>CM052815.1:13037046-13057378 GCA_028533885.1 Nasua narica
CCCCCTCCCCTGTCCCCATCCCCTTCTCCTGTTTCCATCCCCCTCCCCTGTCCCCATCCCCTTCTCCTGTCTCCATCCCCCTCTCCTGTCTCCATCTCCCTCTCCTGTCCCCATTCCCCTCCCCGGGAGAACTTCTTGTCAAGGCCTCCTCAGTGGCCTCCCTGCCTCCAGTCTGGCTGTCCGCAGTGAGGGGCTGAGGGCAGACTGTTTTGAGGGGGACGAAGATGTGGGGGGGGGAGTCTGCTGAGGCTCGGAGGCAAGAGGCAGGAAGCTGGGCCTGCTCTTCACGGCCACGGTGGGACTGACCCGTTTGGGGAAAGACAGAGGAAATGGAGAGTGAGGGCGAACCCTCAGCCGCCCACCCTGACAGCCGCCCTGGTGGGTCCGCCCCAGACAAGTTGCCCCCAAGTGACCCCGACCAAGCTTCTCGGCCGGGGGTCTGTGCAACCCCCTCCCTCAGCACGAACTTGCCCACGCCATGTGGGAAGGGACGGGTTGGAGTTGATCAAGCACCCAAATCACCCGGCCCAGCCCAGTTCGAGGTCATCGGTACCTTCCTCTGTCCTCAGACGGGGAGCCCCAGGGACCATCTGGGGCCAGCGGCAACCTTTACAAGCCATAGAACGGGAAAGGGCGCTGCCTCATCGCTGCATCCCAAGAAACAATCTGGTCTTTGTGACAATCACGTTTTCGTGACTGTCTCAGATCCGGCTCGTGGGAGCACCGTAACTTGGTGCGCTGCAACAAGGAAAAACGCTCAGGGTCGGAGGGCGAGGGAGCAGGAGGCAGCAAGATGGTGCGTTCATTCTGGCCCCACCCATTGAGCGGTCTGCCCGCCCGTGGAAGGGAATCTGTCCGCATAAAAGCAGCTTCACGGACAGTTCTTTCCCGCGGTGTTCTTTAATATGATTGACACACTGTTTTTACTTCGGTTTTTGGATTGTGTTTTGGACCTTCCTGAAGCCGTAACACGCTTCCAGCCTCCTTCGCAAACCCTGAAAGTGACTTTTTGGAAAGCAGCGGTGACAGGGGCGCAGAGCTGGGTTTCAACAGAGAAGCGTCAGGCTGATAAGGGGATAAATACATAAATTGGCGAGAACTCCTCCACCTTCAGCATGCAGCTGGCGAGCCGGGAGTGAGGGCGAGCTTCTCCGAGGGGGGAGCAGAGAGAGGGAATACACTCATATTCACGTGCAGAGGTACCTTCAGGACTCTGTCGCCCCTCACCAGGGGACTCCCGAGCTCTGTCCAGCATCTGCAAGACCGAGACCCGGAGCCCCGGCTACGGCGGGAAGAGCCTGAAACTGACGGACATTAACAGCCAGGCACAAGGCTAGAAAGTGCTCAGGTCTCTTCATTCATTCCACAAACACTTCATCGGTGCTCCCTCGGGGCCAGATGCTGGGGCTGCCGGGCTGATCCCCAAACTGCTTCTGGTAGCCTCAGAGCCTAAGTCCTGTGTTTCTGCAGTCAGACCCACTTGCAAAACCTCAGAACCTCCCTACAGGCAGCACGCCTTTCCAGAGCCTCCCCAGCGACTCTGCCATTTAATTCCCACCCTGGCCGCGGCAGGGGGACAGGGAGAGGGCATTTCCTCCCATTTACACATTAGGATGGCCCAGCGAGGCCGACCAACTCGCTTGCCTGGGGTCACACAGCCAGGGCACTGCACAGTCCGGACTAACACTCGGGGCTTCTGAAACCCACATGGGGTCTTTCCAGAACACCAGCCACCTCATTAGTCTGATTCCACACATTCTTTCTTTAAAAGAACCTCAGAGAAGTCCTGTTCCCCCGAACCTACTCCTGAGCTGCCCCAGCCCTTCCCCCCCACCCCTAACCGCCCCCCCCCCGCCCCCACACGCCCCTTGGTCCTCGCCCTTTGCCAGCAAGCAGCCTGCCACGGAGTGGAAGTGCAGCCACGGAAAGGGTTAAGATTCCCAGCGTCTCTTATAAATATTTCATGAAAAATATCTGCCGAGATAACCCCAGACTGTCGATGTCGACATTATTGCACCTGCACATTTTAATTGGTCCGAGAGAGCTGGCCCATATTGGTGCCTGGAAATCAGCACAAACCTGACTTGGTTGTAAAAGGGAAAGCTGGGTTCTCCAGAGAGTTTGGAATTTTAACTCCAAAGTGGCCGAGGGCTTGGTGGGGGGGAGGGGGGCGAGTCAGACAGGGATGGGGGCAGACCCCACCCAGCTGTGCTGAACCCCCAGCTTGTTATTCGGCTTCAATCAGGGGAGGGAAAGGTGGCATATGGGGCTGAGTACCTGGGAGGCAGGTGAGGCGGGGTTGGGGACACAGCCTTGCAGGGGGCAGGGGGGTGGGGTCTTAACCTTTTCCTTGCCATGACTGTTTGGTAAAGACCATAGTGTCTTTTCAGGACAATGCTTTTTAATTGCCTAAAACACACCTGATTACAAAGCATGCCAATTATATGTGAAAAAACAGTTATCACAAATTTTTTAATTGGGTCATTGCAACGTTGGCGTGTGCTTCTAGCGCGTGAAATGACACCCCCAAACGTCCGGTCTGATAACGACGGTAATGTCACAGCAGCGATGGGCACAAAGGGAATTTCCAGATCTCTGCCACGGAGACAGCATGGCACGGCCGTATCTGTGATCGAGACTGGAGACAAAGTCACGGGTGCTGCCGAATACCTATGGGGCGCGGCTGACGTGGACACTTGCAGGACGCGATACATTTCAACGGGCGGCGAGGGAACGGTCAGGGGTGTTCCTTTCCCACCCACGTTCACAGACCTACGTCCAGGCTCCTGGCCGCAGAGCCTGACAGCTCTGATATTTACTTGCTGGGGGGCTTCCGCCTTTTCTGGCCTTGGTTTCTTCACCTGCAAAACGGCTTTGGAGGCCGGCGGAGCTGGCTTTAAAGCCTGGGCCCTTGCTTGAGGGTGCCCTTGGAGAGTGCGCCGACGTCACGAAGCCTCAGTTGCCTGGCTGGAGAACGGAGTACCTTCCTCTTGGACGGGACACCACTGGCCAAGTGCCTAACAGAGCGCCCAGGCCAGGAGCTCAGTGCGCGGTGACCAACAGAAACCCCCAGAACGAGCCTGATGCTTCGGCGTCCAGCCCAGCACTCTCCCTCTTCGGTCCGTCCGTGCTCACCGTGCCCCCGCCGCCCTGGCTTCCGTAGCTTCCTGCCATTGCCCAGACTCCGCGGGCCCGAGAACCCGCACTACGTGCCCAGGGCGGGGCTGCCCCAGGACCCTTCAGGTCAGTGCCTGCCAAGCAGCTGCGGTGGGGAAGCCGGAATAGGTCCCTTTGGCAACTGGCACGTCCCCGCCTCGGGTGGAAGTGCCCTCTTTAGGACTGTGAGTTTCCGGCTCTCACCCAGCGTGTGCCGGGGCCTCCCCACCCCCACTCCCCGTTTCTGCTGCGGCCCGATGCCCCACCCACCTCTGTGCCAGTGAAGGGGGGCCAGGACCGTCCTCCAAAGAGTCGGCCCCATCGGGTCAGGCTGCGGCGGTGGCTGGCCCTCTCTGGGCCTCCTCCAGACACCGAAGGCAGGGGGACATCTCCTAATGTGGCGGGTCAGCCAAGGTTGCCGTCGCCAGCTCCCCATTCTGCCTCCTGCCCGGTCCGAGCCCTCCCTGTTCTTGGCCAGCGGCCGCAGAGCTGCCTCAGCCCCTCCCTGTCCGTCCTCTGCGTGGACATACGAAGCCATCCACAGGACCCTGGAAGGTGGCACCTGCCTTCTGACCCTGGGGGAGCTCTCCACGTCGCAGGGGACCCCCTTCCTCAGCATTTGCTATAGGCTCCGGGTCGGGGAGCCATCATCTCATTTTGGAGGCTGTAGGGCCCCACTGGTGCCCAAGTGAGCAAAGACTGCCTCGGGGGGGAGCTAAGGGGCCCGGCTGGACTTGGGGAGGTGGGGACTTCCTTGGGAGCACCTCCCCGCAGGCCCAGGCTGGGTAAGTGGAGGGGGAGGGGACGGATGGCCACGGGAAAGAGGGGCGGGTGGTTCTTCTGGCTGCCAGAGTGTCCCTGCCCCAGCAACCCCCCACCCCCCAGCCTCTGCACCTTCGTAGGCTTCTGCTCCTCAGCCCTGGAAGGAGGGAAAAGAGGAACCAATCAGGCCTGGGGGCTTCCACTTCCTTCCACTTCCTGGGATCCCCATGGATGCTTCACCTTCCAGAAGTGGGAAAGTGAGGCTCGGGGGGGGGGGGTGACATCACAGCCCAGCCCCCCACAGCTAGAAGGAGTGGGCATTCAATCTGGTCTGTCTGTCTCCAAAAACAGTGACTTCAGTTCAGAGCGGTTCGGCAAATACTAACTGAGCACCTACTCTGTGCCCCCCCTCGACCTGTGGACCTACAGCAGTAAACGAAACCCAAATCCACCCCCATCAGAGTTCCTTCTCTGTGGGTGAAAAGACAACAGCAATGGGCCAAAGGTGAGTCACGGAGAATACTAGGAGGTGACAAGTGGTGGGGAAACACTGAGCAGAGTAAGGGAAGGGGGGCAAGCCAGGAGTGGGGGAGGAGCATGGCACCTACTAAGCAGGGCAGGCAGGGCAGGCCCCCGTGAGAAGGGGGTACTCTAGCAAAGACTCGAGGAGCTGAGGAAGCGAGCGGTCACCTAGCCATACCTGGCCCGTGATAGCTGCTCACTGAACATTTGCTGAAAGAACGAACTCATCCGAGGACTCCGCAGGCAGGCGGCATCTGGACGCCATTGCTAAGTAGTAACGGTTACGTGTCAGCCTAGGCACGGTCACCGCCGCTCACTCCTTCCTCACGCCGGGGTGTGGACGAGACGTTGTGGGCCACTAACTGGAAGGCAGGTATGGGGGGACCGCCTGGAGCCGCGCCTGGTCTGCCCCCACCTCCCCCACGGCTCCCTTCTGCTCTCCCTGGCACTTCTGACTTTTCTGGAAGGGAGAAAACTGCCAACCACAGAAAGGCACGCTGGGCAAAGACCTGCGGGCAGGCCAGACAGTCTGCGAGGAGGTGGGGGTTGTGGCTTTGGGGTTGGGAGCTAATCAAGGGGCCGGGCCTTTGGTTCTAAAAGGAAAACCCCGGGACCCAGGTTCCTTGTAAGCCTCCGGGGTGGGGAGTGGGTGGCGTTCAGCACAGCCCGGCTCGCCCTTCGCTCAGAGACCAGCACACACCGCAGTTTTGAGGTTAAGGCCCAGTGAGATTTGGGGGTGGGCTGGGGGGTGGGGGACGGTCTACAGACTCGGCTTGGGAGGGAAATCCTGACAGGGCTTGCAAAAGTAAACTTGCTTTCCTATAATTAGATACATATTTATTTTAAAAGGTTATAATTTCCTACTGGTTGGCTGCTTGATAAATACAGACTTTATTATTGTTTTTCTTAACTGCAGCGCAGGAAAAACAAATCCAGGTTCGGACATGATGCTCCCGGGCAGTAGTCTTCCCCCGAACCCCTCCAGACACAAGAGCAAGAAGGGATGGAGCCGAGTGGGTCTGCGTGGCACCAGATGTGAGGAGCAGGCAGAAGGGGGCGAGAGAAAACTTCCCAAGTACCGGTTACAACTGGTTATAACTGGCACATAATTACCACCCTGCTGTTCCCTCCTCCCTGCTTTCACTCACATACCACCCTTTGCCCAGAATGCCTTTCCTTCTCCCTAGCAGTACGTCCAAATCCTATCAATGTATGGCTGAAAGGCCACCTCCTCCAGCAAGCCTCCCTGGATTCCCCTGCTTGTGAAGAGCTCTCCTTAGTCTGAATTCCCACATCCTGAACTCGGTTCCGCTGTGCGTTATGGTTACTTGGCATTGGGGGTTGAATAGTGTCCCTTCTCAAAAAGACAGAGTGAAATCCAACCCCCCACTTCCTGTGAACGTGACCTCACTTGGAAAGTGGGTCTTTGCAGATGTAATTCGTTAAGAAGCGGTCATTCTCGGGGGGGGGGGGGGGGGCGCTATGCTGTAAGACTGGGGTCTTTATAAGAACAAACAGACGTAGAGAGGGACACAAGTGGAGGACACGATGGGACCAGATGGGAGGTGGCGGCAAGCCAAGGAATGCTAAGGGTGCCCGGCCACCAGCAGAGGCGAGGAAGAGGCAAGGGAGGATCCCGCCCAGAGTCTCGGAGGGACCGCGGCCCTGCTGACACCTGGATTTTAGACCCCAGCTTCCAGAACTGTGGAACTTGCATAACTTACGCACCGTTGTTTTGGTGCACTCAGTTCACGGCTCCTTCCTACAGCAGTCCTAGGAGACGAATCCCCTGGGGCGCAGGCCTTTTCTCTCTCCTGGACAAAGTTCCCTGCTGCACTCCGGTCTCCCGGCCGCTGCCTCACGCTTTGCTGAGCACTTAGGTCATTTCCCACTGACTGGACTTTCCAACTGTTGTGCTTGGCCTGGAGCGTCCCCTCCTCCCCAGTCCACCTGGTGAACCGCCCCCCAACCCCCCCCCCCCCGCCCCACCCCCAGCCCGTCCTGGGAGCCTAAACTCCAGTGCTTGTTTCTCACCAACTTTCTGGAACAGCCGCCCGCCTTTTCCTGGGGGCACGGTATGTTTCCCCCTCCCGTGCTCCCGCACTTCCTGTGTTTTCCAACCCGGCTTAGGCTTAGGTGCTGACCTGTCTGCCCTCCGTGCTGGCCTGTCGGCACCTTGAGCCCCCTGAGCCCGGTTACTTCTCATCTCCGTGTCCCCGGGGCCTGCTGGCGGAGGAGCGGCCAGTGGGCGTCTGAGGGACGAATGAGGAGGAACCGAGGCTGAGGGGCCCACCCTTGTCTCACGGAGCTTGTCAGAGGTGGTTCATATCTGCCTGCCTCCCTTCCAGGGCCCTGGGTCCCAGAGGCTTGTGGGGAGGCCTGCCGGGCAGGGCCGTCAAGGGGCTTTCCAGTGGCTTCCTGGCCCGCCCTCCTCAGGTCTGGAATGAGGGACCCAAGGCCGGAGGAAAGCGAGATCCTTATCCCGGGGCACACAAGCCACCCGTGGGCACATTCCTCCCCAGGCCCCAAGATGTGACTAGAGCCTCCAGACTATTTACTTAACAAGGCTCTTCAGCATTAGGGGCTGGAATTGGGGGATTTCGTGAGGAAAGAAAGGAGAAGACAGCAAAGTTCCTCAAGAGGAGACAAGGATTTAGACTGACGGTGTACCTACTGTGTGCCAGGCCCCGGGCCGGCTGCTCTGACACTTCCCAGTTCAGCCCTACGAGGTAGGCACGACTGACAGATGGAGGAACTGAGGCTCAGTTGGCCCACAGCCCACAGCTGGAGGGCTGGTGTTCGAACCCACGCCCCCGCCAGGCCCAAAGTTGACGGCTTTTCACTGCTCCGTGGTCCGCCCCTCCCCCCCCCCCCCCCCGGCCCAGAACAGGCCCAGAGTCTAGGGCAGGTCATGGCCTCCGAGGTGGCCAGTGCCAAAGGGCAGCAGACCCTGTGTTTTCCCAGGTGCCTAGAGAAACATCCTGTCGTCTGTGTTTTTCAAGGTGAGAGAGAAAGCTCTGGGGTCCCCAGGCCGTAGAAGGAGCTCCTCCTCCCCCGTGGAGCAGTGAAGTCGAGAGGGCAGAGAATCTAAGCCGGGGCTCGGACTGGGAGGATCGCATCCACGGTGCGACAGGGCTAACGCCTTTGGCCACATCAATGGGGGTGGCATGCCCAGGGGGAAGGAGGGGATGACTCTGCTGGGCCTTGCGTGGGCCAAACCACAGTCGGGGCAGGGTCCACTCCTCTCCCGCTGAGAGAGACATTGCCTGGTGAGGGGGCCGGGGACTCGGAGCCCAGAGAAGACACAGCAGCAAATGACAAGTGTCATCAGTCCCTCAAGGGCTCTCCAGTGGAGGATCAATTAGAAACCTTCTGGTTCTAAGAGCCAGAGCAAGGACCAGCAGCCGGAAGGTGCAGGAAGACAGACCTCACGTCTCTGCTCTTAGTACATAAGAGGTTCCCTCAAAAGGAGTAAGGCCTCCATCGAGGAGTCATTAGAAAGTGATGGTGAAAAGGAGATTCGGCATGAAGTGACAGGTTGGGTCAGGTGCCTCGCCTTGAAGATGAGACGACAATGTGTGGCCCTGGAGACTCTCCCAGCCCCACTGGGATTCTGAAATCCCCCACATCGACTGTGCACTGAGAGCAAAGACGCCCCGCTCTTCTAGAATGGGGCATCGCTCCCCCATAGTGGGGTCCGGGAATCTGCACGTAAGATGCTTCTGCTATACAACCAGGTTGGAAAATCACCGGGGCGACAACATCCCGGAACCCATCTTCCCGCCCCCTCTGCCGAGACGCTCGCTGCCTCCCACTCAGCCCCGCACGTTCAGGCCCAGGCCCGACCTGCCCTAGACCCAGAGGCCTGCACTGGCTGAGATCTTCTGCGCCCGCACACCGAGGACATGTGTAGGCTTTGTAGCTCGTCCGTTGCCAGCATGCCCCTCGGCGGGAGCGGGAACCAAGCCTTGATATGATCTGGCCTGGATGACAGGGTCGGGGAGAGCCATCCCTACGGTCTGGATAGTTCTGTGGCCTGTTCGCCCATAATAGGGAATGACAGTTAACTTATGTGTCTACTCGGCTGGGCCACGGGGTGCCGGGATATAGGCTGTGAAGGTATTTTGGAGGATGTTAACACTGAAATCTGTGGACTTCGGATAAAGAAGAATGCCCTCTGTAACGTGGGTGGGTTGAATTCAATTGGGTGATGGCCTGAATAGAACAAAAGACTGACCTTCCCTGAGCAAGAGGAAATTCTGCAGCAGAAGCTTTGGGTTTCAGCTAAAGCCGGCCCACCCCATAGATTTGGGACTTAGCAGCCTCTATAATTGCGTGAGTCAATTCCTTAAAATAAATCTCTTTATACACACACAACGCGCAGACACGCACATCCCTATCGGTTCGGTTTCTCTGCAGAATCATGACGCACACACAGAGAGATGGACCAAGGCGATCGGCAGAGGAATTGCATGAAGCCGAGCGCCCGGGCACTGGGCACTGCCAGGCACACAGGAGGCATGGAGAATATGAAAGCTCGTTCCCCCAAAGCCGTTTCCCTCTGCTCTCAAGTCGGCTGCAGAAACGCAGAGCGTTGGCAGGAGGGGAGATGTACCGAAGTTCATCAGACCCTCGTCGGGACATTCGAGAGTGATCCTCCGATCGGGAGTATTTGCCAAGAATATCAGCGGGGGTCGGGAGGGGGGATCTCGATGACATAAGCCCTTGACCACAGCAGCTCTGGAGCACGTACTGCGTGCTAGGCATCGAGTTAGGAGCTTTCCATGCATCGTCCCATCAAATGTGGACAATACCGCTACGCAGTGGGAACTACGGTGCCTACTTTACCAACGAAGAAACTAAAGTACTTGGTGGAGTCACTGGTACAGGTGGCAAGTGGCAAAACTGAAATTCCCACCCAGATCGGCCTGATTCCTAAGTCTTTGTTCTTCACCCCCACGGAAGGAAGAAGAGTAGTGGGGGGAGGGGAAAGGAAAGAGTACAATCCTCCCATTTTGTGATTAAGGAAGCAGGCCCAAGAAGGACCAAGAACTTTCTGGGGTCTCGTGGCAGGTGGTAGGGACTCAAGCCGGAAATGTTTGTGGGGGCGGGGCTGGGGGCGGGGCCCACCGCCGAAGGCTGCAGAGCTGGCCCAGGGCAAACAGGAAAGGACACCGGAGGAGCGGCCCCAGCTGGCTGGCCCGCCCCCCCCAGCAAACGTGTTCTCAGGGCCTGGAGACAGACGCTGCCGAATCTCTCCGACGACCCTGGAATCCCACCTTTTGGGTTCTTCTCCTGGGTTTCTCCTTGAAGCACAGATACCCCAGGGAGATGTGGCACACTGCCAACTAGTTCAAACACCTTTAGTAGGGGTCTATCTACCTGGTGACTTTTCTCAAACGTCTCTGGCGCCTGGGGGTGAAAAAAATGGTTAGGCCGTGGGTCTGAGCCAGGTGCGCAGCCTGGGCTGCGGGGAAAGTGGGGTTAGAGCTGCCAGATGGGCGTGGAAGTATCCGGGCCCCTCGGGTCAGCATTTCCTAAACCTTGCTCCCCAGACCTGACCCTCCACCTTTGGCCAGTGGCGGGCGCTGCAGTTCTAGAAGTCCCCCTCCCCAAGCCCCCTCCCGCACCCCTCCCATCAATGAGTCTGGCCCCAATTCCAGCTCCTAGAAGGACCCCAAGTCCTTCTACTTCTCATCCCTCCTCTGCCACCACCCGGTCCACACCTGAACCAACGGTCTCCTGGGTCACCTCTTGCCTCCCACCGTCCATTTTGCGCTGAGCAGCCCACATCGGCTTTTTCATTTTCAGATTTGGTCATGCCCCTTGCCTCCTAAAAAACGTTTCCACGGCTCTCCCTGGCCTGCCCCCCTGGGAGAAATCAGGCTGCTAAGCAGTGCGGATCAGGCCCTCGTTGACCTGCCAGTTTCCTGCCTGCTAGACCCCACCCCCTACCGCTGTCCCCCAGGACACACCGGCCTCCATTCGTCCCAGCTCCGTGGGGCTCTTCCCCTGCGAGCTGCTCTTCCACAGCTCGCTGGCTGCGCCCGTGCTGTTCCACCGCCCCAAACTGTTCCCTCTTCCCCACCTCCGTGCGCTTCTGGCGAACTCAGCCTTCAAGATGCAAGCCAGGCATTATTACCTCTGGCAGGTCGTCCCGGACGCCCCCCAGCCCCAGCCCTTCGGCGCCTGGGCAGCCCGGACGTTCCTCCGCGCTGCGCTTTCATTCCCCGTCGATTCGTCCGTCTCTGCTAGACCGAGCATGTGAGCTCTTTCTGTAAGAACAAGGATGTACCTTTCTCACTGCCGGTGGCTCGCTCCGGGCCCGCTACATACTTAGAGCTCGAGGAGCGTCTCTGCAGTCAAGGCCGGCGTGTAAGCAGCCAGAATGCCGGCTGGAAGGGGGAAGAAGTGAGATTATAACGAGAGGTACGAGGGAGGGAGAGGGAGTCGCTCTAAGTCTCTCCGGAAGCGGTGGCACAGGTGAGGGCTCCTGAGGACGGGTAGGGTGTCCGCGGGCGGAGATGGGGGGACAAGAGGTAGCTGGGGGGCTCTGCCAAGCATCGGTGGAAACACACAGCAGATACTGCACCGGAGGCTCCGAAGCAGGGCCTGAGACCCGACCTCGGCAGTCCGTCCCTGACCCTGACCTTGCCCTTCCAAACACGACAGGAGGGGATCCAGATCCCAAGGGCAGGCTGCCTTGCCTTTACGCCCCTGGAAAAAGAAGTAAGTCTGGACATTTGGACACTGTGGCCAGATTTTCCATGGCCCTGACGCACCTTGAGTCGTTGGGGGTGTGGTCCTGCTCACAGTCCCCTGCCCCACTCCCTCTTTTTCCCTCTGTGGGGCCAAGGCCCATGAGGAGCTGGAAGGGAGCCAGAGCCTCGGAGGGGCCCGTCGGGGCTCAGGAAGACACAGCGGGTGAGCCTTTCCTGCTGCTTCCTGAGACCCTCTGTTCTCTGCGACTCCGTGAAAACCGGTGAGAAGACGAGTTTCTGTACTAAGATGCGTGTTTGGACGTGTTGACAAGGTCTCTATAGTAACCAGGAACTTGAATGAGTGTTGCCAGAAACCCAGGAACAACAAGGCGTATTTTCTCCCAAATTGGTCAGTCGTACTCAGGAAGCGGGCCCGCGGGCTGGGGCTTCACTGTGCACACGCGGCGATGGGAAGCCAGCCACGGGAACCCTTCGTTGACCGGCACTGGGGGCTCCGCTGGCTGCGGGGGCTCGCCTGGTGCCCGTGAGCCCGGCAATCAGGAGATCTGCCTCACTGGCAATTCGGTTGTGCTTTTGATTAAGGAACAACAACAAAATAAAATCAAAGCCAACAACAAAACAGAGAAGAAAAATAATTCCAGGTGGCTCGGTCCAGTGGCGTGGACTTCCGGTGTCTGAGAAACAGCAGCACACATGGTTTCTGGAACACACGCTTTGGGACCAAAGGGTGAGGAAGGTAAGGGAAAGGGGCAGGGGCCGACGGACGTTTCTAGAGCACCGAGTTTTGCCTGAATTGAGAGGCCCGAGGGCAGAATGGTCGGGCCCGGGATGCCAAAGCCAGTCTCCTCGGTTCAAACCCGGCACAGTCCTCCCTGATTTCGGGTCCCAGGGCTCTGCGTCACCATTCTGAGCCTCTGTTTCCTCCGCAGCAAAATACAAGGGGTACGCAGATTAATGAGCAAATACGTATAAAGACTTTACAACCCAGCCCGGCACGTGGTACATGGGGTTCGTGTTGGCCGCTGTTATCATTATGATTATATCAACTTATTTAACCTTTACCATGACCTCTGTGGTACACACGTAGATCCTTCTTGGTTCTCAGATAAGGAAACAGGCTCAGGGAGAGCACATCCCTGCCACGGTCACACGGCTGGGAAGAAGCAGGGACCAATGCCAAGCTGGACTATCGCCTCACACCTTGCTGCCTGCGGTAGGAGCCGGCTCCGCCTCTGGCTCTGGGCGACGGCAGGACTGGTCCCGGCGCCCGAGATCTCAGTCCCATCATGGGGGCCCCACCCACCCCAACACGTGGCCCCCACGGTACCGGGTTCACGGAGCAGAGTGGGCCTCCTTGGGCGACCCCTTCACTCTATCCTCCTTTCAGATGTAGGAATCCTGGGCAGGTTGGATCGAGGCAGTATCCCTGTGGTCTTTCCTTCTCGTGGCTCCTTCTCATCTGGGATGACAAAGCAGGGGGCTGGGAGTCAGCAGACCCGGGTTCCCGCCCCAGCTCTGCCGCCAGCCCAATGGGTGACCTTGGGCAAGTCACTGTCCCCATCTGTAAAACGACGGAGTGGGATTCAACCATCCTGAGCTCTCGGAAACTGTGAGTTTACAATTCAGAGGGTCAGAATGTCATAGCTCACAATATTAAGATGAAAAAGTGAGTGTTTCGGCCAGTTGACTGCGATGAGAAGTGATAACCCATCCGTTAAGTGCCCCTCGAAAGCACATCCATTTAGCACAGACCATAAATTCAAAGAGAGCAGGGAGAGAATCACTGTTTGCTTTGCACACCCCAGACTTGGTGCTTCTACACACGAGAGCTCATTTAATCCTTACAGCAGCCTGGTGACAGGGGGCCTGTTTGTGATGCCATTTTTTATAAAGAGGCAACCGAGACTCAAAGTAGTGAGGTTGAACTAGTAGACGTGACCTTTGGACCCAAGGATTTCTGACTCCCAATCTATTCTTGCTACAAGATCCTGAGCAAGCAAAAAATTGCAAGCAAAAAAAAAAAAAAAAAAAAAGGCTTTTTTTTTCTTCTTTTTAAAGCATCTCGCCTTTCAGGAGCTGCTCGTACACAGTTTTTCCTCCACCAGCAGGGCAGGAACTGAGACCCGGTTCAGATATTCCAGACCCAGACTGCGGAACACAAAGATGTCTAATCAGGGCCTGGACAAGCTCGCTGAATCTCCAGCACATGGCTGGCCGGTGTCTTCCGAAGCCAGCCAAGCCAGAGCCTGCCCGGGGCTGCTGGGGGATCATTTCCCCGGTGGCACCGAACCCACGCCCCATGTGTTTTTCATCTTCCATGCTTCTCCTGTCCTAGCCGGGTTCCTTCGTGGCAGGCAGTTTACCAGACATCCAAGTACCAACCGAGTTCATGTGGAACCGGCCTGGCGCTCCCAGGAGCCATGCCCCTTCCTGCCCCGTTAGGAGGCAGAGCGCCCACCATCTCCCCCCGTTGGAGTCCGACACAGCTGGGTCCGCCGCCTGGCTCTCTGCCATTTCTTAATCATGGGACGCTGCCAAGTCACCTCAACTCACTGGCCTTCAGCTTTTACATCCTAAAAGTGGAAATGATATTTCCTCTAAGAGGTGTATACAGATGAATGAAACGGTGCTTTTGATCCAAGTTTTGTGATCGCGCCAACGGGGCTGCTGGGGGGAGGAGGAGGGAAGGGGGTGAGAGGGGAAGGGTCAAAGGCCAGGGTGCCCCACCCCAACCCCCCTCACAGCAGCTGCCCCGGTGTTTAGTTTCCAGGGCTGGGTTCACCTGTGATTCTGGGGGGGGGGGGGGGAGGGAAAGGCATTGGCCGCGGGAAGAAAGGATAAAAATTGCTGCTCTAGTTCTTGTGGAAATGCTTGGTACCCAGCAGGCACTTAATAAATGTCAGCACGTTCCTCTTTCCTTCTTCTTGCCCCCCAGCATTCTCTCCCTGGGGTTTTTTATTAGACAGCTCAGTTAAGCACCAAACCCCCCAAAGAATGGAGAGAAGGAGACAGGAAGAGTGTGGAGTATTTTCAAAAATACCAAGTGCATCACCGGAGTATGGGGTCCACGGCGGGGGGTCAAGCAGGCTGTGACCCAACCCATCATCGCGCACATCATGGCCCAGACTCAACCAGCAGCTCCAGGCCAAGGGCCTCCTGCCTGCAATGAGCACCAGAGGACCAGGCTCCCGGGAAACCCAGGCACAGAGCCCTGCTCCTCCTACGAGCCGCTGACAGCAGCTGGCTTCCCCCGCCTCTCCCCTGGGAGGGAAGACCCAAAGAGAAACAGAGAGCTCTGAAGCTGCGCGAAGGGTGGGGAGCAAGGTGGGGAGGCCCGAGTGGGCTGGTCTGGCTGCTTCCTGAGAATAAGCAGGGCTTGCTGAACTGTGAGGGCCCCAAGATGGAGCAAAACCAGCCATCAGCCCTGCGGGGTTTCCACAAGAACACCGTCCTGCTCCCGAGAGCGGCGCCACAACTGGAGCCACAGCGCCACCTTCAGGCGTGCGTCCACCTTGCATTTTCCCTTACCAAATGCCGCTTGGGCTGCCGGGGATGTGCTGAGAGCTCAAAGCAAACGCACTGAACCTCTGGGATGTTGCGTGGCTCGTGCGCTCCAATAGATGGGCTTGCGGTGGAGAGACAAGTCGTTGATGACAAGTGTATGGCGGCCAGGGAGGCAGGGCCGTGCTCCAGACGGGATGCTCCAATCTTCCTTGTTGGGGGTGGGGAAACGGAAGGTCGGAGACCTGTCCACAGCTGCAGAGAGAGAGGCAGGCAGAACTAGTACCTGACGGCAGGCTCTCGAAGCATCCGTGCCTCTCGATCTGGATGGCTGTTCACCCGTCAGTCCCATAATAACTCTACCGTGTGAGAGACAGCGATCGTGAGCCTGTAACACGCACGTTGGAGAGTGGGTCCTTTTCACCCAGAAATGCCAGGATACGGGGCTCAGTTTAGAGGTCACAGCTGCAGATCAGCAGCACAACGTGGACTCCGTGGGGCTCCATTCTCACAACGGAGGGAGGGGATTTCATCTCAGGCCTCACCTACCTTCCTACACACCCTCACGCTCGCCCTCTGCATCCGGCAAACTCCTCCTTCCCCTTCATGACCCACGCACAAATTGCTGTCTTATGAGGACGACTTCGACCTTCCCTCCATGCCTTCTCTCCGTGCCTCCTTCTCGCCATCATTTGTCCCCTGTGCCATCACTGTATTAACTTGAGACATCAATCACAATCCTGTACTATGATGACTTGTATGTCTACTTGTCCAGATGGGGAATTATAGCCAGGAAAACCAGATCTTTATTCTTCCCTGTGTCTCCAAAGACCAGCCACAGAAGGCGCAGAGCAGTAGGTACATAGAAAATGAGGGCTGATGGTTGGATGGATGGATGGACAGACGGACGGGTAAGTGGATGGATGATGGGTGGACGGATGATGGGTGGATGGACAGCAAATGAGGTAACTCTAGGGGATGGGGTATTACTCTTTATAAAATTGAACAAGGATGGCATCTAAGGAGATATACCTCTTAAGAGCATGTTTCCAAGCCAAAGTCAAAAAGCACAAATGCAGATGTGAAGAGGAGAAGCATGCTGGCCTCATCTTCCAGCCCCCTCCTTCTGACTACCTCTTTCTCAGGTTTCCCAGGGAACCTACTGGAAATCAGATAGTGGTTTTCTACATGTAGCTCCTGGGATACCCATACTAGAATCATCTGGGGAGTTTGCTAAAGTGCAGATTCCTGGGCTCAGCCTCAGAGACTCTGACTCAGCGAGCCTGGGGCCGAGTCTGGGAATCAGAATTTTTAATTAGCCCCACCCAAGTGAGGCTGGCACATGGGTAACCTTGGCAAGCACTCACTAAGGAGGAATGCCATCCAGGGATATGCCAGGAATTGGCAAAATTACCTGTAGGATCCTCAAAGACGAGAAACCCAGAGGAAGAGGAGGGCCTCAAACTGCCTCCATCCCTCAACCCCCCACCCCCGCGCCCAGCCTGCGAAGGCTGGCTCGTGCCCCATGCCCCAAGCAAACAGTCTGCCCTTATCCCCCAAGCCGCAGTGAGCAGCGCCCACCTCATGTTCCCTGATCCCTCGCAAAGCCCAAAGCGCCAGGGCTCACAGCATGTTTCCTAAGGCAGAGAAGCCGGCAGCTGTTTTCGGTGTGTGTTTCTACCTAAATGCAGCTCTGGCTCCTAAACACAGCCTCTGCCAGCCAACGTCACCAGACCCGAACACTAGCACCAGTTGTGTTCAGGCTGGAAAGGGCTCAAGGATGATGACAGCACCAGAGGATCGTTCTGGACTGGGGAATGGCCAGCATCTTGGCAACCATGAGTGGGCGAGCTGCCCTCCCAGGCCAGCTGGTGAGGTCCTGCGAGGAGGAGAAAGAGCCTGCTAGAAGGCGAAAGAAAACACAGAGCCTCCCCCACGCCTCTGCTGGTCCCTGTGGTCAGCAGTACCTAAGCCTGGCCACACTGGACCCTTCGCTGAGCTCCTACCGTGTGCCAGGCCCTGTGTTTGGTTCCTTACTATTTTGGTGTATGCTTACAATAATCCCAGGAAACAGGTAATGTCCTTATGCCCACTTCACTTAAAAGAATACTAAGATCCAGAAAGGTAGTGAGTTGCCCAAATCCTGAGTGGGTCAGACTGGAGGCAGCGTCAGAACTTGAATCCAGGCTTCTCTGCTTCTGGAAGGTTCCTTTGCGGCCAGCTGTGCTCTGCACCATGCACGCCCCAGGCTGTCCGGCCTCCCTGCTCCCGTCTGTGCGGCTCCCTGCACCTAGAATGCCTTGCCCCTGAGTGCCCACCTCTGGTGCGTCAGACCCAGGTCGCTGGCCACTTCTTCCCTGAAGGTCTCCTGGATCCCATCTCCTACCAGTTAATTGCCATGTTCCCAGAGCACATTGCTTGGACTAGTTTTCACTGGCCCTATGGGTGCTGATTTCCCTAGATCTCAATCTCCAACTCTCCCCGAAACCTAGCCTCTGCCCCCCATACCTCTGCCCCAAGTGTCTCACTCAGTCATTTGTCCTCAGCAGGCCTTGAGGCTGTCCCTCCGGTCAATTACACAAGTCCGGGGGCCCCCGTGTTGATGAGTACTAACCACACTCCCCCCGGCCCCCGTCCCCTGACCGGGGCCGCCAGTCGTCACTGAGGGCCTGTGGGTCTGGCGGAGGAGCCCTGAATCCTAAGTCAGAAGGGTTAGGTGTGAGACTTGGTTCCGAAACTTCTCTGGGCTGCGGGTTGTTCCATCTGTCGAATGGGTGGACGGACGGACGGAGTGGATGATCTCTCTGCCCCATGGCTCTGTCGAGCATTTCTTGTGCCTGGAATGGGGCAGCCTGTGTCAGACGTTTGTGTCTTTATGAAGGATGGAACACGTTGAGCCCTCGGAGTGGCTACGAGGGGGTGCCTGAGGGACACTGAGGCAGGCTCAGCTGGGGCAGGGCGTTCTGCCTGGGAGGGCACGTGTTCCTGCTCTGACCCCCAGGGGTGCGGCCTGCTCCCCAACGGGGGAGGATAGGCGAGGGGGGCCTGGGACGGCGCATCCGGTCCTGGGGTGGAATGACGGAAAGAGAGCCTTGCCCTGAGACACTGCGCGAGAGCTCCGTGCTGTCGGAAGTCTGCCGGTCTGTGCCGGCGGGAGTGGCGGCGGGATTGAGAAACATTGGGAACATTCGAGAAACATCTGAGAAGAATCTCTGGGACTCCGTGATGCCGGCACGTGGCAGAGAGAAGAGGCAGCAAAGGTGGTGTGGCGGTTTGACGCTGGGCCGGTGAGGTCCGGCGAGAGGGGGAGCGCAGGAGGGAAGCGGGATGAGCAGGGGTGAGCCTGGGTCGGAGAGGCGAGGGACGAGGGGAGGGGCAGGGGGAAGAAGACCGGGCCTCCGGTCTCATGTCTGCCCCTCACTCGGAGCAGGTGGCCGTCCCACTCTGAGACTGTTTTGTCCCCGACCAGACGGGGGGAAGAAGACTGCCGACGGGACCCTCGGACGCGGATGTACTCGTGTGTACGTCCGTGCTGTGCGTGTTGAGCCTCACAAATGCTGACTTTTACAATGGCCGAGTTTGCAATCCATTGGTACTCCACGGGGTAATAACGATAGCTTTCATTTGCTGATCACCCGCCATGTGCCAGGCTCTACGATAAATAACTAGTTTCGACTCATGATCTAATTTCTTCCTTGCAAGAATTCTACAAGAGTCCCCACCCTGCGCATTTCGTGGACGGTCCCACGGAAGGTCAGAGAAATCAGACAACTTTCCCAAGATCTCACGGCTGGTAAGTGGCAGCCACCTCTCTCAAGCATCTAATGGGTACCGAGCACTAGGCTGGACCACAAAGGAGAGTAAGTAAGACACGGTTTGGGCCTTCAAGGCCCCTCCTGTCCGGGCAGCCACGCCCCCACAGAGGAGTGGGTCTCTGTGACCCTTTGTTCCGGAATTCTATTCTCTCTGCCGCAAATGTGGATGGACGGGGACAAAAGTCTCCCTGGGACCACGGCTCACAGCCAGCTGCTACTCCCGCCCCTCCTGCCTTTCCTCCAACTTGGCTGGGCGTTATTATTCAGCTCGGAGCCCCCACCAGGAGCCGCAAAAGCAGTTAATTACAGAAGTGTAATCCCCTTCTTCACAAGAAGCTGCTCTTCCAGGGTTGCGAGAAGATAAGATTTATGCCTCTTTCAATCCCTTTATTCTGCCATCAGCATAGGTTCATATTTCAGTTTCCTGCATCGGAAACAAAAAGGGAACCCGCTCAGCCTGCTGCTGCTGGAGAGAGAGAGATTAGACGACACAAAGAACTGGCCCTATAAACTCAATCTCTTTCCCTTCCTTTCATGTTTGTGATTATAAACAGAGTCAAGGGCGGGTGAAATATATCCCTCTGCCCGCCCGCCCGCCTTGTCCTGCTCAGAGAGAGAGACGACACGGTGACAACGATCCGTGCGGTGCCAGGGGGAAGAGGAAAGCAGGCCCCCCACTACCCGATGCCAGCCTGGTGCATGGAGCAGATAGAAAGACCTTTGTCTCCTGCCATTGTCCGGGCATGAAATTGTTTTGAAAGGCCCCCAATGGAAGCCGGCTGCCGCGCCACTGTGAACACTTTCATTTTTTTTTTTTGGACGGCGATGTGTGCGATGATATTTGCTGCAAAGAAAGGGCCTTTCGAGTTGGCGGGCCGCGCGGCAGGGCCGGGGCAGGGCCCCTGGCCAGCTTCGGAGGAGCGTGGGCACAGATCGGACCGTGGCACGAGGTCAGTCTGTGCAGCCCCTCAGGAGCAGACTGCAAGCCCTTTGGAGAGAAAAGCCCTCCTTCCTGGGGTGAGCGGTTCCCCCGGGGGAAATCACATTATGCTTCAACTGAGGAATTGGGGTGGGTCACTTTGAGGGTTTTTGTTGTCTTTCAGCTGTTCTTGCTGCTTTCTGTGGGCTTCGCTGGAGCTATTAACGGGCAGGCGTCCCACGGCCAGAGGAGGAATGGGGGGGCCCCAGGAAATGAACCCGTCTGCCTCAGGACACAGGGCAAGTGTTCGGTAGAAGCGGGGGTGACGGAAGTTCTGACTAGAACGGCCGACGGGCACTCCCCTCAAGTGCTGGGCACCGTGCTGCACGGCCCCGGGTGTTATCGTGACGACTAAGAAGTCGACACTGTCTTTCCTTACGCCATGCACAAAAATAGGCTCAAAATGGACGAAAGACCTCAATGTGAGACAGGACTCCGTCAAAATCCTGGAGGAGGGCAGCGCCTGGGTGGCTCAGTGGGGTAAGCCTCTGCCTTCCGCTCAGGTCATGATCTCAGGGTCCTGGGATCGAGCCCCACGTCGGGCTCTCTGCTCAGTAGGGAGCCTGCTTCTCCCTCTCTCTCTACCTGCCTCTCTGCCTACTTGTGATCCCTCTCTTTCTCTGTCAAGTAAATAAATAAAATCTTAAAAAAAAAAAATCCTAGAGGAGAACACAGGCAACAACCACTTCGACCTCAGCCGCAGCAATTTCTTCCTAGAAACATCACTAAAGGCAAGGGAAGCAAGGGCAAAAATGAACTATCGGGACTTCATCAAGATCAAAAGCTTTTGCCCAGCAAAGGAAACAGTCAACAAAACCAAAAGACAACTGACAGAATGGGAGAAGATATTCGCAAATGACATATCAGATAAAGGG
>CM052815.1:13057878-13084036 GCA_028533885.1 Nasua narica
CCATCAACAGATGAATGGATAAAGAAGATGTGGTATATGTGTATACACACACACACACACACACACACACACACACACACACACAATGGAATACTATGCAGCCATCAAGAGAAATGAAATCTTGCCATTTACAATGACATAGATGGAACTAGAGGGTATTATGCTAAGCGAAATAAGTCAGTCAGAGAAAGACAATTATCATATGATCTCTCTGATATGAAGAATTTGAGAGGCAGGGCGGGGGGTCGTGGGGAGGGGTGGGGGAGGGAAATGAAACAAGATGGGAGTAGGAAGGAGACAAACTATAAGAAACTCCTAAACTCACGAAACGAACAGGGTGGCTGGGGAGCGCGGGGGGTAGGGATCGGGTGGCTGGGTGACGGGCACTGGGGAGGGTATGTGCTATGGTAAGTGCTGTGAAATGTGTAAGCCTGATGATTCTCAGACATGTACCCTGGGGCAAATAATACATTATATGTTAATTAAAAAAATAAAATTTTAATTTTGGGCAGAAAAAAAATTTTTTAAATTATTGTGTAAAAAAAATAAAGAAGTCAACACTGTCACACTTGACAGATGAGGAAACTGAGGCTTAGATTCAAGGTCAGTGGCCGACCCCAGAGCCCCCACTGAACCGCCGCCTCCCCCAGGGGACTCCCTCAGACAGCCTGACTCTCCTCAGAGGCGTTTTTTGTGACTTCGGATAGGGCAAGGAGAAAATCTAATTTTTGGCAGGTAATGAAGAAAGGGAGGAAGGGAAGAGAAGACACCGAATGCCAGAGCCAAGTGGGCCCCCGGAATAAAATGTCATCCCACAAGATGTAAGACAACGGTCTTTAATAGACTCTGAGATTCAATTATCCCTTCATATATCCAGCAGACCCGTCGCCGTCTAAATCACCCTCTCATGGTAAACACACCCTAATTCACAATAGGATCCAAAATAAATCAGGTTTGCCAGCCATGTAGCTTCGGAGTCATTGTTCTTCAAACACGCACTTCAGCGCTGTCCCCCCGGGGATGAAGGGGAGTGACAGCGCTGGGAACCGTCTCCAGCTCCAGGCCCGGTCTGCTGGCCTCACGGATGGCCAGGCAGTGCACTCCGGTTCTGAGGCTCGATCCATCTTTTGCATTCTGGAGCCTTTAAAGGATGCTCTTCTCTTCCCCTCCTGGGCACCCTCTCTCCCACCCTCAGAGGAAGGATAGCAACCCCCAACAGCCTGGATCATTCTGATGATTTTTTTTTTCCAGAAGACTTTTTTAAGTGCTACGGGGGGGGGTGGGGGGGTGGGGAGGACACGCCTAGTCAGCCCTCCTCTTCTAGAAAGTTGGGCCTTCCTGGGGAGCACACATTGGCCTTGCCGAGAGAGACCCCAGCCCTGCAGGGGGCCTACCCATAAACGAGCTCCTTGGCCTCATCCCTCATTTTGGTCCTGTCTCTGGCACTATCATTCATTCGTTTTCCTCCTGGTTTAAGTTCTAGAAGTAACACGTGTTCATTGTAGCGGGATACCGGAGACAACTGAACAAAGCAAAGTTTTCCTCACTCCTCTCTAACGCAATTCCACACTCTGGAGTGAGCTACAGATAGTGACACTCTCGTGTGCGTCCTCACACATATTTCATATATCATACAGATATTAAAGATTCCCCCTGAATCCAGTTTTTACCTTTTTTACAAACATGGGATCCCGCCATACAGCTTGCTACTCGGAATTAACAAAATAGCGCGGGCATCTTTTCCTGTCAATACAGAGGCGTCAGACTCGTTCTTTCTAATAAGGCTGCGTCCGGGACATTAAGGAGTCTGAGTGCACTGTAACTTTCCAAACCATCCTGCAACCTTGCCTCTCCTGGATAGTGTATCTCCTGGAGATTCTGATATTATATTATGCCCGAATGCTCACATCTATGAATGCCCTGCCTTCCCTCCATTTACAAACTGTCTAAATTTAGCTAAGGCCCTTTCCAGGCCAGCCCAGTCGTAGAAGGAGAGCTCCTTATCCACATAATGTCCCCAAGAGCGGTGCCTGTGAAGGTCCAGTTCTGGCCTTTCAGGCAGGACTTGGACTTGGAAATGAGGTCTCACAGCCATGAAATCTGGACTTCCTTTTGGCACCAAAAAACAGAAAGCATCCCTAAGCCCTTGAGGCTTCATAAATAGGCATGCAAAAATACTACACATAACTCTCGGCATAAACCCAATACCTGCCAGAACGACTTAATCCCGGAGAACACAAAAAGACGTTGTTTACCAAAGAAGGATTTTTATAATGCCATTGCCGCATTTTACTAGGGAGGGAGGAGGCCTAAGGTGGAGACAGGCTACAGAAGACTTCTGTGCTCACTTAAGCTGAAGGCTAAAACTCTCTGGGTCTGAAACATTTTAAAACTGGAAGTAAATTCTTCGAGGCAATCAGCTTTTCTAGGGCTCTTTTATGGAAGTCACGACCGAACAGTTTTAGAAATCAAAATGAAATCTACCGAACGGTATTAGGAGTTTGTTTCTTTTAGAACTAGTTACTCCATTTCTGGGATGCTGTTCTAAGGGAATATCTAGCAATGCCAGTAGAGATACAGGTAAAGGATGTTTATCCTGGAATTACTTAGAGTTTTGGAAAACAGGAAACAAGCTAAAGTGGTCTGCCACAGGGAAATGGACGAGCATACAACAACTACAGGAAACACTGTAAATAAGCACACCAACATATTAATAGTATTCTCTCCAGGTGGTAGAGCCATGTGGTTTTTTTTTTCCTTCTTTTTCTCTCTTACTTTTTTGTAATTTATACATTTGCTAAAATCAGCTTGCACTACTTTATATATATTTACATATACATATATTACTTTTATAATGGAATAAATTAAATCGTCTTAAACCACACAAAGAGGAGAGACCCAACCCTCCTGACTATTTTTAGGGCCATGGGAGGGTACATATGAGAAGGGTCGGGGGTGGGTGAGGCTAAGGGTAGTCTGAGTTGCTGGGAAGGAGAGAGTAATGGAGAAAATCCCCTGACTCTCTGTCACAGAATGCGACACCTTCAGCAGGACCACTCACACACGAAGCAAGTTTAGTAACATCGAACAGACGGCGCCGTCATCTTGCTCACCAAGCAGCCGCACCTACTGTGTGCCAGGCACTAGGGGAGATGACTGACGTCACATTCCGGTTTATTAAAAAACGAGACATTTTGTCCCCATCGTCATATATGACTTGTGGCACACTGGTGACCCTGATTTCCCCACTACTGTTCTCAGAAAGGCCAACAAAAAGAAAAACGAACAGGTCGCAGTTTGCAATGGATGTCAAGAAAGAACATGCTGGAAGGAGGCCACGACCTTCAACTGGTTCGGCTAAGAGCGTGGGTTCCTCATGAGCGGCAGCTCTGGGAAAAGATGCAGCCAGCCAGTTATCAAATCGAGGTTTGCGATTTCTGCCGTCTGTCCTGAAAGCTCTTGGTTGAGGACTGCCTTTGGCAGGACTGGCGAACCATTATCACCCAGTTATCAGCTGGGTGACTGCCAATGGCCAGCATGTGCATCTCTTTGCCTGAGAACTTCCCCCCAAGCTGCATGAACCACCAGTGAGCCCAGCGCTCCTCATGGGAGCACCCCCAATCACTGGCCCTGAGAGCGGGTGTGTAAATACCCCAGCTCTCTCCCCTGCCTGGAGTGGGGGATCACCGGAGAATTCCGACGTGTGCTCTAGAGCATTGTTTGCCCAGTGGGATTCACCAGTGGGATTAGTAAACTCCAGTCCGTACAGTGGCATCTAGCTTGATAACACATCCTTTCTTGGCTTTCTCGCCCTTTCCAGCTCATTCTCCCTACTTCCCTACCATTGGTTCCGGTAACTCCCGAGTGAATTACTTACACTTGAGTCCTTGCCGCAGGGTCTGGCATAGTCCATACCCAGCTGGGACGCACAAGAACATCTTCTAATTCCTAACCCACCCTTCTTCACAGCCGCGGCTAATCCTACCTTTTGGTCGCTCTCACTGCCTCTAAACAACAGTAGGGGAGGCCAGGTAATCGAAGAGCCTCAGTCACATACGGCAGGGACAAAATGGAATAATTGCAGTAAACCGGACTGTCAGCTGGTCTCCTCGTCCTACGCCCCACGCCTGCTAATAATCGGTTTTCCCTTTTTGTTTTTTAAGCACTGAGTGCAGCGCTGCTTTGCTTTTACGTTTTCAAAACCAGGCAGTAGAAAGAACAATGACGCAGAGCTGGGGAGATGCCGAAACGGAAGAGGCAGAATGACGGACCTTTTCCGTCGCCTCCTTCGCCGGGCAGGTCAGCAAATGGCCTGCGACGCGAAGGCCCCAGACGGTGAGCAGGAGCATCAGATGCTATCTGTGAAGCACTGACTCCGGGAGGAACTGAACTTGCATCAAAAGCCAGGGGAAGGGGAGACTTGACATGCCATATGCCGCATCTCTTAGGGAAGCACGCTTGTTTATACGGTAGCATTTTCTATGTCGCAAATGATTCGGAATCGTCACTTTCCAATTTCCTTCTGGTGACATGGATTGACTGTGGGAGGACGTGGTTTAAAAAAAGCAAAAGCAGCACAAAGATCTTTTGGTTTGAGGGGAAAAAAAGAAAACCCACGCCACTTGCTACCAATGAACTGCTGTCGGCGCCCATCAGGCGCGACACAGACATAATCATCCCTTGTACAGATCGGAAGACAACGGGCACACAGTCCCATCAGTGGTGAGGATGCTGGAATCCGGACTTCCGGGAACGGCAAGGGTGCTGAAGACCAGGTATCCACCGGGGACTCAGTCGGATCGGGGATCACACTCCTGTTTAGCCACTTCCTAGCTGGTGATGGGGCTGGGGGGGGGACGGGCTTATTTAGCCCTATTGAGCTGTGTAGTACACCCACTTCGTAGGGTGGCTGAGATGAATATTAGCCAACAAAAAACAGCGAGCACGCCAGCAAGTTCCCTTCTCTGGTTAACTATGTCACCTGGCAAGCCCACCCTGACTCAGTAAAGACCTGAGAAAATCCAGCTCGGTGGTTCTCAAGGCTATGGAATTGCCCCTCGGAACCAAAGGGTGACCCTCCTCCCCTTACACCCCTCCCCCCGTGTGAGGGTTCTTCCCTAGGCCTTCCGTGCCTCTCCTGTGCTAGACAGTACGAGCTCTTCCCAAACATGTATCTTACCCTCTGTATCCTCCGCACTCATCACGGGGCTTGGCGCACTGGAGGGCGGCAACCTCGGTGCCCTGGAAACAGCACACGCTCTTGAGTTAGACAGCCCTGGATTCGAGGCCCACTCGCCTCCGAGCAAGTTGCTTCCTTAAACCTCTGGATCCTTACCTGGAAAGCTGACAATAACACCTCCTCTAACGAGCTGCGAGTACGAACTGCGATAATAGAGGCAGAGCCTAGTACAGTGCCTGGCAAATCGCAGACACTTGAAAAATGGTAGCCTTTATTGCTAAACGTTTACTACTTCGTTTATTACTAAACGAACAAACCCATGGATGAAGAGGACTCCATTTAGTTAACAACGTACACCACTCCCAAACACAATAGACACAGGCCATATGGAACTTCCCTACAGATGGCACAGGCATCTTTAGCTCTGAATTCATGCAGCATAATCATGGCAAGTTCTGATCTAGCCTTGGGATACGCACTGAACAAAACACACCGCCCGCCCTCGCCTCCATCCCAACGTACCTCTAGAAGGAATATCTCATTACAAACGATGCCAAGGGAGTCTCCCAACATCTCCCCCCAAATATATACAGGAATTACAACTGGAATTCTCCACTCGACAGTGAAAAGCCTCACAGACACCCCTGCAACCAAGAGGGCAGGATTCCACCACCAGAAACAAAACCCACTGGCATTCCCTATGGTACCTGACGTGGTACCCTAAGGAGGACGCATCACTTGCGTGCTTTTCTTGCAGAAACTTCAAAACCTTAGTCTAATCATGAGGAAACCTCAGACCAATCCAAATCAAAGGACGGTTTACAAAATAGCTGACGGGACTTCTTCAAAAGTGACAAGGTCGTGAAGGACAAGGAAATAATGGGGCGCTGGCGCAGATTGGAGGAGACCAGCGGACAAGAAATCTATATGCGACGTGGGGGCCTGCATGGATCTCAACAAAGCTTGCATTCCAGTTTTTAAAAAAGTCAAAGGCAGCCTCAAAGGAGAAAAGGATTAACAAAAGGTCCGACCGAGGGGTGCATGGAAAAGAGAAGGCCGATCCCAGGAATTCTACTGACCAATTGGGGGTGAGAAAGATTTACAAAAGGATTAAGGTCTACGTTCTGAACCTGGGCACTTTCTCTTGTTCGTCCCCATTTCCACAAACTCAACCTAGAGGTAGGAGAATAGGTCTAAGCTTCCTCGGGACAGTCTCACAGCAGAATCTGCTCCGGACATTTTCACTGGTTGTCAATATAAATATTAGGTGGCGTAATATGGTAAAGTG
This sequence comes from Nasua narica, assembly GCA_028533885.1. Taxonomy (NCBI): domain Eukaryota; kingdom Metazoa; phylum Chordata; class Mammalia; order Carnivora; family Procyonidae; genus Nasua; species Nasua narica. The sequence goes on from CM052815.1 coordinate 13,064,346, forward strand.
CTTTTTAGACAAAATATGGCATTTAAGTGGAATCACCAAATTGGGATGTAGGCCTTAGATTCAAGGTTCAAGGTAAAAATTAGGCCCCTTGTTCCTCAGGGAGGAGGGGATCCCACATACCCACTTGCAGTAAAGTTGGAGTTTTAAAGTTATTCAGGAATCCCAGTAATCCTTTCACTTTATATTTGAAGGAAACTGGGGCTCAGGCTCACCCCATTGGGCGATTCATCAGAACCCTGCAGGATGCCATGCTGTCTGCTCCCAGCTGCTGGTATCCACCCAGCCTTACGGTCCCGACCAAGAATGAGACCAGCTTACAAGGACTCCCCAGCAGCAGATACGCGGGCCCCACTGAGACTTGTGAAGCACGCCCTTCTGACACTGAAGCATCAGCGTCTATCCCTGCCCAGAAAATGTCTTCTCTAAGACTCAGGTATGGAGCGAACATTGAGAGTAATCCCGTGATTTTCATCTTAATCTTTTGTTCCCATTAGCTCTGATCAATGCCCCCAAATACAATTTAGCAGAACAGTTATTTAGATAAATGACTCGGGGGGGGGGGTCCCTAATTAGGCTGTTTGTTATGAGCCAATTGATAACTAAAATTATATGCTAATTACCAAAAACTACACACTAACTTCAAAAGCATTTTATTAGCGTAAAAGCTTTATTCCTGTTATCAGGTGACATGTCCTTTCCATGTCACACGCAACGATTGCACAAACCTGTTTCTCCCGACTTTCGGAAGTCACGCTGTAAACAGTGCACTCGAGAAACGTCTGCTCACCTTTATCTCACACTCCAACACAAGCAATAATGAAAACTGTACCAGAAAGAAGATTCCATCAACTTCGCGGCTACCCAGGGGCTTCCGCAGCACCTGCCAGAAACACAAACCAAAACTGATCAGGCCAGAAACATGAGCAACTAAGCAAAACAACGTGGAGATGCGAGGACGGGGTTGAAGAAGGGTGAACTTTACAGCCTGTTCCAATGCCAAGGTGGCTGCTGAAGAAGATCTTGACTGTGTCTGCAAGTCAGGGGATACTCATTCGATAACCGTCTCTCCTCTGATCTATGGCAAAAATTCTACTGCTTTCGATCTCACAGCACGTCCTAGGATGCCAAAATCCTTAAGTTTCTTCAAGTAAAAGAGATCTTCATTTAAAAAATAAAAGGGCATCTGGGTGGCTCCGTGAGTTAAGCATCTGGCTCAATTTAGGCTCAGGTAATGATCTTGAGGGTCCTGAGATGGAACCCCACGTTGGGCTTTGCACTGGGTGTGGAGACTGCTTGAGATTCTCACTCTCTCTCTCACAAAAATACAAAAATACAAAATAAATAATAATAATGAAAGCCAATGGCTCTGGTCTCCTGTAAACTTTTCAGACCTTTAACAGTGCTTCCCGCACTTGAGTTTTCACCGCCCTTTCAATAATGGGCGAGAAGTGTGAAGAATGGTGCTTGCCACTAATGAAAACCAACAGGTTTCCTTCTCACGCTGGACATGACCCCAGACACTGGAGGAAAGGTTTCCAGACAGCAGGTGTAGGTGGTGGCTGGGCCCATTAAATACCGAAATCTTAAAGGAGAAGAAAATGCTTTTCTGGCTGCTGAGGCCCTCCGCACACACACATTTTAGGGCGATGAAGTGCTAGCGGTTAAGCATCGTCTCTGCCCGCGTAACTGCATCTGCCACTTCCAACAATAACCGGTTTGCGGGTGCGCTTGCAACATAAACTTTCTTGACCTACCTCCCAGCCACTTCCCTCCACTCCGTCCCTCTCTCTCCCAGCCCCGCCCCACACACACCCCAGAGGGCCCTCCCTGCGGTCCCCTCTCTCACCTACAAACTGCTAGGTCAGACTGTGCGGCAGCAGATGGAAGAATTTGAAAGGGAAGGAGGACAGACACTCCCCGCATTCTTAGCTTCTAAGGGGGCTCCAGGGCAACCGGAGAGGAAGTGACGTACGTCAGCACAGGAAACGGAAGTGGGACGTAGGTCTAAATCGCCGCCATGTTGTGTGTGGCGGATGGGGATTGCGGCCCGCGGGCACCTTGCTCCAGCTGCACAGAAGAGAGCTTGAACCCTGTCTTTGACTGTCCTTCTGTCGTTCTAACGATTATGTGCCGACGTAACTGGTGCCAGGCACTGAGGGTGCGCCAGAAATCAGTGAACCGGACCGACCTGGCGATTTCCTTCTTGAGTGTTCAAACCTAGCGATGGACACAAGCATGAGGCCCCCGAAGCACGAAGCGTTTTGTACGTGGGCGCAGCCGGTTTTGGGCATCTCCCGTGGCTTGTTCGATCCGGTGCATAGAGGAGGGAGGGATGGAGAGACAGTTGGGAGGCAGGCGGTGGTGGATTGGGCGCGTGAAATTATGCAGAGTTGGGTGACCCCCTAGGCTTCTGGGCTGACAGCAGGGTGAGTGGTAGGGAACCACATAACGGAAGGGAACACAGGAGAAGCAGATTTCGCGAAATAGTGTGGGTTTAGATACGTTTAGCCTGCAGGACCCTTAAATGGAGAAGCTTAGCAGGCCGTGGGATGTGCCTGTTTGGATCTCCAATGAAAGTCTGTTTTTTAGATTCGTGGGTGGGGATGAAATGGAGCAGGAGCATGGAGGATATTGCCTGGTGGAGAGAATACATTTGGGAAAGAGGCCCAGGAGGGACCCCAAGAGCTCCTGTACTTGGAGGTGGAAGAGGAGCAGGAAGCCTTAGGAGGAAAGGTCAGGAGAATTTGGCGTTGCAGAAGACAAGGGAAGAGCACTTCGGGGTGTAAACTGGATCAGTTTTCTTGAGAAATTCGGAAGGTGAAGACCGAGAAATGCCAGGTCCAAACAGGCATCACCATCAGCTAATGCAGGTTTATTGAATGGTAGGAGGAGGGCAGCTTGGAGTGAGTTGAAGAGCAAGGGAGGGTGGTGGTGAGAAAATGGAGACAAATGAGCATAGACCAATCTTCCAAGAAATTTCCTGTGAAGAAATGAGAGGGATACTGGAAAGAAGACTTCCTTCCTTTCTTTCTTTCTTCCTTCCTTCTCTTTCTTTCTTTCTTTCTTTCTTTCTTTCTTTCTTTCTTTCTTTCTTTCTCTTTCTTTCTTGGATTGGAGAAATATCAGTTAGTTTAGATATTGCTGAGAAGGAGCCAGGGGTTTTATTTAACATTGATCAGCTCATGACCATGTGGACACAGGGCCAAGAATAGTTTATGAAGAGGAAGGAGACAGGATGGGAGGAGAGGGGTATGCAGAGCACAGGTGCAAGGACTGACCTCCTTGCACAGGTGGTAACCCTGAGAAAGGAAGATGGGTGGGGGGCAGGCACGTGTAGAGTCATAGGATCTCTGATGTTGAGTAGGTTGTGCATCTCCCAAATCCAAGGGGCACTATTGACTGCAGTGTCGTCCTAATTTTGAATAGTAATCATGAGTGTTTTGGGGGTAGATGATAGTAAAGAGCTTTGAGGAAAGGGTGCTTCTTCCCAATTCACACAGAGTGGCCACAGCAGCCATTGGTAGTGGAAGTTTGGTGCTGGAAGTTGAGGCACCTACATTCATTTTAGGTATTCTGCCTGGGAGAAGGAGGTGAAATCGTTGAAGGAAGGGAATCGAGTCTCTGAGAGTTTTGTGGACAGGGGAGATGTACATGGTTGTTGGAGATGAGGGCAAGGCAGAGAAGAATGAGTAGATTTTAGCCATTTAGACCCCAGACAGATAGGTCTGTATCAGCAGGGGTTGAAATCAGTGTTCCCATCTTGCTTTCTTGCATTTCTAGCAAACAGAGGTAGCTTGTGGCCCCTGGTATAAGTCTGAGCAGGTGGATTGGGATGGTCTAAGTTTTGCTGAACCTCTTGTCTCCTACTGCAAACCCGTTTCTCATTTCTTTTGAAGAACACTGGGAAGCTCCCTTTATTTCACAGGGAAATGTTTTTTTGTGAAAGTGGAACCAGAGGCCAGCTTTTAAAAATGCATCAGGACTTCTGCTTTCAAGAAGACGGAGTAGAGATACTTTACCCTCGTTCTCCAAAAGAGTACAACTAAAAACCGTGGATGTTATATATACAACAAGCACAAGACTGTGGCCTTGCTGGGCACATTAGAGAGCTATAGTAATCAAGACAGCACAGTATTTTGAAAAATATATGCAAACATATGAATGGAAAGAATAGTGAATCTAGAAGTAGAACCACACATATTTAGTAAGTTGATAAATCCTACAAAGCATTTCAAAGGGAGAGGATGTAATGTTTAACAAAAGATGCTGGGACGTATAAGACAACCGTATGCAAAAAAAGAAAGAGAAAAGAACATTGACCCTTACCTCAACCATATACAAAACAATCCAAAATGAATCATAAATCAAAATAGAAGGGCTTAAACTTCTAGAAGAAAGCACAGAAGATTTTAGTATGTTTGATTTTGGTAAGCATTTCACAAAAACTGTAAAAAAATGGAAAAAATCAATCAATAAATTGGAATTCATTTATATTTTTTTGCTTTTCAGAAAGCCCCATTCAGAAAAAGAAATCAAGCCACTGACTGAGAGACAGTGGTTGCAGAACAAAATCCAAGTCAGAGCTTCAAAAAGTCACCCCAGGTTCTCCGAAGGGTGGGGACAATCCCTTGATTGTGTTTCCTCGTACTGCCGAGAGTGGTGCCCTACTAGGCTATGCTGGGCCTCTCTGGTTTGCCTGGCACTCAGGCTGGGCCTCTCCTTGCAATATCCAGCAATGCCCGTGCCAGAATCAAAGCCCAGCCCCTTTGCCCTGTGTTGCTTCTTCGACTTGGTTCCCCCTGCTCTGAGCAATCCCTCTTCTTGTCCCGGTAGAGGTTCTTAACCACTGTCGTGCTGGGGACCCCTTTGGCGGTCTTGTGAAGCCTATGGTTACCGTAAATGATCTTATGTAACAATTATGTATCGCACCATAAATTATCTTACGTATTGCTTGCGATACGTAAGATAAGTTATACTGAAATAGTGTTACCGAAATATTTTTCAAATTGTGATCGAGTAACATGTATACTTTTTTATTAATGCCTCACAAAACAAGTTCTCGCGGCGGTCTTAATAACCAATTTTGGATGAGCACGAGCATAGAGTTTATTTCAACATATCTGCAACAACTATGATATGAAAATATCTGATTTCTATCCATGACCATAGGGACTGATAAATTACTAATGTTTATATTACTGTGGTTTATTGCTACTTTTCCAAATGAAGTGCAAAAATTTTGGTTAGAGGTTGGTGAACCTAAATATGTTTTTCCCCATCCAAGTTCAAAGAACCCCTGAGTTCCTTCCGCAAACATATGAGGGGTCCGTGGACCCCAGGATCAAACTCCCTGGACTTGCACCCCACCAGAAAGCAGAAGCACGGGATGGAGGAGTTTGGAAGCCACTGGCTTTGCAGGCACGGATAGCTGATCCCAGTGCCCTGAGTTTTATGTTAACGACAATCATTTCTCCATTTCCCTGATCGAGAGCTACATTGGGGCCTCCTGCCTTGCTTAACACGCTGAGGAACTTCAAAAACAGACGCCTGGCAGGAATAACTCTTAACTCTTAGATTTAAGGTAGAGCATGATATCAAAGGCCTGAGCAAACCTTTGCAAATTTTCAGTTTTCAGTGATCTATCTCATTCCGTGGGGCATTTGTTACCGACACATTTTTTTCCAAAGAGAATTATTTTATGATTTAACGTGAAAGGAACCCTCCTCCCCAGGAATCCTCGGCTTTCACCAAAGCCCTGGCAGGGCCCCTCTGGTTCCTGGCCTCAAAGAACGCCCTACAGTTTGCAGGGAGCCCAAGGGGGCCCACATTAAACAGCTCCAGCACTGTATTTTGTCATTTGTGAAGCCGACCGTGTTTGCCGTCCTGCTCTCAAAAGTCTCCCTGAAGCGCAATTAACTGCTGACGATTCCTTCCAGACTGGCAGGGCCCAGGGCCCTCTTCTCTCTTTCTCTCTGCCTCATTGATATTTTGAAACGCTGACTTTTTAAGTTAAAGATAAATTTTACACTTTTTTTTTTTTTTGATAGAAGAGAGAGAAGCGCGCTTGCTTTTAGTAGGAAAATTAGAAAACAGAGATAAGAAAAAAATTCTCCAAGATGGTTGTACTAATTTATCCCCCACCCACGGGGGCACTTGAGAATTTCAATGCCTCATCTTTGTCCCCATTTGGTGGTTCCTGTCACTTTCATTTTAGCCGCTGTGTTCAAATTTGCATTTCCTTTGTTCATTGGTCATTTGGACATCTGCTTTTTAAAATGCCTGTTCAGATCTTTCACACGTTTTTCTCTTGGGTTCTATGACTCTTTCTTATTGATTTGCAAGAATCTATTGTAAATCCTGGAACCACAACAGTATAAAAACATTCTTTTGTCCAGTGTATGAGTTGCAACTATCTTTTCCAAATCTGTAGTTTGCCTTTGTACTCTCCGAACAGCATCTTTTAATGAACAAAAGATCTTAACTGAAATAACATCTGATGTTTTTTTTTCCCTTTGAGGTTGGTGCTACTGTTAAGATTTTTTTTTTTTTTGCTACTGTTAAGATTTTTTAAGAAAAATTTGGGCAGCCTCACTGAAATTAAGATGCATCGACGCAGCATTTGTTCTGCTTGGCCTGTCCTCCGCAGGGCCCATGCGCACTGGAGAGGCCCCTGTGTTGCTGGGAAAGCACATGTCCATTGAAAATATAACGCAAGCCACGTGTGTCATTTACATTTTTCTAGAAGCTACGTTTAAGAAAAGTGAAAAGTAACAGTCGCAATTAGTTGTGGTGGCGTATTTTGTTTAACCCCACATATCCCGGAATCTAGGTCATTTCAATATCTAAACATGTTCCCCGCTTTCATTTTTTAATTTAAATTTTAGTCACACTAGCCATGTTACAAGGGCTTAGTAGCCCTATCTTTCTGGTGGCTACCATATTGGACAAAACAGGTGGAGAGGTTGACAACGAGCTCTGGAGGCAAATCAGAGCCCTAGGTTCCGATGTGGCTCGTCATTTAATAACAATAGCTATATATTTTTTAGATATGATAACCATTTCAGTCAACAGACTGAGTAAGCCAATCACCCTCCATAAGGTGGGTGGTGTTATCTAACCAAATGAATGCCTTAAGAGAAAAGACTGAGGTCCCCAAAGAGGAAGGGATTCTGTCTCCAAATTGCCTTTGGAGTCAACACGGAAACACGGACTACTTCCGGAGTTTCTAGCCTGCCAGCCAACCCTGCAAATTTTGCATTTTCTTGGCCCCACAATCACATGAGTCAGGTCTTTAAAATAAAATGAATCTCTCTCTCTCTCTCTCTCTCACACACACACACACACACACACCATTATATAAATGTACACATATAAGATATGGCTTACCACCCATCCTAATTTCCCTCAGCGAGGAAGCTGAGGCAGTCTAGCTCCAGAGCCCATAGTCTTTAACCCCCTTGGTACTTCCAGTAATTTGGAAGATTGCTTAACTCCTCTAGGTTTCGATTTTTTTTTTCATTGTCAAACTAAGATGAATAATAGTGCCTACCCAATAGGATTGTTGTGGAGACTCTTGAGACAATATAGTGCCCCTGACACATAGTAAATGCTCAATAAAACTTCTCATTACTTGTGGATGCCTTCCATCTCAGAACACGTTGAACAGAACTTATTACTAGTTGCACTATAGACATGAAAGGATGAAAAGGAAAGACAAAGTCTAGAAAAGGAGATTATGGTAGGCTTATTGATGATTTTATTATAGGCACTTTGAGAATAAATTTTTGCCACGCTCATGTTAATAAAAATGGCTGTTTTTTGGGGAATCCCTACCACGTGCCCCGCACTCACATTTCATCGTGTACTGAAACCCTCACGTTAATCCTACTGGGAAGGTATCAAGGTCATTTCCCAGTTTTCAGATGAGAAACTGAGGCTCTGAGTGACTGGGAAACTCACCCAGCTCCTAAATGACAATCTCTTGGGGAAATAATTTCCCACAACCCTCCTATTATCAAACCATCAGGTTATTTGTTCTCATTAATAATCCTCTACAAAGCAGCAAATAAGTGAATTGAAATTAGCATCAAGTCCTTGTGTGGAAATTGAAAACTTAATCATTCCTTTCTTCTCCCTCATTTTCATCCACTGCTGGGTGCACACGTTTGTAATTCGGCTTTGAAATTGTCATAGGATCTTATTTTTTTTTCTCTGCAATTTTGTGCAGGTAATCCTGAAGAGGATTTTTCATATTATTGTGTGATCAAAATTGAATGTAGCTTGTAAAGAAAAATGAATTGTGAACAACTGAGAGAGCCTTGTGTTTTTTGAAAATATTTGTTGTCAAATGAAAAGACACTTTAGAATGTCAATACATTTATTCCCCCCACCCCCCGTTCACCCTTGTAGTCTTCCATACATTTCAGATTGCTTTAATCCATAGATTAATTTTAAGGTATTTTTCTGAGTTCTGTTCATAAACGTCAGGCTTTATAGAAAGATTATTTTTGCATGTTTTAATACATTTTCCTCTTTCATTCTCCTTTCTTTGATGTCAGAGCTGTATAAATCCAGTTTAATAAGACTTTCATTTGTGAGGCTTAACACAGAAACCATTAGAAGGCTGAACCAAAGCTCCTTCTGTTTTTCAATGATTATCTTTTTTCTGTCAAAATGAACCAGGTTCTCTGGTCTGAGGAATTGTAAAAAAATAAGTAAAAAAAAAAAATGTACATACATATAGAAATCAAAGCTCAGAGGGTGAGCTCAGATTATATCTAAGTGCTCCTTTATCTTTGCACCCACGTTTCTGTGAAGTGCTTTCCACCGGCTGGTTATGTTGGATATTGGAGAGTGAGTATGTATTCTTGAGTGGTAATTCTATCAGGTTTATTCTGAGTCTGGATATTGCCATAATTCCTTACTGCATGGTCTTTAACCTCTGAGCCCTGGTACTTCTATGTACATGATTTTTGCCCAGCATAGTTCCACTGGGCTGTTTTAAATAATTTAGACTCTGATTTATATCGCAATAGATATGTTCGTAACTGGACCTTCAACAGCTACACTTCAGCGAAAGTGCTGGTAATGACCTAGGGCATTATTAAATGGTCACTCCCCTGAGATACGGTGCCATCTTCCTTTCCGTGATCTCTGCCCTTTCTCTCATTCTTATGAGTAAATCTTTGCTCTAGCTCCGAGAGCTAACAAGATAGCAGCAGAAGTGCAGATTGTGTGCTGGGAAGAGTCTGGATTTATTATGCTCAAATTACAATCCATGCATATTAATTAAGCTCCTGCTATGTGCAAAAGCTTTGTTCCAGACACTGTGTATAAAGATAAGCAGGGTACCCTTAAATATCCCTCCCTTAGGTGTAATTTACAACTACTTTTCTTGGGGTTGGTGAAGCGATGTACATCAAAGCCTTAGAAATGGGCGTAGTCTTTAATTAGGGAACTCCACCTTTAAAAATATAACTTAGGGGGGCACCTGGGTGGCTCAGTGAGTTAAAGCCTCTGCCTTCGGCTCAGGTCATGATCTCAGGGTCCTGGGATCGAGCCCCGCATCGGGTTCTCTGCTCAGCAGGGAGCCTGCTTCCTCCTCTCTCTCTGCCTGCCTCTCTGCCTACTTGTGATCTCTCTCTCTGTCAAATAAATAAATAAAAATCCTTTATATATATAGCTTAGGTAAGTAAATGAAGATGTGGGTAAATATTTAGGCAAAAGGATGCTCATTGCAGTTGTTTAGAATAATGAAAATTGAAAAGCAGCCTAAATGTTCAATAGTAAGGGGTTGCTAAATTAGGTCACCGGTATGTCCATGCAATATAGCCATTACGAATGAGATTATAGATTATTGACATGGAAGGACATTAATTATATATTGCCATATGAGAAAAGAAAAGGTTATCGTGGGGCTGTAGTGTATGATTCAGTTTTATGAATGAATATATGAGTATATGGTACTCTCGGGGAAAAGGCCAGAGGGATATTGAGCAAGTAAGAAGGGTCAGTTATCTTTGGGTGGTAGGATCATGGGAGAATTTTTCTTTGCTTTGCTTTACCTACCAGCCTTTTCTCACTTTTCTCCGGAGACTGGGTGTTGCTTTTGAAATTTGAACGTTCTTTAAAAGTTATTCTAAGGGAAAAATAAATCAGAAAGTCTGCCTGTGGCCCAATCAGGGCGGCAGGCTGTGCAGAAGGATGTACTCTGGGGGACATTGAGTGTTCGCGGCGCCACGCCAGCTGCCCTGTGGTGCTTGGCTATGACCTCTGTCCTCCCTCATCTCCCCCTTCCTGCCCTGCCCATGGCCTTCTTTCCTGGCTTCAGAAAGCCTTATCCTCCTTCTCGCTCGGCGCGAATCCCAGATCAGCCAGCTGGACCTCGACTCAGCCAAATCTGAGTCTGTTTTTCCTTCTGCCGCAAGAAGTCGAGCACCTAGGTGTCTGACTGGCCTCCTGGACCTGGGCTAAGGAAAGCTCCGCACAGTGGGGTCCGAGGTAAAAGACAGGACACGACAGTGACTAGTGGACATGGCACAACTATACTCTTACATTGTGCTGGGGCGTTGGCCCCGTCTTCCTGTGCTCAGTGATCGATACGGGAACACACAGGCCAAGTCGTCACCACTCCTTCAACGTGGGCACCAGGGAAGGCCGCACAGAGCAGACAGCCCCTCGTCCAAGGAAGATGAAGCACACACCAAGCAGATCTGAACCCAACCCGCAGCCTGGACAAGCTGGCGCCTGGAGCCCAGGGTTCAGCCCAACCCAGCCAGGCAGGCGGCAACTGACCCGCTGACCTTGAGTATGAGGATAAAGGATTATAACTTTAAATCACTGAGTTTGGGGCTGATCGTTATGCAGCACGGTAGAGAGTGCCGACATCTACTGTTTCTTCTCCTCTTCCTCTCCTTCCATCCCAAAAAGATCTGAGCAGCGATTTTGTGCCAGGACCTGTGCCAGGGGCTGGAGATGAGAACCAGACAGGGCACAGGCCCTCTGATCTTCACCACAATGCTGTGTAATCGATTTGTCACTGTCGTCTGTGTTCTATGGATGTGGAAATACCGCACGGAGAGGTGAAGTCGGCAGCAGGAGGCCGCAGAGCCAGCAAGTGGCAGAGCTGGAGAGGAGACCCAGGCACACCGGTGCCAGAATCCCTGCTCAAGCCTCGTCTACTCCGGGCCTCGGGCCTCGGTGCTCACGCTGAGTCGCACCACCTTCCTGGGGGGGCACCGAAGCCCAGCCTATGCGTTGGCTGGGACTTGGGAGGGGAGCGTGCATAAAGTGGGCTGTCGAGGAACAGCTCCCTCCACCTCTCCCCAAGTTCTCAGAGGAGATTTATCGTTACTGATATGATTGCATAGAGCAGAGGTTGGCAAAATTCCTTCTGTGGGCCAAATCCTCCTGCCGCCTGTCTCTGTATGGTCCACAAGGCAAAAATGAGGCAACCTTTCCAAGTGTTTGGAAAGCGATCAAAAGAAGAATATTTTTTGACACATTAACAGTACACGAAATCCAATTTTTCTTTGCTTTTAAAGAGACTATCTTCTTTGGCTCGGTTTGTGTGTTTTTTTTTTTTTAAGATTTTATTTATTTATTTGACACAGAGAGAGAGCTAGCAAGAGAGAGAGAGAGAGAGAGCACAAGTGGGGGGAGCAGCAGGCAGAGGGAGAGGGAGAAACAGGCTCCTCGCTGAGCAAGGATCCTGATGCAGGGCTCGATCCCAGGGTCCTAAGATCACGATCTGAGCCCAAGGCAGATGTTTAATCGACTGAGCCACCCAGGCGCCCCTAAATCAATGTTAAGTTTAAAGGAAAATTGCACAGAACATAGAGAATTTCCAAATACCTCCTTATACCTCCACCACTTGTTTTTCCTATTGTTATTATCTTGGGTTAATGGGGTACATTTTTTATAATGGATAAGCCAATATTGATCATTATTATCAACTAAAGTTTATCCTTAGGGTTCACTCTTGGTGGTTTGGACAAATGTATAATGACATAGATCCATCCTTAAGATATCACACAGTGTACTTTCACTGCCCTACAAATCCTTTGCATGTGTGCATAGCCTCCCCGTAGTCACTCCTCTCTCCTTCCCCCAAATCCTTATATCCACTGATCTTTTGACTTTTGACATAGTTCTGCCTCTCCTAGAATAACACATCACTGTGTAGTATGTAACCCCTTCAGACTGGCTCCTTTCACTTAATAATATGCATGTAAGTTTCTTCCATGTCTTTCCATGGCTTGTTAGCTCCTCTCTTTTTAGAGCTGAAAAAGAGTCTGTTGTCTGAGTGGACCACAGCTTATTTATCCATTCACCTATTGAAGGACATCTTGGCTATTTCCAAATTTTGGCAATGATAATTAAGGCTGCTAGAAACATCCGTGCACGCATTTTATGTGGACATTCCTTTTCAACTTATTTGGGGAAATACTGGGGAGCACAACTGCTGGACTGGACAGTAAAAGTATGTTTAGTTTTGTTAGAAACTGCCAAATGTCTTCCGAAGCAGCTGTACCATTTTGTACCCCCACCCCATTGTCATTTTGCAAAGAATGAGAGTTTCTGGGGCTCCATATCCTTACCAACACGTGGTGTTGTCAGTGGTTTGGATTTTAGCCTTTCCAAGATGTGGTGGCATGTGGTGCTATCTCCTTATTGGTTTTATTTGCGATCCCCTAATGGCCTAGGATGTTGACCAACTTTTCATATGCTTACTGCCATCTGTCCGTCTTCTTCGCCAGGGAGTTTGTCCAGATCTTATGCTCATTTTTTTTTTTTTAAATAAGGTTGTTTTTTTATTGAGTTTTGAGAGTTCTTTATATATTTGGGGTACCAGTTCCTTCATTGGACATAGCTTGCAAATATTTTCTCCCAATCAGTGGCTTTTCTTTTCATTCTTTTAACAATGAACTTTATGAGAGCGCCTGGGTGGCTCAGAGGGTTAAGCCTCTGCCTTCGGCTCAGGTCATGATCTCAGGGTCCTGGGATCAAGCCCTGGATTGGGCTCTCTGCTCAGCAGGAAGCCTGCTTCCTCCTCTCCCTCTGCCAGCCTCTCTGCTTACTTGTGATCTCTCTCTCTGTCAAATAAATAAATAAAATCTTTTTAAAAATGAACTTTACATTTTAATGTCCATAAATACAATTTTACTGGAAGACAGACATACTCTTTCGCTTACCCATTGTCTGTGGCTAATTTCATGCTACATCAACAGTTGCGACAGAGCCCAACAGCCTGCAAAGCCCAAAATATTTACCAGTTGTCCCTTTCCAGAGAAGTTTACGGACCCCTGATTTAGGGCACCATCCTCTTCAATGGGCCTGTCATCCCCAGAAAAGCAATTTTCATGGGCACCGATTACTGATCAGAAACTCCCTTCTGGGGTTGCTGACTCCAAGTGTGTCAAATTCTGGCCCAACTGGCCACTTTTCTTTTGGTGCCGCCATTCTTTCACGGCTTGGTTTTGACTCCAGCCCGTCTGGCTCAAGGCCCTGCTGAGCGGAGAGAACGCTGCTGGGGCGGCCTGAACAGTCCCGCCTTTGGGGGTTGTCTATCTGTTCTACCTTCTCCCTGGGAGTCCAGTCCAGCGCCCCTCAACCTCCCACGCTGCCTCTCCGCCCCACGGCAGCCGCGCAGCCGCGTCTTCTAGGTGTGCGGTGTGGTGATTCGATCGCCCCCTAGAGGTGAATCTATGTCACTGCAGGGACATCCCCTCTAGAGGACTCAATGCAGGCCAGCCTTTCCTCTTAGGGGCGTTCCCAAGTGGTCCACCTCCCAGCCCGCCCCATGGGCTCACTTTGTGTTGGGCATCAAAACCTGCCCCCTGCGAAGTTTTGAGGATGACGCTCTGCAGATTTCTCTCATCCCAGTTTCTCCTCCCAAGAGCAGGAATCAATTCCAGCCCAGGGGTGTCAGATAATTGAAACTGGCTTCATGTCGTTTGCAACTTCTAGTTTCCATGTAGTTGCCAGACTGATTTCCCCCCCTTTTATATTTCTTGCCTTTTGATTTTTCCTCATGTCTTTAACATTTGGTCCTTTTTTTTTTCTTTTCCAATAAGTGAAAAAAATGTAAATCTAGAAAAATGTGGGCAGACGTATGCTCTTTTTCTTGCTTAGTTTTCCCTCTTTAACTATAATAGTGTGACAAGTGAAGAGAAACAGAGAGACTTACACATTCTGTCTGGTCTCTCCTCTCCTGCCAGTTATTTCTGACTGCTTTTGGCGTCTGATATAAATCAATTTTTTCCCCGAACAGGCATCTTCTGCCTCCTGCAGAGCACGGGAGTTCAGGCAGGCCCGAGCCCGCTTGGTTCCCGGGTATTTGTAAAAGTCATTTATTGTAACTTACCGAGCACTTGCTATGTGCCATCACTTTGCTGAGTGTCTTTACATTTAAAGGCATTGAAAAGAAGACAAGCTAGGTGGCTCTCTGCTCCTGCTTTCCCTCCCCACGGGTGGAATAGGCGGGTGGTAAACCTAGACTCTGAAATCAGATGGCCCGAGTTCAAATCCTGACTTTGCCACCCATCAGCTGTGTGACCTTGGGCATGTCACCTCACTTTTTTGAATCTTGGTTCCCCCATCTATAAAATGAGGATTCAGCGGGTGCCTGGGTGCCTCAGTGGGTTAAGGGTCTGCTTTTGGGTAGGGTCACGCTATCTCATAGGGTTGTCCTGAGGGTTGCATTGGTTAGTATGGGCGGAGCTGTGAATGGACCGTGACACCTAGAGAGCGCGCTGTGAGGGCAGGTAGCCGTGAGCAGCTGCGGTGGGCAAGTCTGGCTGGAGGTGAGGGCTACTCCGCCCAACCTGCTGGGCCAGCACACGAGTTGTGCCAGGTAAAGCTCACACACGCACAGACATGCGTGCACATGCATGCACACACACACACATCCATAGAGAAACACACACACATACACACACGGCTCTTATGTAGGAAGTGTATTTGGATGAGTTCCTAAGTGTTGCACGCTCTGTGAAACTTCCAATCATCTCGGGGGCTATCCAAGGGCATAAGTCACACGTGCGGCCATCATTCTAGGTCCCAGCCCCACGCAATCAGCCCGCAGCAATTCCTTCCAGTCTTTCCTCCAGCATTCCTCCAGAATCTATCCACATCCTGCCATCTTCCTCTCAGTGCAGGCTGGGACTTGGGTTCTCTCCTGGGCTCTCTGAACCTCTCACAATGGACCATTTCCTTACAATGGTCTTCTTGAAATGCAAATCGCTTCTTTGATTACACTTTCCAAGGTTTCAGAGAACAATCCATAACTTCCAGGAGGCCTAAAAGGGTCCCTTAGGATCTGGTCCAGCGGGGGCTTCAGCCTTCTTCCGCGTTCTCTTTCCACTATTCCAAAGACCCACCCGCCTTTTTTTAATCGTTCACCAGGGCCAAGTTCATTTCTGCCTCAGGGCTTTTGCATTTGCCGTCCCACCATTCAGAGACCTGGACTTGACCCTCTCTTCCTATTAGGATTCCTCTTGGCATTTAGGTCCTGGTACAAGTGTCTGTGAGGCCCTCTTGGATATCCTGTTCCAGATACCACCTCGTCCCCACCGCCCAGCCACCCTGTCTCATCACCGCTTTTTGCTTTCTGCCAACACCTTGTCACTACTGAGAATAAACAAGCAGTTGACCTATGCATGTGTTTGTTGCTCATCTCCCGCAGCTAGAATGCAAGCTATCTGTCCGTCCACGGTGGCTTTCCTGTCCCCAGAGTCTTGACCCTAGTGAGTGTGTCCTAAATAATATTTGGTGAAGAAATTCTTGAATACATTAAAAAAACCCCATAGCCTTTTTCATGAGAAGAAAACATTTTTTTTCCCCTCAAAACTACATAAAGAGTCTGGAGGACTCAGAACCAAGATTGTATACTATACACATAGAAGTGGGGAAGAATGTTCCATGGTCAAAGAGCTATGCTCCTGCTCAGAAGGAGACAAAAGTTCAAACTTAGGAGGTGAGAGGAAGGGGTGTGAATGGTGTGTCTCAGACCGGCAAGCTTAAGTTTCCACCCCAGGACAGAGAAGCTTTGAGAGTTGAGTTGCGCTGGAGAGAAGTGGATGGGACGCCTGGGGAGGGGTTGAGTCAGTTAAGCATCTGCCTTTGGCTCAGGTCGTGGTCCTAAGGTCCTGGGATCGAGCCCTGCATCAGGATCCTTGCTCAGCGGGGAACCTGCTTCTCTCTCTCTCTCTCTCTCTGCCGCTCCCCTGCTTGTTCTCCCTCTCTCTCTCTCAAATGAATGAGTGAATAAATAAATAAATATCTTAAATAAAACATGTGCTGCTGAATAGGAATAGTCACATTCTCTTCATAGAATTGATAAGGAAAAAACTACTTTTAAGCCGACCAACCAAACCGGCAAGGGAACTCCAGTCCCTGTCTCAAAGCCCTTCCGATTCTTCTTTCCTACCCCCTTTCGGCGCCAAAATGCCAAGTACGCACAAGTAGGCAGGTATAAATTACCCTCCCTGATTGTGCTCAGGGCTCAGACCTTTGGAGAAGGGTCTCCTCTGAGCCTGCTGATGTTTAAATAAATCTCCGATCCTCCTTGGTCTCCGAGTGCCACTTGGTTTTTCCTCCAGAATCCAGTCCAGGTTCCGCAAGAGAATATTCAAATAATACAGGATGTTAGCTAACGTGTGGTGACAGTTCGCCAGGGGTCAGGCCCTGATCTAACATTTTGCTTGCGATTTAGGCCCAAGTCCTTAGTCACAGGCAACGGAATCCACATGAGCAAATTCACGCCTAAAGGCCTCTATTCAGGTTTACTTGTTAGGTACCCTGTGGACCTTCTGAGATGACCGAAGAACCAAACTCGAATGCTACTCAGACCCGGAGCAATGCTGGACCCCCAAATGCTCCAACCCGCTGTTTCCCCACAAAGCCTTCTGCTACTGACACTTGCCGATGGCTACCCATGGTGTCTGAACCTGAATGTGCAAAATTCCTCCATTTCCTCGGAAGACCCCCCATGCCTCTGCCTCTGGGCTTTTCAGAAAGTTCCCTCTCCCTGCCTGCGGCCGCCTTCTCCCCCTGCTCATTTCCACATCTGAGTCCCAAGTGCACACAAGAAGTTGGTGGGCGACAGGCCATGGGCCTGCATCCCAGCGGCAGAGGAGTCTGAGGAATGGGTCTCCAGCTTTCCAGCTGCCGAAGGGCGGAAGGCAGTCTGGAAGGGAATCGGATTGGCGCCGAGTCAGTGGCCTGTATGCTAACATTTCCATTTCCCAGATGAAGCAACTGAGGTGAGGAGGAATTGCATCTTTTGATTCTCTTTGAATCTTGATGGTCAGGAAGGAGCCCCACTCCTCCTGTTTGGGGGAAACGAATTATTTCGCTGTTTTCCCTTAGCACATAAGACTCCCCAGAGACAGAATGTTTAAAAAGCATCCTCCTGCAGGAAACCCAACCCCAAATCAAGAGGAAGTCAGAATTCAAGGACAGGCCTCCTTCTCAGGAGCACCACAGCTCACCATCTTTCCTGAATTTTCTCTCTCAGCCACCACTTGTCTCCTGGGTAGAGGATGTGTCTTAAGACTTTGGTCCTCCCTTGAGAACTCTGACCCAATTTTTATTTGCCGTGTGAGTTCTTTTGGCTTCTCTTCCATTTCTTTGATGTTTTCCTTTGTGTCTGTAACTGTGACTCCTTATCTTTCTAACAACAAGGAGGCTGTGATTTCAGATTGAAATCCTTATGAAATTGCTTCTCGATTCCCCTTCAAATGGTTCCCATTTGCTCCTGGAAGCTTTGCTTCCTCTTCTACCAGACCTGGAGAACTGTAGGGGCATGGAGGGTGCATTTCTGTAAAACAGCTCAAGACTTTGCTGCTCTTCTCAGAGGCCAGGAGGGAGGTCAGTCCAACCAACCTGGTGAACACTTCACCTGTTTCCATTCAGCCAAGGACAGACTTGGCAGTGACAGCGCCCTGGGCGATCCTCCCTCCTCCTCTCTTACTCCTCGGTTTTCTCATACCAGGAGGCAGAGGTGGGCCTTCAAGTGAGGACTTCCACTGAGAAACATCATTCATGGCGATGCCTCAAGCCAAGCAAAACTTGAAGGAAGGAAAGATCAAACGTGTGGATTCAACTCAACAAAGAACATTAATGTGTAAGTTCTAGAAAGGATCGTGCATCTACAAGAGATGTTAGTAGGGCGAGGGGTCTTCGTGATTTGGGCAGGCACAATGCCCTTTGCCCCCCTTCTTCCCTGCAACCAGAACTCCAGCTTTGTGTAAATGACGCTGGTCCTGACTTCTCCGGGCAGGTTGAGTCCTTTGCAGGCCATTGGAGCAGAGGCAGTTTGATCCTTCCCAGTGATTGGACAAGAGTCTGTCATGTGACTGAGCTCTGACCAATGGGATGGGGGAAGCCTCCTGCCGGGCCTCTAGGGAATGTGCATGTTTTCCTGGTTGAAGGAAATGGAGCCCGAGAAAGTCTTTTCTCTCTGTCCCTTACAGTGTTGGAAGTAAAGTGTAACTCGTGGAACCGATGCAGCCGTTTGGTGGCCAGGAGGAAAGGCCAAGAGAACTGCAGGGATGCAGACCCAGAGCCCTGTCAGTTTGACTTCCTTGTTATGTGAGATAATTAAATATCTTTATTGGTTACAACAGCAGGGGGACTTTTTTTTTGTTAAGATTTTTTCTTTATTTACTTGTCAGAGAGACAGGGTGCAAGTCGGGGGAGCAGCAGGCAGAGGGAGAAGCAAACTCCCCGTTGAGCAAGGAGCCCGCTGTGAGACTTGATCCCAAGACCCTGGGATCTCAACCTGAGCCGAAGGCAGACGCTTAACTGACTGACACGGCCCAGGTGTCCCAGGAGTGGGACATTTTTTTTTTTTTTCCAGAAATGGCCAGTCAATATTTTCAGGTTTTTAAGCCAACTACTCTACCTTGCCATTGTAGTATGAAAGCAGATATAAGCAGTACGTCAACGAGAGAGTATGGCTGGGTTTCGATAGAACTTGATTAAATGGAAATTTGAATTTCCCATCAATTTCAAATGTCATGAACTTTTCCTTTTTTGGATTTTTTTCAACCGTTTAAACTGTAAAGATATTCTTAGGTCATGGGCTGCACAGACACAGGTGGCAAGTCAGGTTTAGTCCCTGGCCTAAGTCATCATCAGTGAGTTTTCAGCTACTGGAAGCTGACTGCCTTCTAGATGATTCTATTATCCAACTTTCCTTTTCACAGATGATGAAGCTGAGGTCCAGAGTAGTGAGACACAACTAGGATGTGTCAAGGCTAATAAATCTAGATCCTAAAGCTCTGGATAAGTCCAGGATTGTCTCCAGGATCCGACACTGCTTCCTACTCATCTACATACCATGTGGCATTGTCCTTTGTTTATGCGAGTGCATTTCATTCACACAAAAATATAGCAAGGGCCAAGAGGGTACTAACTCTTATTGAGGACCTACCTACCACAGGTCAGGCACTTTACATTATTTAATCCTACAATTTCGAGGAAGAGGTTATTAAGTCTGAAAGGGCCAAACCATGCTGGGGTTCACCCAAGAGGTGGTGGGAGCCCTGCCCTCCCTACCCTCTCTCATGTTCTGGGGCTGAGCACTGCGTGTCCCCTGATAAGGACATGGCCCCTTTCTTTTGGCTGTTGGATACATGCAAGAAAACACTAGCAGAGCACTCAAAGATACCTCTTTTCCTTTCTAA
>CM052815.1:13084136-13128765 GCA_028533885.1 Nasua narica
CCCCCCCCCCCCCCCCCCCCCGTTCACTGAGTTCATTCACAAGTTTATGGGAAACTTGGGGAAGAATATGTTTCAGTCTCTTATTCCAACATCCTCGTTTTTCTGATGGAAAAAACAATCTCATAGGGGTCTGGTTCCTTCACTAGGATCAGACATCGGTAATCGTTAAGTCAACAAGTAATTGAATATTCATTGGCACGGCTGCTTGCTACTCCTTGGTGACGGCGTGAGCGGTGGAAATGCGTTAGGAGCGGAAAGGCATGGTCCCTGCCTGCACGGAGCCTGCAGCCCTGTGGGGCACGCGGACAGTGAGAAGTGATGGAACCAACTATGTTAATCAGCAACTGTGGAGAAAGGGCGTACAGACGGAGGGGTCAGGAGCAAGCAATGGGTAGAAGTGACATTTTCTATGAGAGCCCTCCCCACCCAAGATGAAAAGCAGCCAGGCTTTGAAGGATCCAAGGGACAAGAATTCTGGGATTAAGGATCCACAAGAGGAAGTGTGTTGGTCTCATGCTGGCCTGCCAGTGTGGCTGGGTAGAGCTGGAGAACGATGGAGAGGCAGGCATCCTGCGATATGGTAATGATCTTGTACTGAACATTCCCAAGGTCCCAAGGTTGGGTGCTGCTGTCTCCCTGCATTGCCACCACAAATCTATGGCTTAGGTACTATTATTTTTCCCATTTTATAGCCTCAGAGGGGTTGAGCCACTTGGCCAAGACCACACAGCCCAGAAGGAGCCCCACTGGGATTCGAACCAGGATCTGTCTGACCCAGCCTCTTCCTCACTGTCCCAAACAGAGACGGAACGAAGACTAGAATCCCTGAGATCTTGTCTGTTGGCCGGAGCAGTCCCCACAGTCTTCTCCTCCCCCTGTGTCTCAGGAAAGCACCCCTTCGCGGTCAGCTCTGCACAGGGAGGGCGGCAGGGAGGGAGGCAGAAGTTAAACAATAGAAAGGAAGAGCTTTTCTAGAAAGAGATTATGAAAGGCCAGGAAGGGGATTCCCAAAACACGTCCGCAATTGTCGCTTTTCAAGAACAGCGCTCACAAGAACACGGAGCTCTCTGACCGCAGCAACAGACTCCTGAGAACCGGAAGAAGGCTGACTCGTGCCCACGAACGCTGATGGCCTTGAACCCTAGGAAGTTGGATGGCCGGCTCTTGAAACCGAGCGGGCCAATATATAACATTGAGCGCCCTAGTGTGAGCTGCTCCGGTAACAGCTCCACCTTGCGGGGCTCCTGTCTGACTTTCTGATGGATGAAGAAGGCTCTGGAACTGCAGGGCATGTCTTGGATGGCTTAGGTCTCCAAGGTTGTCAACGTGGGGGCTGGCTTTGCGAGAAGGGAGGTGGTGGGCCAGAGCTGGGCCTCCTTCCCATCCCCAGGCCCTTGCTACACCGCGCCCTGTGCCGTTTCACCTCTTCTGCCCCGTCCCCAGCTGTCTAAATGCTTCCGGCCTTCAAAGCACAGCCCCACCATCCCGAAGCTTCCGCGTTCTCCGGTGCTCATGGTGTCTCCCGCCTTCCGCTCATTCTCTTTTACGATCTGCACAGCAGAGCTCGATTTTCATCCTGCAGGACAGAAACACGGCGCGTGGGAGTCAGAAAACCGAAGCTGGGGCCCCACCTCCCAGAGCCAGTCTCGGCCAGGCTGGGGGCTAACTTGGGGTAGCAGTAGCCAACAGTCCCTCCTCTCCAAGAGCTGGCATTTCGGAGTCTGCATCTGGAGGACAGACGTCCTATAACTAGCTCTTCTCCGGCTGGCTGTGACCACGAAACAAAATCATGTGCACGGGGGCTGCTTGTGAATTTGAGTGTGCTGTACAAGTTTTGTTCCCCCACGAATTCCTCCACGGTTGCTTCATTATTCCCATCTGCAGATTGGCGGCAGGATGCTGATTTACTTCAAGCACATTCTAGCACGTTCTAGCTGAACAGGAGGCAGTGCTGACTGCTGCTAGCAGATTGGTCCATGCGGTCATCCTACCCGGTTTTTCATCTTGGTGCTGCCTCTTTCCTGCCTTTGGGACCCTGGACAAGTTACCTGAGCTCTGTGCTTCAGTTTCCTCATCTACGAAATGGGCGATGATAATAGTCCTTATGTCCCAGGGTCATCGAGGGCTCATTGGTTTTCCGCGGCGACTCTAACAAATTGCTGTAAACCAGGTGGCTTACGACAAGAAACATTCTCATCGTTCTTGAAGCCAGAAATCCAGAGTCAAGGTGTCGGCAGGGCCGTGCTCTGTTGGAAGGTTCTAGAAGAGAAGCCTTCCTTGATTATTCCCTGTGGCCGCAGGCGCGCCTTGGCTTGTGGCCGCATCCCTCCAGGCTGTGCCTCCGTCTCCACGCGGGCTTCTCCACATCTCTCCTCTGTGTGTCTTTTATAAGGACTCTTGGCATCGGACACGGGGCCTACCCGAATAATCCAGTATGATCTCGAGGTCCTTTGCTTAACTACATCTGCAAAGTCCTCTCTTCCAGATTCGGCCATATTCACAGGTTCCAGGAGCTAGGACAAGGACATGTCCTTTGGGAGCCGGAGGCATGCTCCGCACAGGGCCAGGGACACTGTGAGTGCTCCGCACAGAGCCAGGGACACTGTGAGTGCTGGGTTGACAGGAGCTGTGACCGTCGTGCTCCTAGAGGTGGTGTCCGGGGTTGAACTGTGGAAAACAGGAGGCCGAGTGTGGAAAGACGGGTCACCCTCTCCCCGCAGGCCCCCCTGTGGCTGGCGGCACGACTTGTCGAGCTGCATTTTCTAACCTGACCAAACTTGTTTGGGCCTTGAGATTCCCCACGTTTTCTCTGTTCTAAACAGGCTTTTTTTTCGGAAACGACCAACGAGTGCACAGTCTGTAGTTGGTTTCACTAAAATCAGTCCCGAGGGGACCACGGCTCAGAGGCTGGCGAGAGCAAGTTACAAAACAGCCCGCTGGGCAGGAGGGTGAGAAACGGCCCACAAAGAAATGGGCCCCACCCCGTGCGCCGCCATCTTGTCTGGTCTCAGACCAGAGCCAGCTGGGCCTCTTCAGGTAATGACGGGCATCAGGTTTAAAGATCGATGTGGTTTTTCACTGAAAAGAAAGGAGGCTGGTTTCGCCCCAAGAGTCAGTTCTGTGGCGGAATGTGGTGGTGGTGTATACAAGCGTCAGGGGGTACATCTGGCCGAAGGATGAAAAGAGAGAAGAATGGCCTGGGCCTGATGAAGGTGGGGAGCCTGAGGGAGTCCAAGAAAGGCCAGTGGACTTGAATCTTGGATCTTCACTGTACTGTGGTAAAATACAAAGAGAAGGGACACTGGTTCCAACCCTGAAGGGCCAGGTGACTGCTCAGAGCCCCAGTGTTCCCAGCAATCAAATGGGTATCGTAACAGGAAATACGCCATCGGGACTCAGGGCTCCGTGGATATGTGGTTGGTGCTCACGGGTGCCCATTGTCATTCCTGCTACTAGCAGAATGAAGAATACTGGGGAGCAAAGGCACTTTGGGGGTGACTGGTTCAGTTCCAGGACAGTAGAAAGACCTGAGCTCTGAGCTAGACCTACCTGTGTCTGGGAGGAAGGGGAAGCAGAAGGCCTGCCCCCAAAGTGTGGACAGCCTACCGGGAGGCCTCTGAGTGAGCTGAGAGGGTTAGTTCTTGAGCCCACAAAGCACCTTTGTGTCCAGAACCCATCTGAGGACGGGAGAGAACGTCAGAAGTGTAATATTTCATGACTGTTATGTGACCCTATCTTTACCTCCAGAGACCCCCCAAATCACTAGCGGCTGAGGTCCTTGCCAGAAGTGCCATTATGTAAGGACGTCAATATGGCGTCCTTGCCCTTGGGCTGATGGAAATGGGCAGTCGCCCTGTGTGGGAGCAACAGACCAATGGAGAGGACAGTTCACACCCCGTTCTCCCGACGCCACCAGCTTCTGGAACCCTCTTCCTCCTGAGACCAACCTTGACTTGATTTCAGAGCAGGTTGCTCGCCTGGCTGAAGGGAGAATCTTGAGTTAAGAAGCCAGTATAATTTTAGCAAGTCTTTCCATTGGGCCATGGGTTCAGAATGACTATGTAGTTCCCTTTACTCCCCACCTGCTCCAATGTAATTATTTCCTTTTAACGTTGAGAAGCACAGGTGACCCTTGGAGCCAACCCTTAGATCTGGGGCAGTGACCCTCCAGAACCCCCAACACAAAGATAATATCTCAAAGCGGCTGGGGGGAAAAGAAGACGGTTACACAAGAAAGACAATTAGATTGACATCCAATCTCACTACAGTCCTAACAGAAGTCAGAAGACAGTAAAACAGTGTTAATAAAAGAAAAAAAATGATAAATTGGACCTTGTCAAAATTAAGAACTTTTGTGCATCAAAGGATCCCATCAAGAGAGTGAAAAGATGATTCCCTGAATGGGAAAATCTTTACAAATCCTGACAAAAGAGTCTAGCGTCCAGAATATGTTAAGAACTCTTACAATTCATTAAAAAAAAAAGAAGAACCCAATTTAAAAATAAACACAAGATTGGATCAGACGGTTCACCAAAGAAGACAGGCAAGAGGCCAAAAAGCCTGTGGAAAGACACGCCATCATTTGTTATTCAGGAAATGCAAATCAAAACCACGACGAGATATCACTTTACACCTACTAGGGTGGCTAAAATCAACAAAACAGAAAATCATAATTGTCAGAGAGGATGTCGAGAAATTGGAAGCCTCCTCCATGACTGGTTGGGTTATAAAATGGTGCAGTCTGTGGAAAAGAGTATAGCAGTTCTTCAAAGAGTTGAACATAGAATGATCATACGACCCAGCATCCCACCCCTGGGGATATACTCAGAAGTGTTGATAATGGGCGTTCGAACAAAATTTGTACACAAATTTCATAGCAGCGCTATTTAGAATAACAAAAGGTAGGGACAACCCAAATAGTCATCAGCTGATGAATGAATAAAGATGTAGGATATTCAAACAATGGGAAATTATTCAGCCATAAAAAGGAAGTACTCATTCATGCTATAACCCAAACCCCAAAAACATGATGCTAAGTGAAAGACGCAAACACAAAAGGCCCCATGTTTTATGATTCCACTTATAGGAAATATCCAGAATAGGAAAACCCATAGAGACGGAGAGGAGATTCGTGGGCGTCAGGTGCTGGGTCAGGAAGCAGGGAGGCAGGAGGAGTGACTCCTTAATAGGTATGGGATATCCTTTTAGGGAAAAGAGAAAGTTCTGGAACTTGGTAGTTGTGAAAGCTGCACAACACTGCGAATGTACTTATTGCCACTCAACTATCTACTTTTAAAATGCCTAAGATGGCCAATGAGGTTATATTTATTTCACCACCCAAAAAAGTTTTCCAGTCACTGAACTGAGAACTTCAAAGAATTTTCCTTCATTGTATGCATCCCTGTTGACACAACTGGTTCATGTCTTTCAGAGGAAAGATACGACTTTGAAACAGAATCATATCTGTTTCAAAACTATGGCCAAGTTATTATTAGTAAATTTGCTAACCCTTGTGTCAACTCGATATGATTAACATGGAATTCCAAGAAGTCTTGCGTACCCTAAATTTATGACCATCAACAAAGCGTTCTTCATATTTTTCTTCTGCAGTCCTACCCACCCCTACGGCTGTCAGGTGTCGGAAGGGACAACTGGGTAAGCCAGTCATGGGGTTGGGTGCCCTGTGTTCTTTCACTTTGACAAGGCCACAGGTGTGTTTATATTACTTTTCTCTTTTGTCTTTTTTTTTTTATGATTGTATGGTGTAAAAATTAAGTATTTTAAAAACAGGACATTTAAAAATAGACATATAAATAAAATGTAAAAATAGGACAGGTACAAATGAAGAAACCCAGGACAGTGGAGATGTGCAAGCCCCCTCCCGGACCTGGGACCAATTTTTTAGAAGCCAAAGTAGACGCTGAATGAGAGTTGAAGCTAGGTTCTAAATTTCTCCAAGCCCAAGTTTCTGGGCTCCTATAAACCTACATACACACAGGGCACATTTAGAAGACACCGTGCTCCAAATAACCACATAAGAGAAAGAACCCGCCCTTTTCAGAGACAGAGGAGATGAAGGGATTTTTTCAGAGTGAACTGACTCTTCTTCTTGCAAACTTTTGCCCTGGGACGGAATAGAGGAGAACCTTCTGGATGAGTGGAAGAAGCCCCGCCACCAAAGGCAGAGACCAGGCTGCACTGGAGAAGGTTGAGACCTGGAGCACGATGGCTTTGCTGAGCTCTTGAGACCACAGAGGGTGAACCCCCCAAACCTGCCCCCTGCCTCTACAGTCAGGGCCATCGGGGGCACTGACTTTCAGTCAATGTGAGAGACTGTACTTCCTTCTGGAACCTCAAGGAAGGCCACTTCCCTGGGCCTGGAGCCAGGCTGTGATTGGCACAAGGCTCTGGGCAAGGGCGGGAATGGGTCTTGGATGGTGTAGAGGCTGGGGCCGAAGATCCATTCGCCTGCGATTGGACTGGGAAGAATTCAGGATTCGGGGGCGCCTGGGTGGCTCAGTGGGTTAAAGCCTCTGCCTTCGGCTCAGGTCATGATTCCAGGGTCCTGGGATCGAGCCCCGCATCCAGCTCTCTGCTCGGCGGGGAGCCTGTTGCCCCTTCTGCCTGTGAACTCTCTCTCTCTCTGTCAAATAAATAAATAAAATCTTAAAAAAAAAAAAAAAAAGAATTCAGGATTCTAGTGGGGAATTGCCGCCGGAAACCATGACAGCGGCCAGCAGGGACTTGCTGTGAAGAGAGGGGAGTCCTTGGAGGAACAAGCCCGTATCTGTGGCAAACGGTTCCCCGAGGGCTTGGGATTTGGGGCAGTTCCTTGGGTTTGCCCCAGCACCCCCGCTGTCCCGCTCATCGGCAGGTGACTCTAAGGTAGCCCCAGGATCCTGCGTGGTGTCTGGGCTCAGTGTTTTTGGAAGTGGTCCTCCTTTTCTTCTTTCTTCCTCCAAGTGTGCAAACGCGCTCTCTTTTTGCCTCGCATCTCCAGGAGCTCCTGGTCACCAGGACCGAGCTGCCTGGTTGCAGAGTGACCCCAGAGACATGGGCCTCTATGCACAGAGAGAAAGCAGCCGGTAGGAAGATCACAGACGATGTAACTTTGGCGGAGACCCGCCGCCAGGAGAAGGCCGACATGCACAGACATTTTAAAATGTCCCCGGGATTTGTTTCAATCAGGTACGTAAGACACACGGACATGGAAATGGCTGTTCCGGGTCCCTGGAAACAGGGGCACGGCACATCCCAAGGACTGCATGGGGAGCCCCCAGGGCGGGTCAGAGGACCGAAGGATTGAGAGGGAAGATGGGCAAGAGCCTTCCCTGTGGTTTTCGCTGGAAGTGGTGGTTGAGGCCAGCCCAGCTCAATAGGTTTAGGATGACTGGTTTGGATAATTCCAGTGGGCTCCGGGGTGGAGGGGCGGTCCCGAGCTCTCTGGGGCCAGGTTGGGGCGTAGGCTTTAGGATCTGAGTGTGCTCTGGGGACTGGGAGCTGGGGAGTCAGGACAGAGGGTGAAGAACGTGGGAGCCTGAGCTGGAAAGGCTTTGGAGGGAGAGTGGCTCCAAGCAGTGAGCAAGAACAGCAGCGACGTGAGGAGAAGTGGAGGCCAGAGAGGAGGCTCGTGCCGCAGGAGGCTCCGGCCAAGGGGCTGGGGGTGCCCTGGGACCCGGCAGGGACGGCCTCATTGCAGGCTCCCCCAAAGGCAGGTGGCCGCTCTGCCACATGGCCGGCAGCGGGGATCTGGCTGGAACGGCTGCAGAGAGCTGCCCTCAACGCGGGGCTTGTCCCCGGGACTGCGGGGACGCCAGCTGCGGCCAGGATCAGAAGAGGACAGGAGGGGCTGGCAGGGGTCACGCCCCCACCCTGCGCTGTCAGTACACTTTCCGTGTCTGGGCTCCGGTTTTGATTCATGCCCCCTTCCCTATAGGTCCCCTCCCGGGTGGCCGCACCGAGTTGGGGCTCTGGGATGCTGCAGGCCAAGCCAGCAAGAGGGATCGGGAGAGAGCGGGGAGATGGCCCCCCTTTCCCTAAGAGAAACCAGGCCGATCGCCACCCCAGCTTCTTCCGGATAAGCTCTGCGTGCGAGTAGAGTTGGTTCGACCCGATGAAGGCAGGACCAAAGGGGCCTTCCAGGAGGCTCGGACGAATGGCCCTTTGGCATCCTGGGGACCCGATGGCATCCTGGGGACCCGAGAGCCCCAGGAATGAGCATGCAGGGTACACAGGTCAATGTGGGCAATCGTGAGGCTCTCATGGAGGGAGCTGTGCCATTTACCAAGTGCTCGCCCCAGCGCCGGACGGGTGGGGGAGGCCAGCACAGAGCCCACCGGGCCGCCGGCTCACAGCACCACCCAGCGGCGAGACCCGCCTTCAGACCCAGGGTTCCATCAGCTCTGGCCTGGGCCCCGCGGGGAACCTGAAGATTCCACCCCCGCCCCAGCCTCTCTCCCTTCGCTTTGCTAGAACATCTGATGGGGGGCTCTCAGAGGCTCAGCCCTGCCTGCCGGGTCACCCCAACACGAGGAAACCACTGGCCCCAGAGATGCCTGAGACCCAAAGTTTCGTGGATGAACAGGGGACTTGGTCCCAGGCCCGGGTCTCAAAGTCTCTAAAGAATCCAATCCGTGGCTACTGAGTCACCCCATTTGGGGTTTTAGCCCCCCACTCTCCTCCACTCTCACGGAGGGAAGCCCTAGCCCCCGCTCTGCCCCTGCCTGTCCAGCTTGTTCCCTGGGAGAGTGCTGCTCTGGATTTCCTGAGTTCCGATCCCAGGTGTCTCTCTCCACCAAAGAATTGACTTAGAAAAACGGAGAGAAAAACCAGACCAGATCTTTGCTGGGACTGAGCCTCAGGGTTTTTTTTTTTCCCTTCCTCCCCCTGATCTATGTCTCCACTTTTCCTCAGTTTAATAAGACATGACCCCTCTGCGGGAAGCAGGGAAACAGAAGGAGGAGCCCTCCCTGCACAAGAAGTAGAAGACGAGAGATGCTGCTCCAGGAAGGTGGGCTCGAGCTCCGCCATGGGGCAGTGAGCCTATTAAGAGCCAAGAGAGGGCCGTCCACCAACCGAGGTGCACTGGGCAGCCAGCCCAAGAATGAGCCATGGATAGTGAGCTCCAGGCTCTGGAATAATTGCTGGGGGTTCTTGCGGCCAGGGGAGGGGGCACAGAGCCGAGCTGAGCCCCCAGCCTTGACCTCTACCATCCAGCCCAGCAGATGGCCCCAATCTTCTCTGAACCGTCTGCTTCTGCAAAGCCAGAATTTATTTCATACCTAACCCAGATGTTAGAGTGGATGCCCTTCAAGGCACCCTGGCTCAGAAAGAATGGGCTATTGAACTGGAAGAGCCCCAGACTCAGGGTCAGGATTCCGGAATCAGCTACCAGTTAACAAGGAACTTAGAGAGAGCCATCTGCCGCTCGGAGGCCCTATCTTTCTTCTGTAAAATGGGAGGATTGGACTCGACCGTAGTTTCTTGCACTGGGATCTGTGGAGCACTATGGCTGAAGAAGACGGTGCAACTTAGGAGAAAAAGGTCCGGGGTCACTTAAGGAAATTCTGATGGGGGCCCCTCTTTGCAATTCGAGCACACATTAAGGTGTTAGGAGCCCTTAAAAAGCCCCACAGTAAAGGAAACTCCTAAGTTTCGTTAAGCTGGTGTTTCCAAGCTTGCTTGACCTCAGAACAGTACCCTCCTTTTTTTGTGGAAAATAAATTAAGATCTTGAGGAATATAACCTTTGGAAGATTACTTGGGAAATGATGAATAAAATGATCCCTAAATTCCTGTTAAGCTTTAAACATCATAATTTTGAAAAACAGGGGTCCTGAATTAGGAGATATGAAATGAACACATTTCATTTTGAAATGAAAATGAACAGTTTGAAATGAACACTCAGTTTGAAATGAACACATTATAAGACACATGGGCCAGTTAAAAACTGGAATGAACATCAGTGCAGAGCCCAGAGCAGAGTGCTCCAGCAGGTGGCAGGGAACACTCAGCCCAGCAGGGGGGAGAGCAAAAACCAGCCCCCCGAGTCCCAGGTCCTCTCCTGGCATCCTGGCCCCCCACGTCCCCTTCTCGGGCAGGAATCTGGACAAGGGAAAGAGCCCTTCTAGTGCCCTAGGAAATCACTTCCTTTCAATTCAGAAGAACATTGTTCTAAAAGGCCCCTCTTTATTTCAAAGATGATTTTACAGAACTGATCTCAGTTGGGGGTGTTCCTAACTGGGTTTCTTTTCCCCGCTGTGAGCATTGTTTTATGCCAATGTGTGAACTAGACGGCTTGCTTTGCTTTTGTGCCTTGGCCCTCTGTGTCGTTGATTTCGTGCATTCCTTCATTCACAAGAAATATCTGGTTTGAAGTGAAACAAATGGAAAATCACGATGGCTTTGCAGCATCAGGTGGTTTGGGAGAGTTGTATCTTCTAGCCACCGGACATGAGGACTCAGTGGGTACTGCGGATGCTCGTCCAGGGTTGGACGTTTTGGTTTGTGATTTAAGTCTTTGCCTCTCTCCCTTGTGTCCATAGCGCCTCAACCACACGGTACGTTCATGGAAGCAAAGCCAGCTTCCTCTTCTTTGATCGCCCACAGCACCCACCACAGTGACCTATGAAGACTGACACTTGTTGGAACCGGGTACACCCTCACAGCTGCTGGCTGAATGAGGGGAAAACAATAAATGAACACTGGACCCCAGCCAACAAGCCGGTCCAGGCTTTGACGTGAAATCTATGTCCCAAGAGGTGTGGCCAAGCAGATCTTTTATTGTCCCCACAGTGGAATTTTGACAGTTACTTGTTTAAAAACCCAAAACCTTTGAATCAGGAAATGTGAGCCTGGGAATAAATTCAAAGCCACTGGAAGCAAATTCTCAGATGCCCCCATGGCCTTGTGAGTGTGTTATCCAGAACTCTGGGGCTGAAAGCCCCATGCACACCTCACTAGTGATCTTGGGCGCATTGCTCCATTTCTCTGTCCTTCTCCCTCTTCACCGAAGATGGGGATGTCGGTAATCCCTTCACGGAGAGTGGAGTGAGAATTACCTGAGGCTATATACAGATGAGTCCGCATGTTGTGTGGCCAGGGCATATTAATTCTGCAACAGAATAAGATGAGCATACCAAAAAAGTCGAAAGGAGGGCATGGGAAGAAAAATGCCTCTCAAATTAGTCTAAAAATATAGTGCAAAAATATAATAATAGAATCGTTCTTTGGAATAGGAAAAGTACCTTAAAAATTCAGAGGGAAGAATAAATATTCCGGAATGCCAAGAACAATTTCGAAAAGTAATAGTAAGGAGGAATTAGCCCTAGGATATAATAGGGCTTAGGTCTAACGGTACTACTGCAAAAAGAAGTCCGATTTTGGCACCAAAGTACACAAATATATCACTGGCTCAAAGTCGAGAGTCTGAAAATAGACCCAAGGGTATGTGAGCATGTAATGCATAATAAAGGTGACATTTCAGCTCCCTGGGCCGAGTGGTTTATTTACTAAATCATGCCGACCTAACTGATTCTGCACCTGGATTGAATAAAGGTAGATCCTTTTTGTCCACTGTCTACAATAATAAATTCCACATGGGTTAAAAGCATAATGCAATAATCTAAAATTTTTAAAAATTAAAAGTAGTGTAGGTGTGGATAATACCATATTTGGTAAGATATGGATACCCAGGAGCCATAAGGAAAAAACAGACTGATTTAATTTTATAAGTATTCGATTTTTCTCTGTAAATAATGATACCGCAAACAAAGCCGAAAGACAAAGACAATGCTTGGGAGGACAAATGTATAATATACATGCCAGATAAAAGAGTCATTTGTAGAGATTTCTTATCAGTTGATAAGAAGATGAGAAATAGCCCAGTTGGGGATGAGAAGAGACTTCTATTTTCAGAAATGTTCTAGAACAGGTATCCAAAAAAACCCCTTTCTCTGTACACAAAGATCTAAAAGTGCTTGAGAGAGTATAAGTAAAATATTTTTTAAAGCCATGATTGAGCTGGCAGTAAAGTCAGGGAAATACTCAGAAACTACCAGAACATATTAAGCAGAGGGTCAGCAAGTGCTGGAGTCGGTGTTCGCTCGAGGTTCCTCGAAATCTGAAGAATAGAACTATCATATGATTCCCTCGGGGTGTGTACCTGTAAGAACTGAAATCAGGATCTCAGAGAGATTTCGGCAGTCCCCATTCCCTGCAGCATTATTCACAACAGCCAAGGCATGAAATCAGCATAAGGTGTCTGTAGGCAGACGAACAAGTAAAGAAAATGTGGTATACACACACACACACACACACACACACACACACACACACACACACACACCGGAATATTATTCAGCCCTGAAAAAGAGGGAAGGTCTGCCATTTATGACAACATGGATGAATCCAGAAGACTGAGTGAAATAAGCCACAGAGGACAAAATCTACATAATACCACTCATATGAGGAATCTTAAAAAGTCAAACTCATAGAAGCAAGCAGCACAATGGTGGATGCTAGGGGCTGGGGAAGGGGGACATGGAGTGCCATTAGTCAAAGAGTACAAGGTTTCAGTTATACAAGGCCTCCCACATGGCACAGTCTCTGTAGTTAACAATATTGTAATTATACATTTAAAAACTGGTTAAGAGAGTAGACCTTCTGTTGTGTTCTTATAGCAAAAAAGTAACAGTTAATAATAAATAAAGAGGGCAGGAGGAAACTTGGGGGGGTGATGGATTATTTCTGGCATAGACTATGGTGATGCTTTCATGGGTGTATATTTTTATTCAAATTCATCAAGTTGTATATACATGAATTATGTACAACTTTTGTGTGTCAATTACACCTCAATAAAATGGCTTTAAAAATCACATTAAAATGATTTTTTAAAGATTTTATTTATTTATTTGACAGAGAGAAAGGGATCACAAGTAGGCAGAAAGGTAGGCAGAGAGAGGGGGAAGCAGGCTCCCTGCTGAGCAGAGAGCCCAATGTGGGGCTCGATCCCAGGACCCTGAGATCATGACCTGAGCCGAAGGCAGAGGCTTTAACCCACTGAGCCACCCAGGCACCCCTAAAATGATTTTTTTAAAAAGATATCTTTTCATCCCTGGTGGCCAAAGCCCGGGTTTTAACAGGCCAGGAGAACCGAAAAATAGCCTAGAACTCAGCAAAGAAGTCACATTAGAGACCCCACATGGAGCCAAAACTCCAGAAGGGAATGTGTGAGCCATAATATACCTTCAACATAAGGAGACAGAGAGTTTGAATGGAAGAGGATCGAAAATGATACAATATGCAAATTGGAACCAGAAGAAAATTGACTCATCAAAGACTACATGTCAGACAAAGTTTATTTTACAAGAAGTGCTACCAGAGAGAGGGACATTATATAGGATAAAAGGGTACACAGGCCGGCAAGAAATCACAGCCTTAAATCTGCATGTCCCCGAGATCGTAACCTGAAAAGGCAGAAAGCACAGATGACAGAACTCAAAAGGAGACAAGCACAATCCGAGCAGGAGGCTCTACGGGACCTTGCTCAGCGGCTGATAGGACAGTTAGACAGAAAAAAAACCTTAAGAATATAGAAGATCTGGAAAGTACCCTTAACAAACTTGACCCAGTTAATCCATAGAGGACACTGAAGCTGACAATGACCAAAGCCACGCATGGAATAGTTACCAAAGTGTCACATGTGCGGATCCGTGTTAAAAGCCTCAAAGCCTCAAAGCATTCAAAAGCTCGGAAGCATGCAGAGCGCATTCTTCGCTAAGTGCAGAACTGAGCTAGCGGTCAACAACGACGACACCGAAAAGACGGGCAGGTGCCTACCAATTAAAGAATGGGTATATCAGAAATAAGAAGTTCCCTTCCTGGGTATGTGCATCATCTGTTCACTGAGAGACATGTACCCGGATGTTACCAGCCCTACTGTCAGTAAGAGCCAAATACAGGAAGTCGCCCAAGTGCCCCCCATTAACAAGGGCACACAGACTGTGGACGATCCAAGCACCGTAGAACATTACACGACAATAAGGACAAATGAACTCTTGCTACACGCAGCAGGATGGAGGAAGCTCGCATCCCGCCGATCATCGAAAGAAGCCGAATCAAGAATGAAGAGGAGAGGAAAACTGTTCTAGACTAGGGGAGGCGAAAGAGACTTAAGAGCCAAGTCCAGTGGGTGAAATCTGAATTCCAAAATGTGTTTTTAAAGATTTTATTTATTTATTTGATAGAAAGACAGAGAGAGAACCAGTAGGCAGAGCGGCAGGGAGAGGGAGAGGGAGAAGCAGGCTCCCGGCTGAGCAGAGAGCCCGATGTGGGGCTCGATCCCAGGACCCTGACATCATGACCTGGGCTGAAGGCAGAGGCTTTAACCCACTGAACCACTCAGGTGCCCCTGAATTTCAAAATTAAAAAAAAATTAATAGGTTTTGAGGATAATTGGAGACTTCAGAGTCTGGACTGTATGTTGGGTGAAGTTACTGAATTCCTATTGATGTTCTTGGGTGTGGTACAGGATGAGGTTGGATAGAAAAAGTCTTATTCTTGGGAGGCTCAAGTGTTTGCAGTGACTACTTCGATCTTTGCAGCTGACTTTTGAATGGTTTGGTAAAAGGGAACTCCGTGTGTGTGTGTGCACGTGTGTGTGCACACACCTGTGCGTGTGCGTGTGCGTGTGTGTGTTTATTTTCACAGAGGTGAAACCAACATGACAAAATGTCAACGGTTCGTCAATCTAGGTGAAAGGTGCATGCGTACTCACCATCCTGTTCTTTTAACTTTTCTAGAAGCTTGCATTTTTTTCTGAAGAAAATAAAAGGAAGAATGAGTGTAATGCATACCAATTACAGAAAATATGTGAAATAAAACACAAAGAAAGAAAAAGGAAATTGGGAATCCAAACAGACTTTTTATGGTTAGAACCTGAAAAGAAATTTCATTAGTAGAGAATACCTTTATTCAATATTCAGTTAGAGGTTCAAGCCACACAGTAATAAAAGGAAAAGAAATGAAATAAAGATTTTAACAGGAAGAAACAAAATTATCTACATAGAAAACCCCAAGAGAAGCCAGAGACAAATTATGAGAACTGAGAGTTTGGCCAAGATTATTGCATAGAAGATCAATAAGCAAAAATAAAATGCATTTCTATGTCCTAGCACCACTGAGCTAGAAAAAGTCATTAAAAAAATTCCGTTTATAATAACAAAAATGAGTAAACAAAAAATAAATCTAACAAACGCATCACGAGATCTTTAGGTAACAACTGGTCAGACTTGATTAAAAAGCAGTAGAGGAAGCCACAGTAAAGGAGAGAAAAGCTATGTTCACAGATAGTAAGGCTCAACATTATAAATATGTTAATTTCCCCCAAATTAATTTCTAAATTCCATTCAACTCTGACAAATCTCCAAAAGGTTTTTCGTTGTACTTGACAAATAGATTCTAAAAATACATACGAGGAGCAAGAAGAACCAAGATAATTCGAAGTTAGCGGAGTTGGCCTTGGCTGGTATTAAGACTTCATATAGAGCCAATATAATTAAGATCGTGTGGTGTGGGTCCACAGAGAGAAACACAGATCAATGGGCCAGAATGGCCAACCAGAAACATACATGGAAGACTTATACTCCCACACGAACACAGAAACTTTATACTTGCCAGAGGTCGCATTGCAAATCAGTATGAAAAAGATGGGCTAGTCAATGAATCAATTACCTAAATGGAAAAACCAAATCAGATCCTCACCTCCCACCAGACATATAAATAAATCCCAGGTGGACTCATGGCTTCAATGTGGGGGCGGAGGGGGGAGTTTAAAACTTCTAGAATAAAATATAGGAAAATGTCATTATTTCAGAGTAGGAAAGGTTTTCTTCAAAAAAACACAAAAAGTATAAGCCATGAAGGAAATAATTGACAAATTTGACTTTCTTAACATTAAAAATGTTTGTGTACCAAAAGCCACCATAAATGAAGGTTTGAAAAGATGATCACTAATTGGGAGAGGAAATCTGTCACATAGACAGATGACAGACACGGAATTAGGATCAGGGACATATAAACAACTATGAAGCAGGAAGAAAAAACACAAATTCAACAGAAAAATGGGCAAAATCAATAAAGTGACATTTCTCAAAGGAAGCATAAGAGGCCCCTATGAAAAGGTGATCAATCTTGTTGGTAATGAAGGAAATACAAATTAAATCCAGTTGATTCCCATTGTTAGCAAAAATTAAGACTCAGGTAACACTAAGTGATGGCGAAGATGAAGAGGCACAGAAGCTCATTCTGGGCTGGTGGATACAGCCCCATCAGAGAGCACCTCCCGAATGCTGAAGGGGTGCGTATCTCTGCTCTTGGGCACGTTCTAGAAGAACTCTTGTGCAGGAGGAAGACACACAAGAATGCTCAATTCAACATTATTTCTCGTAGCAAAAATTGGAAAGAACTTCACTGACGCTTCACTTTGTGACCAGGAAGGTTGAGAAACAAGAGCAGGTGAACCGAACATAATTCTTGCCATTAGGAGGACAGGCAAGAGGGGAGGAGTGAGCCTTAAACAAAGGAGCAGAGAAATAAGTCCGAGTTTCCAGATCCTGACAAGTGCCAGGAAGGGAAACCTTAGGGTGCTATGGGAACGCCTACAAAGCAATGCAGATTGGTTTGGGGGGGTCGGGAAAATTTGCTGAGGGAGGGATGCTAGAGCTGAGACGCGGAGCTTATGAAGGAGTCAGCCCAGCAAGGAGCAGGCTCAAGGATCCTAGGCAGGGGGAAGGAAGAAGCCCCCTGGAAATGGTGGGGGGAGGGAGACGCAGAGCTTCAGCCTGGAAAAGGACAGGGGGGCGAGGAAGAGGAAAGACTCCGAAGAAGACCATGCAAGGTCTCCTGGAACATGTGAAAAACTTTAGCCTAAAAGCAAAAAAAACAAACAAAAACAAAAAAAACAAAAAAAAAACCCACAAAAACCCCACCAAAACCCAAAACATTAAATCATTCGGAAATAATCAGATTTGCATCTTTAGCAGTTCTCGCTGTTGACAATCCCAAGTGCAATACCAGGATGCAGAGCTCCTAGAACCCTCCTCCACGGACGGTGGGAATACAGAACGGTGCAGCTGCTCTGGAAAACAGCCTGGTGGCTTCCCGTCGAGTTCAACGTACACTTGCCACATGACCCTAGAGAAACGAGAGCTCGTGTTCCCACGGAAACACGAAGGTTTTAGCTGCAATGGCTAAGAACTGGCAACAACTCAAAAGTCCTTCAATGGATGAACGGACAGTGTGTGGTGTGCACATACCGTACCATAAACAAAATCAGAGGCACAAAGGACTGCCGTATGGGATGACACGGATACAACTGCAGTGCACTTGGCTGAGTGAAAGAAGCCAGACGCACGGGCTTCATTCTAAGTGATTCCGTTCATACGACATCCTGGGGAAGGCCAAACTAGAGGGACAGCAAATAGACCAGGGGTTGGGGGAGGGGTTGATTCCAAAGGGAAATGGGGGGACATTTCGGGGTGATGGGGATGTTCTTTTTTTTTTTTTTCCAAGTAGGCTCCATGACCCTGAGATCGAGATCTGAGCTGAGATCAAGAGTTGGACACTTAACCGACTGAGCCACCCAGGTGCCCCGACGGGGATGTTTTTCATCTTGATTGTGATCATGGCCACACGATTTTATGCCTTTATCAAAACATATAGATAGAAGTGGACACTAAAGGGGGGGAATTTACTGTATGTAATTATACCTCAATAAGAATGTAAGAAGGGAGGAAGGGAGGGAGAGAAGGAGGAAGGAGGAAAGGAAGAAAAGAAAGAAAAGAAAAGAAAGAGAAAAGAAAGAGAAGAGAAGAGAAGAGAAGAGAAAAGAAGAGAAGAAAAAACCCCATTCTGGCCTGCCCATGGGGAAGTGATTAGAGACTTCTGGTCAGTATGGTGGCCTGAATCCAAGGGGAGCTCTCCTCCCACCCCACAATCAGGGAGTAAGTCAGAGGAGCCCGTGAGGGAAAATGGAGGGGAGGGAAATGCTATCCAGGAGGCCTTGCTTCATACTCATTAACCAGCCCCACAGGCATGGGGCGGCGGGGTGGGGGGGGGGCGGCGCTGGCCAAGGGGTGTTTATAGGCTGCAGTGAAACTGTTATTTTATGGCTGGGGGTCCAGGCAGGAAATTGGGGTTTTATGGTTCACTAAGCGTCAATAGCGATTAATCTCAGAGACGCCATGGCCTTTCATGGGTCCAAAGCACTACACAAACACTAAGAAAGTCATATGTTCTACCTCCCACCTAGAGGAGACCTCTGCCAAGTCCTCTAAACCTACCTCCTTCCAGTGGGAGCCGGAGGGCCCAAGTCAGTGTAGTGAGGTTCGGTTCATTTTTGTTTTCCAAAGAAACAAAGATTTAGTACTTCTTTTACTTAGAAAACAAGAAAAAGAAAAACCTGACCCCACCAAAGGGTTCAAATAAAAGGATGAACCATTACAATATTAACTGCTTATATTTTATAGAATTCTATGGTTTTTAATAGGTCGTCCCACTCGACCTCTCACTCGGCCCTCATCTGTATCCTTGCAGGAGGCAGCAGTCATCACCTTCATTATCCAGAGGAGGAGACTGGGTTTTATAAGGTGGAGGGATTTGCCAAAGGCCAGTAGGTAATTGGTTTGTTTTGTTATTTGTTATTTTGCTATACGCCTTTGGTTGCAAGTAACAGAAAATTTTTTCAAACTGGATAAGACTAGAAAAAGAAAATGTAGTGGATCATGCCATCAGAGATTGGGCTCACCTCAAACGTAGGCGAATGCAGGAATTGGTATTTCTCTCCATCACTGGATTCTTCCTTCCCCTTCGGGCCTGTATCCCAGGCGGACTTCCTGTACAAGGCGGTGTCTATCAAGTAAAGATCTGCATTACAGTTACAGCAATCTTGCCTAGGATAAGGAGCTTTTTTTCCCCGAGGGTACCAGTGGAAGCCCCAGAACCGAGTCTCCTTGAACCCATCACTATGGCCAGGGAGAGGAATAAGCTGACGGCCCAGGTCTGTGCTGTAGCCACTCATGAGATGGGCGGACTCTGCAACCTAGCATTCTGGAGCCTCCCAGGGGAAAGGCTAGCTCCTTGGCCCATGACAGTGAGACCAGGGTCACCAGGCAATAAATTATGTATATAGCTCCCCATCAGCTTTTTATTGCTTCATCCTAAAAAAAAAATGAGTAAACCCTCAGGGAGGAAGAGAAAAATCTATAACAAGGAAAAAAAAAGTGTAAAATCAGTGGTAAAACTGACTCTAAAGGAAGGGGAGCTCGTTCAGGGGATGGCTGGTTTTCAAAACTTCTACGGAAAGCTTCGAGAATATGTCACAACCAGGAAAACCAAGATTTGCCGTGAAGATGGAATAACAGAGCATTTGAAAGGTGGACGGAGAACTGCCAAAATTAAAAATTCAATGACAGATGTGAAACACAAAGTCAAGAAAATCTTCCAGAAGATAGAACAACAACAACAACAACAAAACAGAAATGGAAAATATGAGAAAATTAACAGACATGAAATTAACAGACACTGATGGAGGACATATAACCTCTCACTGATGCAAGTTGCAGAAAGAAAGTCGGAAAAGTGGGGAGCACAAAAGCATTCCCACGGGCTAAGATAACAACTCTTTAGATTGAAAGCACCCACAGAATGCCCAGCGCGTGAACAGAAAGAGACCCACACATGTCGTGGTGAAATTTCCAAACACCAAGTATAAAGAGTAGATCCTGAAAACTTCTAGAGGGAAACAAACACACAAAGAGGTTGCTATCAGTGGAATGGAATGCAGACTGGCATCAAAAGATGCAATTAGAGGGCCCCCGGGTGGCGCAGTTGGTTGAGCAACTGCCTTCGGCTCAGGTCATGATCCTGGAGTCCCGGGATCGAGTCCCACATTGGGCTCCCAGCTCCATGGGGAGTCCGCTTCTCACTCTGATCTTCTCTCTCTCACTCTCTCTCTTTCCTAATAAATAAATAAATAAAATCTTTAAAAAAAAAAAAGATGCAATTAGAATCCTAGGAAAAAATGGAGCAAGCCTTTCAAATGGTGAGAGAACATGACTTTCAATTGAGAATTCCATGTCCAAGGGGTCAAGAGAGTTTAATCGAGTGTGAAGGAAGGAAAAAAATGATTTTCAGATTTACCAGAACTCTGACCATATTTCTCCCACACACACATCTTTCTGAGGCAGTTACTTGAGGATGTGCTCCAGCAAATCAAGTCCTCTTTCTTGCACTTGAGAAAGGGGGAAACATGGTGCCCGTCCCATGAGTATAATGAGAGGAAGTTCCAAGATTCCAGAGACACCAGGAGGCCTGGAACAATTAATTTGGTTGGGAAGAAGGAGACGGAGGATCCCAAGAGGAAGATACCCGGAAAAACAGGGATTGGAGAGGTTCTATATATCCTGAGACTTTGGTACCAGGTAAAAGGGTATTACAAGCAATCAATACACAGTAGTAAGGCAGAGAGCCATACAAGAACTTTAAGGAATATAAACATCTGAAATGTTTACTACAGATGCAGGAAAATGAGCTCAGAGCCCGACTGCCTAAACTTGTGAAATCCAGGTTTGGAACTTATCAGCCGTGTGATCCTATATAGCCTTTTTGTGCCTCAACTTACTTATCTGTGTAATGGGGATGACATTAATGCATCATAGGATTGTTGCAAAAATTACGTGGATTAATACATGTAAAGTGATTATTGCAGCGTCTGTTCCTTAGTAAGAGCTCAGTAAATCTTAGCCATTATTATTATGGGCTTTTCTGAAAGAATCTACTTGTGGATAAAAACCAACCAATCAAAACAAAACCAAAACAAAACACCCCACAGAATCTTCTAACTGTCGTGATCACGGTGTCTGTTTAATAGAACAAAGATACTGGTTAAGGTCATGTTAATTACCTTAACAAGCACAGCCAAAATATATAAGGGTTCAAACACGATGGACGTTTATTTCTGGATCATATAAATTCCCAAATCGTTGTTTCCTGGTGAGCAGGCGGCTCTCCTCTGAGTGCTGAGTCAGGGGCCCCGCAGTATTCAGGGGGGCCGGGTTCTCACGCATCCAAGCAGCGGCACTGGAAGGAACACAAAGCAACCCGCACGGAGGTTTTCACCCGCCAGGCCAGGCCCGCAAGCGCCCTGCCGCCCATTGTCTAGAGCGCAGGCGCAGGCGACCGCGGAGGACGCTGGGGACTGTAGTCCGACGGAAACAAAGGGCAAATAATTCGGTGAACGGCTTGTCACAAAAAGCTTTATGGTGTCAGAACACAATGTGGATGCTATAAAGTTGGACGGAGTAAGTAAGAATAGTATTCAGACGTGAGGAAGGAAGGTGGGAACATCAAGGGTGTTTAATTTCCTCCTCTGAGCAGGGCATCGATCTATGCAGCTTCAAACAAAACCATGCTGTTAAAAAAACAACTCTAATGACTCCAAATCTCCTGGTTTTTCTACACTCTGTTTTTGCACTTCAAAGCATCTTTTGAATTAATCTCTTATAGAGAAGAGCATTTATCTGAAGTTCAGATAGCACGTAGCCTAACTTCAGTTTCCTCTTCTTCTGTTCAGTAAAATGAAATTGAGTTCTTTGCAATTCTTTCGACGAATGCATATCTTGATGTCCAAGCTTACATGGTACTTCCCAAAGCCCGGAAGTCCCAGCTCAGACCTGCACCCGGAAAAATCCTGAGTGAAAGCCCGTTAGCAGCGTGGAAATCTCTCAGCTCCAGGACCCGCTTAGCCTCTCCATCAGCCGCTGCACGGTGGACTGGTCAGGAGGATCGTGAAGGTGCGATTTCCAAAGACAGCACCCCTCCTGTCCTCCTTGCACCCTTCCTGTGCTGGGATGTGCTGGGATTTACTGCCCTGTGGGAAGGAACGGCGAATGTTCTCCCCTAACGGAGAAGTTGGGGCCGGGAGGACTCAGGCTCTCTGCGCGCTTTGATCCAAGAAAGGGAAGCTGAGGCCAGAGTTAGCGGTTGCTGGAATTGACTGATGTGGATTCTTTTCATCTTAGAATTGCGAAAATGCTGGGAGGTAGCACTTTCCAGGGCAGGAAGCAATTACTATCCTTAAAAAGACACACACACAGAGAGAGAGAGAGAGAGAGAGAGAGAGAGAGAGAGAGAGAGAGAAAAGAGGGACGAGTTAGAATCAGCAGAGTCCAGATGCTTTGCCCTAAATACTTTGCAAAGCCAACCTAGCATCCCCTCCAGCCCCCATCAGGATAAGCCAAAATTGCTGAGGGCTCCCAGGGACCCTGCTCCCAGGAGATACTAAGGGAAAGCTTTGCTGGGGATGGCCACTGTGTGAGTTTTCAGATTGCTGTCCTGGAGCGGTACGCCTGGGGCAGACGGCACAAACTTTCCACCTAACATCCAGCCCCCAGAGAGACCCAGCATCCCAGGGCTCACTCTCACCTACCGCTCTACCCCTCTCCCAGCCTGGGGATCCTTTCTCCTGAGTTTGGAGATTCCTCAGGCAGGGAAACAGCTACGGGGTGAGGATCCAGCAGTGAACCCGAGCAGCCGCCCCTGCCCGCATGGGGCTTAGATTCTAACCTGGACAGGGTTCCTCGCCTTTGGCCCTTCTGACATTTTGAACTTGGTTGGAGAGTGGGGGTTGTCCCGCGCCTTGTGGGATGTTCATCCCTATCTCCGCCTTTTACCTGTTAGGTGCCAGTAAAAACTCCCCTTCTCCCAATTGTGACCACTAAAAAAATGTCTCCAGCCACAGCCAAATGTTCCCTGAAGGGCAAAATTGTTTCCACTGGAGAAACACTGAATTGGGAAGAAACACACACACACACACACACACACACACACACACACATTCCCCTAACAATACATTGAGCATGAGGCTTACCACACAGAGGCAACCTAATGTATCCCTTATGACATGATAACCCCAATATTAACCATCCCCCCCATTTTACACACAAGGAGACTGAGATGGAAAAAAATTTGAAGCAACGAGTCACGGCTCCGAAGTGGAGCAGCTGAGATTTGAACCCCCGGCAGTCTGACTCCATGCCGGCCTCGTGACCTCCATGCACGCCGTAAACAGCGGTGGGTGTTGGTGTGCCTGAGCCACAGTCCCAGGATGCCAAGAAGCCGTAAAGGACCTCGTGGGTAGGCAAGCAAGGGGAAGGTGGTAGCAAGAGGCTTGCAATTCCTCTGAGCTTTGGTGAGCTTTGCAAATTAGGGGCCTGGGCCGGCACTGACAGAAGCCCCAGAAGAAACCTGGAGCCAACTTTTATTTCTCCTCCTGGTGCAATTCCTAACACTCTATTTCAGTGCCAATAAACATCTATGGTGTGCGAGAATGCAAAATCACATTACTTTTTTATGGTAAAACTATAAAGGTATCCAAGAAAACGCACGTTTGCTGCTATTCCTTCAGGTCCTTCAGGCCCATACGAGGTATAAGGAGGGACAGTTGGAGAAACGCTGATTCATAATAATAATGACAACAATCATAACAGCTAGTATTTGCGAGCCCCTTTGCGTGCAATGACTGCCCTTTACTTGTGTTAACTCATTTAATCCTTGCAAGAGCCAATTAAATACAAGCAGGGTTTTTGTCTATCAATTATACCACATTATGGTGTCAAAATGAGGATTAAGCAATTGTGCAGTGCCCAACAGATGCGCATGTCTTGTGGCGGAATAATTGTAGTTATCTAACTATAAAATAAAATATTATCTTTCTTATAAAGAAAAAAAGCCCTATGGGGTTAATTAAGGCAACTGGGGACTCGGAGGGGGGACGTGACTTTGCCTGAGGTCCCACAGTGAGACCGATCCACAGGGACAGGGCTCGTCCAGGCTCTGAGTTCAGCAGGTGCCTATGGATCGAGAGTGTGGTGAGCTACCTGGAACTGAGCCAAGAGCAGTGGTAGCAGCAGGCAGTGGAGGGGGGGAGGCGAATCTGGTCCTTGATTCTCTCCTGCACCCAGGT
Source organism: Nasua narica (assembly GCA_028533885.1). Lineage (NCBI taxonomy): Eukaryota > Metazoa > Chordata > Mammalia > Carnivora > Procyonidae > Nasua > Nasua narica. The sequence goes on from CM052815.1 coordinate 13,108,158, forward strand.
GACTTTCCTTGGGGGCGGCTCCAAAAAGGCAGGTCGAAGAGGCAGGCAACTCTGGCGTCAGTGTGCAAAGATGTAATTAGAGTTGGTGACACGCAGGGAGATGAAGAAATGCACCCAAGGCCCTGCTCTCTCCCTGAGGCACAGCCAAGGTAGTGATGTTTCTCAAACTAGGGTCCCTGGACCACCCACACCAGTGTCACCTGAGTCTGTTGATAAATATATAGTTCCCATGTGAATTTAAATGACAAAGGACTCTTCACTTATTTATGAAAATAAGAAATCTAACAGGATCGTGGGCTTTTATTTTGTTCCCATTGTATAAGTGGGAGAAGAAGAAAGCCCCACTGTCCTATCCTGATTTGACAGGGCATCTTTTTTTTTTTTAAGATTTTATTTATTTATTTGACAGAGAGAAAGAGAGACAGTGAGAGCAGAAACACAAGCAGAGGGAGAAGCAGACTCCCCTGATGAGCAGGGAGCCAAATGTGGGGCTCGATCCTGGGACCCTGGGATCTCAGCCCAAGCCAAAGGCAGATGCTTAATGCCTGAGCCACCCAGGCGTCCCTTGGCAGAGCATCTTATAAGTCTTTATGCTCTTGGTGACTACAGAGATGCCCACCACAGCATTATCACCAGAGAAATGCCTGGGCTCAAATTGCCAGTTTCTCTTTTTGCAAGTTTCTTTCCAAAGCACATGGTGGCAATCTTGGAAGTCTCGTGGTCTCTCCACGTACTTGGCTTTCCCGGCATTTGGAAGCTCATCACCAGTGAGTGTTCCAGGAGGCGCCCGCCCAAGAGGAGAGGGTTAGTCCTGGGTCTCAGAGTTTCCCTTCTGGACGTTCTGACATGCAGCAAATCACCAAGCCCAGCCCGTGTCAGAGGTGGAGTCCTCCACCTCTCTGTGCGGGGGTGGCACACATTTACACATTTATGGGGAAGAAAGGGATCCACGGTTGTCTTTGGAGATTATCAACCACATCCCACCAGTCTCTGCATTGCGCAGAAACCAAGATGCATAGTCTCATGAATAATCTCAATTTTAACATCATATCAAATGAGATTATTTGCCAAAGAAAGACCTTGCCCCCACTGTAGCTATAGAGAAGAGGGAACATCACCTTCATTGGTTTCTGCGATACTTTTGTTCATTATGAACCTTTCAAATTTGGAGGGTTGTAAATAGTGGATGGGATGTAAACAGTGTTATAAGCAATCAGTGAGTAACTTTCAACTCCAACACAGAAATGGAGCAAAGGAAGGAAAGGATTTTACTTATGAGCAGTGATGGAAGGTGCAAATCTCATTGCTCATCAAGACCAGGCCCACTGGTAACCCCAAATCAGCCTCTCTCCAGGTGGCGCCCAGAAACTGACATTTTGTAATTTTTATCCAGGCATTAATTCCTCTGTTGCCAGTTGGAGTCACTTCCAGGCCAGCTGATAAGCATAAAGTGTAATGGTGATATTGATCACAATAAACACCTTGTCAATTACTTAGCCCTTTGTAATCTACAAAGTACTTGTCACTGATTATTGGATTCTGTTTTCATAATAATTCCCAAACCTCCTCCGGCATCTTTGCTCCGTGACCCCAGATTGACCCTGGCTTTGCCTACAGAGCTTCTCAAGTTCACCAACCTGATTTTGTTTCTGAGATTTCTTCTCCAAACGTGACATTAAATCTTTTCCAAAAATCTCCCTAATTCCTTCTGCTTTACCTTGAAGCATACCATGATTTAAGTGAGGGGAAAGGAGATCATCCCTCATGAGACCCCACCCCACCCCCTTGGGCCCTTTACAGGTCATCCAAGGAAAACCAGTGAGAAGTTTGGGGGGGGGGCGTCTAGCAGAGAACCCCGGTCGTGCAGTCAGAAAGCCTGGGAACCCAGCCCAGCTTAGCTACCACAGGTGTGGTCCGGGCAAGGCCCTCTTCCTCTCTGGATCTTGGTGTTCCCAATTGTAAAATGAGGGTGTTGACTATCATCTATGTCTTTATAGGTGATTTGGAGTGGCCTTGAGGTTTCTATGGGTGCTGCTGTGTAGGGTGGGGAGAGGGAGCCGTGGCCGTGAGGGGCCCCAGGTGATTTCTTCCACCTGTCCACCTGAACTGCTTGTCTTTCGGGGGGAGGGGGTTGTTTTTCAACAAAAGCCAGTGTTTCTTCCGAACCACCTCTAGTTTCACTGCCTGTCCTCATATTTCAATATAATGGCAAGAATTTCCAACAGTCCAGCTTTAAGCCCAGGCCAGGCATGTGTCATTATAATTAATTCATTCTCTCCATTTACAGATGTCATGTCAGTGAGCCTCATGAAGATAAAGGGCTTTCCCCGAGGCCACCCAGCTGGATCCCTGGGGTAGAACCTGGATTCCCTTAGGGTAGACCGGTGCCATGGCCGTCTGCCTCCAACACTACCCAGCACTACAGTCCAGCTCATCTGGCCACTGAGCCAGGCTATGACAGAGGCCCGGGGGTCCTGGCCACGGCTCCTCCCACTGTCCCCAGCCCTAGAGCAGTTTACATAGTGCCAGGGGGTTCCAGGCCCTTCCTTGAGTGGGACTGGGGTGGGGGGTGGCAGGAACTTGCAAAGGACTTAGGCATGAGGGTACAGCACAAGCCTCAGGGCTTGCTTGGGTCAGGGCCCCCCGGGCAGGGCTGTGGGACAGGGACAGGGTTCCTCTCTGTCTACTCAACATGCCTCTTGAGGTGCTATTATGTCCCGGGCACTATTCTGACCTGGGGAATCCTCAAAGGATGACACAGATCCACGCCCCTGAGAGACTCAGGCCATCAACAAGCCAAACATGACAAGAAAGGAAGCTTATATGGACTATAAGCTATAAGGGGGAACAGAGAGGGATGAGATGAAGGGCAGAGAGCTGGTCATTTTTGATAAGATGGACCAAGAAGGCCTCTTGGGGAAGGTGATGGGGCAGTAAAAACCTGGACGGAAGGTCCATTTCCCCTTACCTCCTCTAGGTGGCGGCATCCTCCCGTTCGTGGGGCAGCATGGGCGGTCCTCCGCCCACCCCTGTGGGAGGATCCCCAAGGAAGCTTGCTTAAGTTGGCCCAGACTCCCACAGACACCGTTGGAACAAGGGCTGCTCCTTGTATCCCGCCTGCCGCTCTCTGCTTGTACTTTCTGTCTCTCTCCTGACAAATAAACAAATAAAATCTTAAAAAATAAATACATAAAATAAAATAAAAATAAATAAAATGGGGAATCCTAGCGAACAACGCCCTGGGATGTGACTATGTTGTTTCTTGACCTGGATGCTGGATAGACAGGTGTGTTCACTTTGTAAAAATCCACTAAGTTATGATCCTTGGGGGCGCCTGGGTGGCTCAGTCCCATAAGCGTCTGCCTTCAGATCAGGTCATGATCCTGGATCCTGGGATCCAGTCGGGCATTGGGCTCCCTGCTCAGCGGGGAGTCTGCTCGTCCCTCTCCTTCTGCTCCTCTCCCCACTCGTGCGTGTGCATGAGCTCTCTCTCAAATAAACAAAATCTTAAAAAAAAAAGTTATGATCTATGAACTTACTGCCCTCAGGTTACACTTCAATAAAAAGTTAAACGTGACGCATACACCTTAAACATTCTCTTTTCATCCAGATCGTAGTTTTCGTTATTTTTGTGCACCTCTTGCTGATTAGAGCTCTGTGCCATCTTTCTTAAGGTTTATTACATACATTAGAACAGATACAGTGAGGGGCGCCTGGGTGGCTCAATGGATTAAAGACTTTGCCTTCCGCTCAGGTCATGATCCCAGGGTCCTAGGTCCTCTCTGCTCAGCAGGGAGCCTGCTTTCCCCTCCCTCTTTGCCTGCCTCTCTGCCTACTTGTGACCTCTCTCTCTGTAAAATAAATAAATAAAATCTTAAAAACAACAACAACAACAACAACAACAGATAAAGTGCTCAGAGCCATGCCTGATATGTAGGAAACACTTCGTAAATGTTAACACAATTTTCTGATGTACATGCCAATATGCAGCACCTGTGATATCCAGTCTTGCCTTCTTTACAGTGGAGAAAGAGCTTAGAGAAACGTGCCTAGTAGCCTCATGGCAAAATCCTAGACTCTTAGGATTTTTCCCAACCTTTCCCAGATAACTTGCCTATACCTATTTCAATAGAAGTTCTAATGGGAACTTACCTTTATGGGTCTTTCCAAAGTACTAACCTCAGTTTTCACAGAACTAACTCTCTTACATACTTCTATTAGTTGACATATTAATTAAAGTATATACTTCAATAAGGACACCAATTGGCACATAAAAATTTGGATTCAGGGACACCTGGGTGGCACTGTCCATTAAGCGTCTTTCCAGTTTTGGTTCAAGTCATGAGTTCAGGGCCGTGAGATCAAGCCCCGCCTTGGCTTGTGCTCCGCAAAGAGTCTGCCTGAGATTCTCTCTCCCTCTCCCTTTGTCCCTCCCACCTCTCCCTGTCTCTCTCTCTTTCTCTCAAATAAATAAATCTTTTAAAAAAACAGATTTGGAGACAAGCCCAACTTACCCTAAGTGAGTACACAACTCATTTGGAAGGGGAGGGGAGGCCGAGGTCAAGGAGAGAGGCTTCATCCAGCAACAAGGGCTCCAGAAGGAGCGGAGAGCCTGGGCCAGGTGGGAACGTTGGTTCAGCGGTTGAGTTAGAGAGCTACCACTGTACCCTCCTCAAGTGTTGCGATCCCCAAGATTGATTCTTCTTTTTTTTTTTAAGATTTTATTTATTTACTTGAGAGGGATAGAGAGAGAGAGAGAGACAAAGAGCGAGCGAGAGCACAAGAGCAGGGGGAGGGAGAAGAAGGCTCCCCGCTGAGCAGGGAGCCCCAGGCAGGGCCGAGGATCCTGGGATCATGACCTGAGCGGAAGGCAGACGCCTAATCAGCTGAGCCACCCAGGCGCCCCCCAAGATCGATTCTTACACAATTACCAGTGAGTGGGTGCACCCATCAAGCTCTACTGGAGGTACTGGGTCAGGCAGGCTGCCTTGGGGAACCGGGAATAATAATCCCAGCCATTTACTGTGTACCAGGCCCCACTCGAGGTGCCTCACGTATGTGGACAGTAACCTTGAGAGAGCTAGATATCATTTAGCCTTCGAATCTGGTAATCTTAATATGTAATGAACACTTAAAAAACCCCAATTTTAATTTACTTTATAGTTCTGTGGTTGGCATTTCGTGGGGGCTCGACGGGGTCATCCTTCCAGATTCAGCTGGCCTTGGTCATATGTCTTTGGTGAGCTCTGCGTCCGGCAACTGGCCAGCGGCAGGCTGGGGCGACAGAGACACGGGGGCCACTCCCTGCATCTCTCACCCTCCAGCGGACTAGCCCAAATCTCCACACGGGGGCTGGGCAGGGTCCCATGACAGGGAGAGGAATCGTCCAAGGTCTCTTCAAGGCGAGACTTAGAAATGGCACCATGGCGTTTCCACTACCGTCTCTCAGCAGGATCAAGTCCCGAGGCTAGCCCGGATTAAGGAGTGAAGCAATAGACCGCCACCTTCTTGCAGAGTCATACTGCAAAGGGGTATGGACCCAGCTGGGGGAATAACTGAGGCCATCTCTGCAAACAATATTCCTCAGTCTTTATACATGAAGAAAGGAAAGATCAAGCAGGTTAAGCTACTCATCTACCTAGGGGCTCTCAGCTCACCGGCGAAAGAACTAGAAGAACAAGGACCTGTGGGACTTCGGTACTCCCTCTTTCACTAGGCTAAGTGGCTTAATTAAGAGATTAAGGGGTGCAAATGGCCACTTTAATTCTTAAATTAGTTGAGCATCTCTATTATTTACACAGCACTAGGCTTCCAGTCACTCTCACCAAGTAGAGGTGATCATCCCCTTTTTACAGGTAAAGAAATTAAGGCTCAAAACAATTAAGGTTACTCGTCAATGGATCATGAAGCCTAGTGCACATAAAGGCAAGGGATTCGAACCTAGTTCTTCTGATTACAGATCCAGTCTTCTTTCAGTCACAGAAAATATGGAAGAAGTTCATGGAGCCCATGAACTTCTAGAAGGTGTCACATGGGCGTGGAACAAGTTAGGCTTACATACAAAATTACAAAAATACTGCATTCAAGCCCTTTTCTTTCTTTATTATTATTTTTTTTTAGGGAGGGAGAGAGGAAAGCAGTGGTGGTGGGGGGAAGAGCAGAGGGGGAAGGGGAGCAGAGGGAGAGGGAGAGAAAGAATCTTAAGCAGGCTCTGCACCCAGTGGGGAGCACTACCCAGGGCTCAATCTCACGACCCTGCGATCCTGACCTGAGCCGAAACCAAGAGTCGGATGCTCTGTATCAGGGGATCCCAGACCCAAGTCTTTTCTCTCTTCTGCCTTAAGATGTGGACCCAGAATTGCTCAGAGCTCCCGAGCCTCGACTGAGCTCCTTACCGTCTCGCCCAGCTGCCAGCCAGCTCTGCTGGGTCTCCAACCCCTTCCCCCAGCCAGCTTCCTCCTGCACATCCCGCCTTCTACAGGTCCCAGGGCTGGGGAGCCTCCAGTCAGCAGCAATCTAACACGGAGAACCACAGTCATCAAGCTAAGAGCGTAACCACACAGAGCTGAAAAGTGGGACCAGCAGAGAAAGGGACTTGCCCATCAGACTGCCCTCTCCTCACGCCATCAACAACTTCAGCCCATCGCATGATGATACATGTCCTAGAGAAGCTTAGCATTCCTCTCCTGGATGCCTGTTCTGGAAACTTCTCTGGGCCACCTGCGTCTGTTCCAGTATGGTCTACCAGCCCTGATGTCTGGCCCCTGCCTCTGCCTTCAGGCTCATCGCTCAGAGTTTCTCCCAGCCATGCACTGGAGCTGGCTCCTAGCACTCCCAGAGCCAACTGGGAAATATTCAGGAATGTGGTGGTAGCTGGAAATTCAGTGTAGTGGGATTATTTACACCGGAGAAATCAACAAATGCTGAAAATGACATCTTCCCCCAGAGAAAATCACATCTTCCGCCACAATGTGCCTGGTCAACCACCGGGTCCTTGCATGACCTGCTTCTCTCCCTGGAACGCTCCCCCTTCTTTGCTGAGTTAATTTGACTTTTTTAGACCTCAGTCCCATTGCTACTTGCCCTGGGAAGGCTTCCTTGGTGCCTCAGAACAAGTCAAACCTCAACCTCGAGCTTGTCCTTCGAGCTCGTGTCACCGTTGTAATTTCATATGAATTTGTGTGATGAATGGTTTTCCTCACCATCATTGCCCCATCGGCCGGCACGGTGCCTGGCATGTGGTAGAAACTCAAAACGTTTGTTGGATTAATGCAAAAGTTAGAGAAGCAGGCACTAGAGGAATCTAAGGCTTTGCCATCTGGGCCAGGGACTACTATTACCCCTGTTTCCTTTCCACCCAGACTTCTCTATTGTTGGCTTTGTCACATCGCCAGATCTTGGCCAGTGCAGCGGGATGAGAATCATATATACTGTTTCCAGCCATGGCCTCCGAAATGGCACGAGTGGTCTTCAGTGCTCTCTCTTTTCTCCATCTGGATGGCGGCAGGAAGCAGAAGCCCAGATTCCTGAGTCACTGATTGGAGGTGAGCTGCCCACTTGAGACACCTGACCTTCCTTGAACTATGATAGGAGCGAGGTGTATTTTTATTGTGTTAATCCCTGAGGTTTGGGGGGTACTTCGTACTATGGCAGGACCGCCTCTACCGTGACCTAAAAGACCTCAGCATTGTCATTAAGTCCTTCTGCCCTTTGGCGAGCCACAAGCTCTCTGGGCCTCAGTTTCTCTATTGGTCAAATGAAAGGATCCCACAAGATGATGTCTGATATCCTTCCAATGTTAAAATATGGTGCTTCTGCTTGCTTATTTCCCTCCCTCCTGCCTAGCACTATCTGCAGGCATGATAAATGTTTGTAGATGAGAGAACCTCTTGTATTTGAAATCCTCTACCCCAGATAAAAGCATTTTAATACCTTAAAAATTCAGAGTGGTCGATCAGAATATTAAACCATCCAATGAGTAAAATCACGATCAAAATCACAATGGTGACATTTTCTCCGGAGGCTAGGGAACCTTCTGAGATCCACCCCTTAGCCTTGCAGAAACTCCTCCAAGCATTTTGCTCTCTGTTCCTGGCAGTCTGGGCGCCCCAGCTTTTCTAACTGTCCCAACTGCTCCCCTCGGCTGACTCGATCATCCCCTTTCTCAATAGAGATGGTCCCGTTCCACAAAGGAATCCACTCACGCCTTTCCTTAGAAAGTTGTCATGAAAGGCTACCACTTGGATATCAGCAACCAAAGAGCCGGAGTCACATATTTGATGAGAGGGAGCAAAGGGGACACAGAGTTCTGGTAACTGGGTTTCAAATCTCCTGAGGTTGGTCTATCCTAGCCCTGCCATCGGTTCACTGTGTGTGAAAAAGGCAAAAGACGAGCACTTTGTTTCGGGCTGGGGTCCCTCTTCCTGTTAAAAACGAAGGTCACTGCAGCTGCTGTCATTCCCGGTAACCATAGTAACCATGAATCACATGACAAGTGTATGATCTCCATCAGACAATGTCTAGAATTCAGTGCTCATCCTTCCCTTCCCCCCCCCACCCCCAGATCCTGCTAGGTGCTGTGAAGGGTCTCCCAAGGGGAGCAGCTCAGGCATGGGAGATCCCGGCTGACAGCATTAATTAAACCTCTCGTTTCCCCAGAACATTTTGCATTTGCCAGGCTTGGGAGCCAAGGAAACCTCCAAGGGAAGCTCCTATGAGAGAGAACGCTAAGTCTACCACCAGGGACCGAGGTACTGCGTTCGGCCCCACAGTTGGCAGCAAATGGAGCTCAGTAGGAAAATGTGCCTGGCATACAGCAGGCACAAAATAAATATTTGCGGAAGAGTCGGTTTAATCAAATGGAGCTCATTTAGCAAATGGGAGTCCTTCCAAACCACTGGAAGTCTTGCCTGAGATGATCGTGTGAGTCATTCACCCTTTCCACGATTCCTGAGTATCTCCTGCATGCACCCATGGGTGACGGTTTGAAGGCTCTAAAGCTAGTACTTTGCAGAATGAGTCCCAAGTGCCTTGAGGTTCAAGGGCACGTTGGGAAGGGTGTAGAGGGGAGACTGAAGGGACGGGCAGGGACCACACCACGAAGGGCTTTGGGTTTCACTGGAGGCTCCTGCGTTTGTTATTGGTGACACTCTCAAGTCTTTTATGCACGTGAATGACAGGATCAGCTTTGCATTTCAGAAACATCCTTTTTAATGCCCTGTAGGGAAAGGATTAGAGGAAGACAACTGCTTGACCAAAGGAATGATGTTCTAGAACTTCTAAAGCCAGGTCTTAAGAGAACTCGCAGCTCCTGCTTCCTTCCTCTTGGAACCTGGCTGCCATGCAGCTCCAGCGATGTGGAGGGGAACCCCAGCGCACTGGCTAAGAGCCAGCTGTGCGCCCAGGGCCAGCCAGTACCGGCTGCCCGCCATGCGGTGCGCCATCTTGTACGTCCTGGCCCAGCAGAGCGCAGGCGCTGGAGAGACACCACTTGCAGCAGTGGTGTCTGCCCAGTGGAGCCCCGCCAACCCACAAAATCATGGTTCTAAGCCACCAAGTCACGGGTGGTTTGTCATACAGGGGTCGATAAGGTACCAGGAGGTGGTCACTTGTGCAGCTCAGCACAGAAGGTCTGGCGGAAGCCATGTTAGACTTAGGAACCATTGGCTTCATGGGAATTCCGAAGCCCTGTTGTGGATGAAATTCTCTGCCCTCCTTCTCCCACGTGCCCAGCACGCCTTGAGTACAGCAGACCCTGCAAATGCTTGCTGAATTAAATGAAACACTCCACATAACACCACACACTGAAAGCCACTGTTTTCTGATCTAAGGCAGGCTCCTCGTGCCTGGAATCCTAATTTTGCCTTGCTCTAAGCATCCTGGTTTTATTTCCCCCTTCTCTGAATCAAGTGTGGACTCCTGGCAGCTGCATGCGATCCTCTTTGTTCTTCTAAGACAAGTTCTTTCTCCGGGTTTGACACATGGACTTGGACTCCGCCAACCTGGGTTTGGGTTTTTCCAGCTGCCCCACATCCCCCACCAGCCGCAGCTTCCTCATCTGTGAGTGGAGACCCACAGGTCAAATGAGGTCGGAAAGCATGCTGAAGGAGAGCAGATAGAAACAGAATGGGTGCGGGGATCTTCACCAGGACACCACCACGGTCTCAACCCCAGACAGCAATTTCCTGCTCCCTGCCACCTGCTCCCTCTCCTCCCTGGCATGGCAAACGCCTGGCAAGTTCTCAGGGGATGGGAGATCTACAGCCCTTTTGTGCTTGAAAATCTCCTGGAAGACCCGAGTGTCTACCTCTCTGGGCCAGAGAAGGTGAGAAAGGAAGGGTTAGTAGTCTGGTAAAGTGACCCCTACCCAGACGGAGACGCAGGGCTGGGTCGGAGCCCGGTTCTCCTGCTCACACAGTGTGACCTCCGAGAGCTCCTGCCCTTCTTGGGGCCAAGTGTCTGCGTACAGAAAGCGTGAAGAACGGCCAGAGACACCCCTAAGCTTGCAGGCATGTGAATGCTCGGCGGCTGTTGGGGTGGGGGTCTGGTCACGTGTCGGCGGGAGGGGGTGCGGGTTGACGTGGAGCCGAGTGCGGGTGCACCATCCTGCTCCCGGCCGGCCTCCTCTGACGTCCTCGCAGCCGCCCTCCCTCCCCGCCCCTCGGCGGCGGGAGAGCAGCCGGCGCGCCCGGATCCCAGGAGCTGCCAGGCTGCGGGCGGCGGGCGGCGGGACTGGCAGTAGGGGGAAGGTGTGCGCCGGCAGGACCGAGCCCCGCGCGGAGAGCGGGCACCATGGTGCTGTCGGTGCCGGTGATCGCGCTGGGCGCCACGCTGGGCACGGCCACCAGCATCCTCGCGCTGTGCGGGGTCACCTGCCTGTGCCGGCACATGCATCCCAAGAAGGGGGTGCTGCAGCGCGACCTGGACCCGGATCCCGAGAAGGCGAGACCCAGCGTTCTCCGGTCAGCCCAACAGGTGAGCGGGGGCGGCGCCTCGGCCTCCCGGGCGCGGTGGGATCTAGGTGGCGGCTGCAGCGGCGGGGGACGGGGGTGGGGGGGAGCGGTCGCATTTCTTTGCGCCACCCAGGGTGGCGGGGAGGAGGGTGGAGGACGTGCTCTCAGACCCGCTCAGGGGTCCGGAAGGCCTGGGGGTGGGGGAGGGTCAGGGAGAACAGTTAGGGGAGGGAGGCTTCGTGGGGGGCTCGAGAGGAATTGGGTCAGCGAGCCCTAAAGGGGAGGGGGTGGGACCGACTGGAAAAGGGGACTGGAGGACAAATAGGGGCTGGGACGAGAGAGTTGAGCGGCTGGGAGGAAACGGAGGTGGGGAGGAGAGTGGGGGGTTAGAAGCTTGCAGAATTGGGGCAAGAGAAATGGGGATGGGAGAGGGAAGAGAAGTTGGGGGGTCTGGTGTAGGGAAAGCACTGACTTAGCTGAGGAGGGGGAAAGCCACGGAAGAATGGAAGAGAGGAGAGGGGAGGTGGTTGCTGCTCCCGTGGGAGCTGGAGAGGGGCAGCTGGTCGGGGAGTGCCTGGGGTCTGGCGGGAGGCTGGTGAAGCTGGGCGGGCCTGAAGGACCTCCGCCCCCTCCCAGCCACCCTCAGCCCTTGCCAGCCAGAAGGGCTTGCCGTGGTCTCTCCAAAGATGTCCCTGGAGACAAGAGGGCTTTTATCCCCTGCATTGGCTTGTACCCAGAGCCCCTTGGGGCAGGAAATGGGTGGTGTCCCCATTGTGCAGTGCGGCAGAAGGGGTCTAGGGAAGAGGTTTGGAAGGGGCCTCTTACATAGGTTGTGCCCTTCAGGACCCATTCCGGAGGCGGGGAGTGCAGAATGGCCCCTGGAGACCGGGAGAAATGTCTTGCTAGGGTGTCGAGGAAGGCTGGGCTGGGGCAGGGACACGACTTAATGACTTCCCGAGGCCCTCTGGATCCCTTATAGAGCTTCTCGATCTGGGAGAGGCACAGAAATGCTGTGATTCCACCTTCCTTTTTCCTATCAATTATTCAAGAGCTCTGAGACTCAGTGCTTGGGGCCTCTGTCAGTCTCGGGGTTGTGAGAGGGGAAGGAAATGGCGCTGTCCTTGAGGCACTTACAATCCCAGAGAAGCGACATTGACCCTGGCAGGAATAGGACCCGGCGAGGCTTCGGGACACAGGACCCTTCTAGAACCATCTGAGGTGGGAGTAGTGGGCCTCTCAACCTTCCCTCCCACCCAGTGTTAGGGGAAGGCCATTGTGCCCTTCACAGAGGTGGCTCTTCAGGCATTGTCCCCTCTCCTTCCCCAAAAGAAGCTCTGGGGAAGGAGTTGGTGAAAATGACCTCTGGGATCCCTTCTGACCACCTGTTATTGATGACCAGTAGCCCACACAGGAGCCAAGAATCTATCAAAGACAACCCAGACCATGTCTCTCTTGGGCTCAACCCTCCCGCCCCAACTTCTCCACGAGCTTGGAACAAGTCACAGCAACCGTTACACGGCCCGCACTCTGTGTCAGCCACCGTTCGAAGTGCTGTGTTCTTAACGCACTTAGCAAGTCCATGAAGGACATTGATGACGATCCGTACTTAAAGATGAGGAAACTAGGGCTCAGAGAGGGTAAGTGACTTGCCCAAGGCCACACAGCTAGAGAAGTTTTAGATCGGGATGGATTCTAGCCAAGCTGGTCTGCTTCTGGAATCCGTGCCATTAGCCCCTCCACTCCCCCGTGTACATGACCTGGCAGGTGTCTACTCCTCCGGCCAAGTTCACGCGCCTTCTCCCAAGCATCTGAAATCTCTCCCTCCCTGCCTTTACGATCCTTCTTAAAGACACCCCCGGCCCCCATGGCCATTTTCCTCTGGTTTTTCATACTGATGGCTCCTTCGAATCCTTTAAGCCTCCTTCGGTTTAAATTTCCCCTTCCCCAGAGGATCTTGTCTCCCACCACGGGTAGCAGAGTACCTCCTCCTCTGTCACCTTCTCCTCTAGTGTTCTTCCAGTTCTTTTGCAGTGCTCCTCATAACCGGATGTCATTGTTGGTGTCCGCTTACTTGCATGTTATTTATTCCCGGTACCTCCCCAGTGTCTGGAACCTAGCCTGTGTCTAATAAGAAACGGTTGACCAGTAAAGGTGTCTCCGCGTCCACTTGGGGTTACGGATGGGGTCATTTCTCCCAACGAGAGTGAACGCACCAGGCCTTTGTATTGCTGTGCTAGCTCAGTAGGGCCACAATAAGCCTTTGTTGAAACATGAGACCCCTTCCTTCACATTCCCTCATCTGGTTCCCCCGGCGACAAGGATTCAGGCAACCCGGGCTGGATCGGTGGGCACGGATGTGGCTCGGGGGGAATCTCACAATGTTGGTTGGGCTGCCATTGTTCTCAGACCGATTCAGCCACTGACCCAGATGGAGCGAATGGAGGAAAGAACCCAGCTGCCCTTCCAAAGAGGTAAAGGAGGCAGTTTGGGGGTGGCAGGTGACAGCAGGGTGATGGGAGTGACCCATGTTGACAACGAGGGGAGGAGTCGGGGAAGGCTTTCTGAAGGTGTCCCTGGAAAGGAGGGCACAGGGGGGCAGAATGGGGTTCCAGACTCCCTTACACTGAGAACCGCATGGCTGTGGGCTGCGGAGGGACTGCCCATGTGTCTGTGAGTTACTGGTTGTGAAAAATTCCTTGGATAGTCACCTTCGCCTGGTTGGTTGAAGTTGAAGTTTGTAGTGATTTTGAGAAGAACTTGGAAGTTCCCGTGGGGGTTCTTAACCTGCGGTCCAAGGACCTCCCTATGGAGGCTGTAGATGGGATTTAAGAGGTTCATGGTCCTGGATAGGAAAAAAATTACACCTTTAGTTTTGCTAACTTCTAGCTGAAACTTAGCATTTCCTGTAAGGAGGAATATCAACCCCCCCCCCCGGCCCCGCCCCTAGTGTTAGCAATGTCGGTGCCTCGGTCCCCCGGGAAAATCACAGGTAGTTTCGAGACAACTACAGCTGCTGCAGATGCGTCCGCGGATCATTTCTGTTCATCGCCGGCTCTAAATCATGGTACTTATTAAATCTCCTGCCGGATCCTGTTAGCCAACGAATGGATGAAGGGTGCGCATAGAGCCATTTCACAAGCTGATTTTATTAGATGTTCCTCTGTCGTCCGATGTCTTTGATGTGCAAACATTCCGAGCAAGTGTCCAGAGGGCTTCTCTGAGAGCTAAAGGAATCTGCGTAACAACAACAAAGAAAGGGCCCAGCATCTGCTAAGCGGGAGGAGGGAGAGGGCAGAAGCCCTCCGCCATCCATCACCTGGCACGCCTCCAATGGGCTTCAATTCATCATTTGCCTCTGCTTTTCCAGAACACACATGCTGGACCCTTCCTCCTGCCTTCCTAGACAGTCCCTCCCCCTCACCCGGGTGCGGTCCTTTGGGGGACGCAGGGGACTCAGTGTCACTGCACTGCCCACTCGAGCTGGCAGGCTCACCTGGGACCTCCCTCACGGCTGTCAGCCCAGCTCGGGAAGCTTGGTGGCAGCTCAAGTGAGCAGTCGCAGCCGAGAGCAGCAGGTAGGCGTGTGCGCATGCGTACGGACGCGCGAGCGCCTTCCCTGCCCCACTGCTCCAGAAGCTACCAGTGAAAGGCAGCCGGGCCCCTTGGTTCCTTCCCCCTCAGTTTCCTTTTCACGCTGGTCCACTTAGGCCTCCATTCACCTTATCCTGGGTCCCTTCAGAGGCGGCCCTGTTTTGGGGCTCACCTCGGTGATAGAATGAGCAGGGAGAACTGCTCCTTCCGACGGCTCAGACCCCCTGACACCTGCCGCTTAACAGGAGTTGGGGGTCCTGTTCTCAGAAAGCTTTGGTTGTCATGTCTGAGTTTTCTGCCCACGTGGTGCTTACTTTGCTGGATTCTTGAGGTGAATCTTCTTGAATGTGTCTTGGAGGTCACCAGGGTGACCTGGGCGCTGTCCCCCTTGCAGCTGACGCGTAGTCCCAGGCTTTAGCCAAGTTGCTTGGACCCTCAACAGAGGTCCCGGTGCCTCCTCTCTCCACCTGCCCCAGGCCCTCGCCGCCACTTCCCACCAAACTGTACGATCCTTCCAGTAGAGTGGGCTTCCAGGGAACATTGTCTCAGTCTGCTTGGGCTGTAGGAACAAAATCCAGACGGGGCAGCTTATATGCAACAAAAACGGACTTCTCACAGTTCTAGAGCCTGGGAAGCCCTGAAAGCAAGCCTCCAGCAGATTCGGCGTCTGGTGAGAGCCCATTTGTAGACTTTGCTCTATCCTGCCCCGGGAGAAGAGGCAAGGGAGCTCTCTAGGACCACTTCTGTAAGGGCGTGGGTTCCGTTTATGAGGGCTCCGTCCTTGTGACCTGATCACATCCCAAAGGCCTGCCTCCTCATAGTATCTCCTTGGGGGCTAAGTTTCAAAAGATGAATTTTGAGGGTGAGGTGGGGACATGGACGTTCAGACTTCAGCAAACACGAATAAGTTAATTCTAGGTTTTTACGAAATAACCTAAACAAGTGCTAAGCTTGTGTCCAACGTTATAGGTACAGAAGAATCTTTCGCCGCAAGATCAGGGAGCGTGTTTTTAATTTTTCTGGTGTCCCTGACGCTATCGGGTGTGACGCTGGGCCCATGATAACCCTTGAATGCGTATTGTGAATGAAGGGGTTGTATTGCGACTCACGCTCACTGAGGGGAAAGGCGCAAGGGAGGGCAGAGCGGTAAGGTTCGTTTCCACCAGATCTGA
This sequence comes from Nasua narica, assembly GCA_028533885.1. NCBI lineage: Eukaryota > Metazoa > Chordata > Mammalia > Carnivora > Procyonidae > Nasua > Nasua narica. Next base: position 13,123,873 of record CM052815.1, read on the forward strand.
AGTCAAGTCCAATGTATGTTTGGTCTTGCACTTGGGGGGTAGGCAAGGGCAGGACGTGGTTGGACTCCCGCCACATTGTAAGTGTCCCAGCTCTTGATGGGGACGCTGGTCACCCAAGCGTTTCGTCCACTTTATGAAAGAAAATTCACCCAGATCTACATTGAGGATTTGAGCGCTTTTCTCTATAGAGTTAGACTTCAGTTAGGTTGTCATTGAAATTTTTCATGTTGTGATACAACTTAGTATCAAGTGACTGTTTTTATGCCCGGGAGGACTTTGGGGTCATCATCAAGAGACATGGCCCTCCTCTTTTGTGATCCATCACATACGTAATACCCGGTCCCTGGCTCTGCCTGCTCTCCGTGGCTACTCCTGTGGCCGCCTCCTTCTCGGGACTGGGGCCTTGAGACACTGTGGCTGGTCAGCCCCCCCCCTTGTTCTCTTCTTCCTTAGACCACTGGAGCCCCAGTATCTCCGATCCCGTGTCCGAAGTCATACTTATCTGAGTGTGGATGCATCGGGGCCCATATGCGGCGTTTCATTAGTTCATAAGTTCGTTCATTACTGAGCCCCTGCTAGGCACTGGCCTAGAGCAATGAGGAGATGGGCGTGCAGGCTTTCTGCTGAGTGGGGAGACAGACGATGGAGCCACGGAGCGTGTCGCATTGCTGTCATGATGGGGCAGGTGCAGGGACACAGGAAACCCTCAGGAGGGGTACACTCCCACACCTTCAGCTCAAAGAACTTTCTCCTACTCTGGCTCACTGCTCTGCCACGTTCTCCTCGGCACCTAAGCGGTCACAGGAGGCCCCCTGGACAGCTGACCCCACTCCCGGAGCCGATGGGCCTCCGGGCTGCTCCGAGGTCTGTCCCCCATGGATTCTTACTCTTCTAAAGGATCCGTTTCTCAGCTCATCTCCTGGCGGGCAAGCTCTCTGGCTCATTAACAAACAGACCAAAAATAGAAGCACCTTTGGAATAGCGATAGTATAACCAACATTGTTTGGGTCCTTTATGTGTGCGAGGGCTTCCTTAATCATATTAATTTCATCCTCATGGTAGCCCTCTGAAACACGTGGGAGTCTTATTTCCCTCTTACAGATGGGGAAGGTAAAACACAGCACCGTTAAGCAACATTTTAGAGGCAGAGTCAGAAGTCAAATTTAGGAAGTCTGGCCCCTGAGCCCACACTTTGACCCGTGGGCTGGAGGTTAGCCGAGAAAAGCTGCTCAGAATTACACGTGGCATCAAAGTCTCAAAAATATGCGTTTTTGCAGGTCAGCCTCAGAAGCCTTTCTCAAAGCTTGGGATAGCTTTGTGGCCTCTTACGTCCATCCCGCTTCAGACCCTGGGGGCAGCCCAGGGCCCTCCGGAGAGATTTACACGGTAAACATGTTTGGGCTGGTTGCTTAGCAACATGGAAGACAGTATGAATTTTTCATCAAGAAATTAGCATGGGTTATTTCAGAGAGATGAGCACACACCCGCCGGAAACACCAGGCCCTTCCAGATATAATGTGGGCCCGAGTCTGTGTCCACAATCCCCTCCCAGTGGTAGGTCCCAGACCTGTCACGTCTCCCTCCCTCCCTCCCTCCCTCCGAAGGAGCATGTAGATAATCCAAGATAATCCAGGACTGACAGTTCACTAGCACCGTGTGTTTACTGCAGGAGAAAAGACTGCTGCATCTTTAAACATTTTCTGATTTTTAGACCCTGGGCCTATTTACCCCCAAGTAGCTGGGGTGCAGGAAGTGGAAAAGACAGGCCATTCGAGGAGGAAACGCCTGGAGGAGAAATTGGAGGAGGATAAGGCAGAGTCAGAAGGAAGGGGAGACACTAGTCAGATGGGGAAGCAGCAGACCCAAAAGACAAAGAAGAGGCAGGGTAAAGTGACTGGCCATCTGGGGTTGGAGGTCGGCAGGCGAAATCAGGACACCTGGAGACCGTCCTCACTGTCTGACCTTTATTTATTTTTTATTTTAATTTAAAGATTTTATTTATTTATTTGACACAGAGAGAGATCACAAAAGAGACAAGCAGAGAGAAAGGGGGAAGCAGGCTCCCCACTGATCAGAAAGCTCGATGTGGGGCTCGATCCCAGGACCCTGAGATCAGGACCTGAGCCGAAGGCAGAGGCTTTAACCCACTGAGCCACCCAGGTGCCCCACTATCTGACCTTCAGTCTCCCAGCCAGCAGTAACCGTGCGTAACTCAGTGTCATTGCCTTTACTCCCTGCAGAACTTATTTCTTGCTAACAAATATTAGGAAACCTTGCTGTGAGGATGGAGGAGAAGAGCTTCATGGGGATATGCGTTAAGAATTAACAGGTTCTGGGACGCCTGGGTGGCTCAGTTGGTTAAGCAGCTGCCTTCGGCTCAGGTCATGATCCCAGGGTCCTGGGATCGAGTCCCGCATCGGGCTCCCTGCTCTCTGCAGGAAGCCTGCTTCTCCCTCTGCCTCTGCCTGCCACTCTGCCTGCTTGTGCTCTCTCTCTCTCTCTCTCTGACAAATAAATAAATAAAAATATTTAAAAAAAAAAAAAAGAATTAACAGGTTCTATATGTACGTGTCAGAATCAACAAACACATGCCTACGAAGGGCCGTCTCTAGCCAATTTGTTAAGAAATAATGTGCTAGTAGATTTCTGAAGGCAAACAGATGGAAAGGGTAGATAGATTCCTCCATCTCACCTCCATCCTTCCTTTCCTCCCTTGATTATGTTTACTGAGCACATACTATGTGCCAGGTGCTGCTGGGCTTGGGGGTGGGGATACAGTATTAATTGCCCCCTCCTCAACAACACACTCCCCCATCCTCGGCCCTCATGAAATTTTATGTTGTAATGGGGAGAGCAGAGTTAATAGGAGAAGAGCATGATAAGTGAAAATGCAATCGTGGTTAGTGACCTAAAGAGAAAGTTCTAGTGCTATGAGAGTGTAAGGTGGAACTGACCTGGTCAGGAAGGTCAGAGAAGGCTTTCCTAGACAGAGTGATGGCCAAACTGAGAGCTGGATTAGAAGGGAAGTTGACCACAGCAATGGGGAGGGCTGTGAGGAGCTGCAGACAGGAACAAGGCTGTGCAAAGGTCCTGTGACAGAAACCTAGCACTTCAGAGGACCCAGAGAAAGGTCAGTGTGCCTGAAAAGCAGAGGGCAGGCGGGGCCTGGTGTATGAGGAGGCTGGGGAGTGGACAGGGGCCAGAAGGGCGTTGTAGACCAGGGACACGTTTACTCGTTCATTTATTCATTCCTGTTTCAAACTTAATCAGTGTATACGTGATGAGCACTGATAACACGAAGGGTATAGTTATTTTCAAAACTTTTTTTTTTAACTCAGGTGAAATTCACATAAAATGAACTATTCTAAAGCATAGGAATCACACTATCATGTGGCTCTAGCGCTTTGTTCTCACCTTCAGCCAGCTCTAAGACATCTTCTTCCCCCCTGAAGAGAACTCCGTACCCACTGAGCAGGCACTCTTTCTAGTCCCCTCTCTCTTCCGGGCCCTCGTGACCGCCTGTCTGCTTTCTGTCTTCATAGATCCGCCTATTCCGGACATTTGACATATGTGGAGTGATAAAATACGTGACCTTTTATTTCTGGCTTTTATCACTTAGCATCATGTACTCAAGGTCATCCACGTTGTGGCTGAATAATACCCCATTGTGTGTATTTGTCTCATTTTGCTTATCCGTTCATCAGTTGATGGATGTCTGGGTGGACACTGGCTATAGAGAGGCCCTTTGTATGCATGTGTATGTTGATTCTGACATGCACGTAGAACTCCTTAGTTCGTAACATGTATCCCCTGAAGCTCTTCTCCTCCATCCTCAGAGCAAGATTTCCCAATGTTTGTTAGCAACCCTTCAGTTGTTGTGAATAGTGTTGCTGTGGACATCGCTGCACATGTATTTGTTCCATAACCTGTTTTCCCTTCTCCTGAGTGGATACCTAGGATACTAGGAGTAGTCTTCTCGCATCCTTTGGTAATCCTATTCTTAACTTTTTGAGGGTATGCCAAACTGCTTTCTACAGCAGCTGCTCTGTTTACATGTCCACCAGCGATGTCTGAGACTTGCAATTTCTTCACATCCCTGCCAGCAGTTGTGAGTTTCCTTTTTTTGTTGTTTTTTGTTTTTTTTTTGTTTTTTGTTACAGCCATCCTAGTGGGTGTGAAGTGGCATTTCACTGTGGTATTTCTTAGGCTTTTAATTTTTTACAAATCCAAACTCTTGTTTTTGTTTGGTTTGGTTTTTTTGAGAGTGAGCAAACGAGCGAGAGCACGCATGAGTGGTGAGGCGGAGAATAAGGGAGAGAGAATCACAAGCAGGCTTCAGACTTAGCACAGGGCTTGATCCCACCACCCCAAGACCATGACCTGAGCTGAAATCAAGAGTCAGATGCCCAGCCCACTGGCCCACCCAGGTACCGCCCCTGCCCCTAAACTCTCATTTTTAAAATACTCATCAGTATCTGGCAAGTTTTTAAAACATTTCCTCTTGGTGACCAAACATTGTCACGGGCAATAAATCTACAAGGGCACACCTGTGCAAACATTTCGTGGCTCCGGAGTCTTACGGGAGGAGGCCGAGTGTGGCAGTCCTGTCTCCCCTATTGGGCTAGTGTGAACCTGCATGCCTACATTTGCTGCTCCACCCTTCAGATACACTGTGTGTTACTACGTGTCACATCCCCCACCCTCCCCCCAAGCTTGAACCCTCATGGCACCCAATCTACTTCACCCACAGACCTGGGTGTCCTACAAGCTCAGGTCCAAATGAGGGTGTTGAGTATCCTTCCATATCATTTGCTTATGTATTGACATTATCAGACCAGTGCGATGCCAGAAGGTGGAGCCTTGGTCCCCTGGGGGGTCAGTGCACCCCATACA
>CM052815.1:13129265-13198804 GCA_028533885.1 Nasua narica
GAGAGGATGTCAGGGAGGGACACGTGAAACCTTGTGCTTTGCAACAGTATCCCACTTGAGCACAATTACTGACCCGGACGGGGAAAAGCAGGGGGTGGGGGGAGGCTAGTCGGGGTCGGGGGGAGGCTCATCAGCTTAAAGTAGGGACACAGTACAAGGCTGGGAATTCCAAAGCCTCAGAAAGAGCTCTGGGCATTTCCTTGCTAGTTCCTGCTCTCACCTTGTTCAGAGGAGGGTGGGGAAGGATGTGGGACGGGGAAGGAGGCTGGGGCGGGGTGGGGGGTGGGGGTGAATGTCACCAGGCAGGGGTGCATTGATTTGTTGAAGAAGGCAGCATATGAGGCCTGGCAGTGGGACAGTCGGAGAAAACCAGTTTTTTTTTGTTTCTTGTTTTTTAACATGCTACATCACTGTTGAAAACGAACAAAAAGAATTTCAAAAATAATATATAATATATATATATAATATATTTATATAATGAAAAGCTATCGACTAGCAGCAATGATTCTAAAGTTATCTTAGCACCAAGACCATAGGGGTGGGGGGAGGGGATGTGTGGGGGGTGAGGGGACCGGGCAGGACAAGGAAGGGGGAGTGACGTGTTCAGTGTTGATGACATTTCCACTATGGTTCTCGACAGTGGCATGAGGCCTCGGAGACAAGATAAACCAAGAAGGAAGGAAGTCACCACAGTTTTACGACTGAGCCAGGCAGGTTGGGGACACGGGGGCCTTGCCTGTGGCCGGATCACACTGTCCTTTGCCCGCCCTCTGCCAAGAGAGAGGCGCCGGCGGCCCCCCGCAGAACTGACCAGGGACAACGCTGCTCTTCCTCCCCCCCCCGCCCGCCGCCCCCCGTAGGACCTGCATCCACAACGCAAGGTCTCTGCATACGCGATACGCAGAAATCAGACGTGGGAACACGAACAGAAGTTTTTAACAGCTCACGCACATTTTTTTTTTTAAGAACTCCCTTGCGAGGTATACTGGTAGTTAAATGAACAAAAGAGCATTGATCAGACTCCTCTAGCTTAAACCACTACTTGCCCCAGGGAGTAGGCAAGTGGCTATTTCTAAAGCTTATATCATGGTTGTGGGTGTGTAGGTGTGTGTGCATGTGCGCTCACGCTCTCACACACACGTGTGTGTGTGTGTGTGTGTGTGTGTGTGTGTGTGTGTGTGTGTAGGCTGATGCCTTGAGAGTCCTGTGTGACCTCTTGTTTATTCCTCCCCCTTTAGGACATCTCTACCCTGTTCAAAAGAGAGAAGCCTTCACCACAGGGGTGCAGTGCCTGCTTTCCCGCTGCCTCCTGCCAGGCTTCAGGGAACGTTACCAGCCTTGTCACCCAAGAAGGCCTCAAGCTCTAGGGACCCTCCTTTGGGTCACGCATAACCCAGGGCACAACTTGCATTGACATCTCCTGCCACTGAACTAGAGCAGGCATTTGATTATTAAAGGAACAACAACAAAATACCCCCGACACATTCTGTGATTATAAAGACAGAGCATAAATAATTCATGTAAATGGAATACATACCTTTCATTTTACTTGTTTTTAGCCCCAAATCCCTGCCCTGTTAGGGTCTGGATTTCTTGGCTTTTCGTTTCCCCCACAGTCCTGGATCTGACTGGAATTATATTACTTTACCCCACACTACGTAAGAACAGGAATGCAAAAAATCCCCCCCCTTCCCCATACGCACACACACACCTTGTCCCTTCCCCAGGATTTCAAGCTCGGTGGTAAGGCAATTTTGCCTTTAGTATAACAGGTAAGATCTTTAGGATCCGGGGGTGGGGGGGGGGACTGGAAGGAGGGAACCCACAACCCGGGGACGGGAGAGGCGACAGAGGTGGGGAAGTGGTGGATGTCACAGTTTGATCGACACGTTCGTTTCTAAGACAGTGAAGGAACGCTCCTCGGGAAATGCACACAAACCTGTGGGGCCGAAATCAGGTGGGAGAGGGAAAGAGTCACATGCCCCGATCCACGGACACCCACCCGCCCCATCCCAAATCAGAGAGGGGATTCAGCGCCACCGGCGCGGCCACCGAGGGGCCGAGGACCCCGTCGCGGACGGAACGAGAGAAGGAAAGGCAAGAAGAGAAACCCAAACCCAAACCCCTCCAGCCCCGAGCGAAAACGTACAACAAACCACCTCCAGGTGATGAGAGGCCCGTCACTTTAGCTTCCGGCTGGTGGTTGGTGAGGTGGGAACGCGTGTGGCCCCAGCACGTGCTTCCGTGAGGGAAAGGGATGGCCACGGAGGCTGCAGCTGCCAGATGGTGTAGACGAAAGTCGGTTTCCAACATCGTTCCTTTGTGAAAGCTCCCAGCGGCTTCCGGTGGACGCATCACCTTGGTTTTTAAAAATTTTCAGTGTGGGTTTATATATATATATGTGTGTGTATATATATATATAATATATATATTTATATAATATATCAAAGCTTATGAGTATAGATTAAAAAAATATTCAACAGCTTAGTGAGCTCCGGGACGCCGGCCCCCTAGATGTCCGGGTAAAACTCGGACCCGTGGTCCACGGTCTGCAGCACGGGCTTCTGCTCCAGCACCGACATCCTGCCGAGGACCTCGGCGGACAGCGCGTAACTGTTGCCGGACTTCTCCTCGAACCAGCTGTCCAGGGCTCGCTTGGCATCGAAGTTGGCGATGGGCGGGCCGTTCACAGCGATGGTCAGCAGGTCGCTGAGCTGCTCCAGGGTCAGGCGGGAGCGGTGGTTTTTGCGAACTCGCTGCAGGGCGGTGCGGCCTTTCTCGCAGCACGCGGTGGACGTGGGGAGGACTTTGAGGACCTGGATGATCTTGTTTAAGAGCGGGAAGCGCTGTTTGTACTTGCAGATGTGGCCGAGCAGGTCTTTGAAGCCGTTTTTGGTGTAGTAATCCGCCTTGAGCTCCCGCCACTCCACCAGCAGGCTGCCCCGGGGGTCCAGCCCCTCCCTGCAGACATCCCGGGAGAAGGTCGGGATGGCCTCCAGGTGGTCGAATATCTGCACCATGTCCTCCTTGCCGTAGCTCAGGAGCTCCTCGCTGTTCCTGGGCCAGGCGGCCAGGTCGAACACCTGGCAGGCCTTCACGAAGATCCGGCTGCGTGAATCAAACCGCTGAGCCAGGATCACCTGGGTCTTCTGACAGATCTTCTCCCTGACGGACTGGAACTTGGCCTCGGCCACCCTGAGGTTCTTCATGGCGATGCCGTTGAAGCTCTCTCGGAAGTTCTCCTCGAACTCCTGCAGGTACTCCCCGGGGGAGTCGGCCAGCCGGCTGATCTCCTGGATGGCCTCCTCGATCTTGTCGTCCACCTGGGACACCAGGAGGTACTCGCCCTGGAAGACGTAGGCCAGGCGTGAGAGCACGGCGATCACGTCCAGGAGGAAGTAGATGAGCTTGATGGACTGGTAGTCCATGAGGAACTGCAGCAGGGCCAGCGCGATGGCGGACGCGTCGGCCCGCTGCGTCTGGCTGCTGACGTCCTTGAGGTGGGCCACCACCTCTAGGTAGTCTTTAATGAGGGCGTTGAGCACGTTCTGCTCCCCGATGATCCACCTCACGGCGCGGATGTCCCCCAGGAACTCCGTCTCCTCGCACAGGGTGGACGCCGCGGACCGCAGCTCGCCCATGAGGCGCGGCGAGTACCGGTAGAAACTCAGCAACTGCTTCAGGTTGTTCTCCAGCTCCTCCAGGCAGGGCAGCTCCTTGCCGCTGATGGCGTCCAGGATCTCCAGGTGGGGCCGGTGCACCATGAACGGCAGGCACAGCAGCCAGGGCAGCGACTTGCGGATCGTCATGAACATGCTGGCGCGCAGGCCGGCCGTGACGTTGGCCCCGTCGATGCCCAGGCCCACGGTGGGCTTCTCGTCCTGCAGCCGGAGGCCCAGGGCCGAGAAGGCCCGGTCGAGCGCCTGCAGGTAGCTCTCGGTGCTGGAGAAGCCCAGCTCCTGCAGCGACAGGAACTCGGTGGCCGGGGGCCCGTCGCTGCTGGTGTACTGGACGTAGACGGCCACCGTGTCGGCCAGCAGGTCGTCGCTCTGCCCGTCCAGGATGATGCTGAGGCAGGGCGACTGGCGGACGCGCTCCACCAGGTCCTCGCGCAGCGCGCGCGCGATGTGGTGGATGAGGATCTGGCAGTCGCCCTCGTTCATGTACTGGTCCACGACCTTGAGCTCGCACTTGCGCAGGAGCTCGGCCAGCGGCCGGAAGTCCAGGTAGGGCCGGCCCTCGAGCGCCAGGTGGTAGGCGGTGTTGAAGAGCAAGGTCATGTTGCGGCACATCTCCTCCGTCTTCTCGGGGTGCATGCGCAGCTTGTACAGCTGCAGGCACTTCTTGTGCAGGTTGCTCTGGCTGTGCAGCTTGATGGTGTGGATCTTGAACTGCTTGGAGCCGATGATGAAGGCCGACGTGCGGGACGACTGCACGGTGTACTGGCGGCACACGTGGCACCACATCTCGTTGAGGGTCGGGGAGTACCGCAGGAACCAGAACTTCTTCAGCCACTCCTGCTTGAAGCGGCGGATGCGGCGCCCGCCCGCGGAGGACAGCTTGGAGGGCTCGTCGGCGGCGGCCAGCATGTCGTTGGACACGGACTCATCGGCGGAGTCCACCTCCGGGTCGTCGTCCTCCATGAGGGCGGGGCCGGAGACCAGGCTCTCGGACGCTGCAAGACAAATGGGAAGGGAACATTGAAACCCCCCTGCGGCCAAAACGCCGGGCGGTTCCGGGATGGGGGGGGAGGGGCGCCGCGCGAGAGGTCGGTGGCACACCGTGCGAAACAGAGGCCACCTCGGGGGGTGGGGGGGGGGCGGACAGACTGAATCCCAGCCTAGAAGTTATGGATTGATTGATTGAGCACTCCTGTTATCCGCATGTGACGTTTGCTCTCTGGACATCACGCCCAGTGGCCGGCCAGCTCCGGGCGACCCGCCTTTACCGTCCACTAGTGGGAGCTCAAGGTACCCCCACCTCCTCTACCCGCTGAGCTGCTGGGCGGCCCCGCCATCTGACCTGCCGACCTGCCGGAGAGAACCCAGCACGCCCAGCCTGCCTCAGTCACGCGGGCAGCCAGGACCTGGGGCTCCGTGCTTGGGTGGTCAGGGGAGGCGTGCTGCCCTCGAAGGCAGGCAGCTTGCCACGGCCCCAGCTTATTTCGGGATCAGAATGCAGCTGAGTTAAGACGCAGGCTTTGAATATCTGAAACACCTCATTCTGAGCTAAGGGATGTGGTTAAAATAGGAAACGCTATGTAAATACTCGGACTCAGCTGCAGCTGTGTACTGAAAAACCCTTCCTGGTTGTCGACCGCTTCGAGAACATCCAGGCGGCCAACAGAAAAGGGCCAAGGCGTCCCGCGTCCCAGGCCTTCTAGAATTCCAGGCGGGGGAGAGAGGATCACGTGTGGCAAAACAGCAGCTCGGGAGGAGAAGAACGAGGCTGTGTCCCGGGGCTGAGTTCGAGAAGGCCGGCAGCTCTCCCCCCAGCCACCGCCCCCCCACGAGCTGCCCTGCTTGGGATGGGGGAAGAGTCAAAGATTGGGTTTGGAAGGTGAGCGTGGGGCTAAGACACCCCAGGACCGCCAGAGAAAGGCAACGGGTCAAGAACACAGCACACACCCCTCCTGCAGTGGAACTTCCTTTATTGACGAGGATACAAGGGCGAGACACGAAGCCTCTCACTGCGGCCGCGGAGCAGCGTGTCCGAGGCAGGCCCCCGCGGGCGTGCGGCTCCCCGAAGGGGGCTCCCAGAGACAGCGCCAGGCCACCCTCACACCGCCCAGGGGGCGCTCGTCCCTCCGACCACCATCTCACCCACACCAACTTACCTGCAGGGTCCGAGAACTCTGGGAGCTCCAGTACCTGTGTCGGCAATACGGGGGGTTCGGGAAGCTTCCCGGACTTTAGCATGTCTAGTTCGGCCTGGAGTTCCCGGACCTTCTTCTTTAGGCGGATACAGTTTGGGCAAAAGGAGGTGGTGGGAAGCTCGTGGGGGTCGGACGCGAGGGAGGCCTCGGCGGGACTGTCGGCCTTGAAGGACGAAGGCTCCTCTTCTTCGTCCTCCAGCGGGCCTGGCTCCTTGGAAGCCCCCTGGGGGACCTTCCAGTCCCCTTCCCCCGGGGTCCGGCTGACACTCTGCACGCTGTGGGACATGCTCCTCGCACACCGGCTGTAGGCGTCGTCCGGGTACTTGGGAACCTTCCTGATGACCAGCGAGGTGCTCAAAGCCAGCTGACGCGCTTCCACCTTCGCGGACTCCAGCGAGGCCTCCAACACATCCTTGAAAATGAGGTCGATCTTCTTCTTCTTGGCCTGGGGGTGCGCGTCCCCCTCGTCAAAGCCACGCTTGTATGGACCTTTGCCCTGTCTCAACACGGGGGGCTGAGTGGGACCCCTCAGGTCTTCTGGGCTATCCAGAGCCTGCTCAGACTTCTCCCTCTGCAACCTCTTCTCTCCTAGGAAGGAAAACCAGGGTGTGAGGACGTGGGGGAAAAGCCCCGAAGTGGGAGAGACCGACGGGGAGCAAAGCAGGCCTCCTGCTAGGCAGGTCACCGGGCACATCCCTCTGGGGCTGGCCCTCTGGGGGGCAGGGGTGACAGAAAGGGAGAGGCGGGTCACGCTGCACTCAGAAAGTGGGCCGCGGAGTCTAGAGTGGGCCCTGAAAAACTGGGAAGAATTCTTGAAAAAGACCGTTTCAAGGGAGTCTTGTGTCTCTGCGCTGCACATTTAGAGGTCGAGGGACTGCTGGAGGGGAGGGCAGTTGGGAGGGCGGTCACCCTAGAAGCGGGCACCCCACCAATCAGACCGGGCAGGTGGGAGCGGGCCTCGGAGCTCAGCGCGTGTGGGTCCCCGGGCTTCTTGTCCAGGCCTGGCAACCGGAAGGTGTCTGCTTCGACTCGGTAAAAGGTACGCGGGAAACACGGCGACCGCTCCTCCCTGCTCCCTGACTGCCTCCAGACGGCCCCGTGGGGCCAAGTCCGACCCGGAGCGACCGTCCTTTCTAACTCGCCCAGGATATCGGAGGACGAGGTGCACGGGAGAGCGAGTGACCCGAACGTCTGCGGCCCTCCCTGACAACCGATGCAGGAAGGAAAGGGAAGAGGGGGCCCCTCCAGTGGCTGAGGGCTCCCAGTGGGGGGCGGTGGGGCGGCCTCCAACAAGACAGAGAGCGGTGTGACCACACTGACCCAAAGCATTCTTGAAATACAGCTGTGTCTCCTTACCTGATCCTTCAAAGGACGTTCCCTTTTCTATCTCTTTCCATCATGTGTCTGACTTCAAAGACGCTGGTGAGCTCCCAACAGTAATTTTAGCCTGATTCTTTAAAACAGCCGACACAGTTTCATAAATGGCTATAGAAGTGGGCTCCCTGGGGGTGCAGATGCTCAAGGGGGACCCTCAGAAGGTCCTGATGGCAGCCCGTGGAGCTGGGAAATCACAAAACCTTCCTGGATGAGGGCGGGGCCCTGGGAGATGATTCTGGGCAAGGACTTGGCCCAAATATACATTGCAATTAGGCTTCCGAAAGCTGGGTTTGCTGGAAACACCTCTGAGTGAAGGCCAAGGGATCTCTGTGAGCGACCCAGATGTTCCGGAAGACAGAGCCCTGGCTTCCCACAGCTGGCGAGGGGGGCTGTGCCCTGGGCCATGTAGGAAATCCGGGTTTCCTACAGGTAACAGCATAGCAGGGGGTAACTTATTCAGGATGCCCCTCTTCTGTCCTCACATGAAGGCCTAAGGAGCATCCTCATGATAAAGGCCACTGGCAGTCAGGCGGCTCTCCCAGCCTACATTTCCATAGCAGCTGAGGGGCAGAAAGTATGGGGACGAACGCTTGTAAAAAATGCCACATGTTTGTATTACACATCAGATGCGACACTTGCCCAGTTAGAATCTCTAAACATCAAGGGCCACCCTGTCACTTCTCATGGACCAAAGAGCTGGGGATGTCGGGAGGTCAAGGCCACACATCACCAGGGAGTCCTCATGCGTCTCTGCTCAAAGACAAAGTCATTCAGATTTCCTAGGATGCGTGGGAGACTTCTTGGGGCTCAAGGCTTCCAGAAAAATTTAAGGGCCGAAAAAGACCTTTAAGCAGCATGAAATTGATTTCAAAGCCTCCATAAAATATGGGGGGGGGGGGGAACACCACAAAGTGAATCAGTACCTCAAAGTAGATCAAATACCATGAATTTTTTGAATACACTGTATCAGATGCGTCCTATTCTTACAAGATAACCACAAAGGCATAATTTATAGTCTTCAGGAAGCGGTTCTGGGCTCCGAGTAATGTCCTCACTTAAGAAGGAGTAATAATTTATGCTCTGGCCTTTCTTGGGCCCCAGCCTCCAATTCTGAAGAAATCTCCTTCCACGAGGGACCTTCAGTAATGAGGGTAGGGATCCCCTCTCCAGAGAGGGGCTGGGCACACCAATTTAAGCCTCCACCAACTATCCGGAGCCTGCCAAAGCTATAGGCTACAGAGACATCGCCATGTCCAAAGGCCACTGAGCTCACCACTGCTCCCAAGGGCTTTAGGACCAGCACCCCACCCCCCACCCCAGCTCTGGCCCTGCCCCATACAGTGCCTTTCGGTCTCCTTCCTGTTTCCTACTGTTCAGCCTGGCCAGAAACAGACCCTTCTTCCTCCTGTATCTTCGAAAGTCTTCGCGGATCTCATTTCAAATCTCTCTGCCACGCCTCCTTTGAACCACTCCTGAAAGCTCACTCCCTTCTCTGAGCATTCCCCTTGGGTCTCAGGGCTCTCTCAGGATGACTGCAGCTTGAGGTACCGTGGAGAAGACACTGGGCAGAGGAAAGGACATTACAAATCCTGAAGAATCCAAGAAGATTACGGCCAAGGGACGGAACCTGTGTCCCCAGATAGGACTTCTCTTGGTTTTCTTTTCTTCTGGAGATCATGTTCCTCGTGGAGACTTCTTGGCTGTTTTCATTCATTTCTTCTTTTATCCATTTGACAAAGATTTATTGAGCTCCTACTAGGTACCAGACACGCTTACGTAAGGTATCTTCAGAGGTCAAATGGGAACCGTGGCAATCTCATCGCAGAAGCATGCCTTCCCGAGAGAACTCGGCCGCGCCCAAGCCCCAGCTCTGAAGAAGACAAGAGATGAGGCCGTCTACTGGGCCTCATCACTGCCCGTCTGCTCGTAGATACCTTTTACCAAGTCAGGCAGCAGTTGTGCGTTCAAGGTCCATGATCTGCTTTATTCTGTTTTGTTTCTAAAAACAGCTTAATTGCAATGAGCCACCCCACTCCCTCTTCCTCTTCTCCACTCATACTCCACGTGAAGATTTATTTCCAGTAAGTAGGTTGCTCAGGAATGTGATATGGTGGGGCTTGGGTATGGCCCCGGTTCCTGGAACCACGTGGACTCTGGGTATTTGAATGTGTATTTTTAGTGCAAGGACGGTCCCCTGGAAAGACGGAGCCGGACTCACCAGTTTCGCCTGGGCCAGACTGAGGACGGGCTGGAGAGGCAAAGGGCTAGGGGCTGGGGAGTATTTTAGGCCACCTTCCAATGACTCATTTAAATGGAGCCTGGATGGACATCTCACCCACCAGGCCATTGCACACATCTAAGGCCTCCTTCCCACCTCCCTCCAGCCTTCTTCCTCTAGCTGTTCGTGTCCAGTGTGGGATTTGGACTTTCAAGGAGGAGACCAGGAGGAAGCGGGGAAGAAGCTAGTTTTGTCAGGGAGGCCTCGAACGGTGTAAGTTAGAGGCTAGACCCTGCGCTGAGGCCAATGTGCCTGTGAAACCCCGAGCTGCCCTTCCCAGCCGCGCGACCCCCGGGGTGGGGGTCACCGTATTTATCTGATGCTCAGTTTCTACAGTTGTGAGATGGGGATCACAGTCCACAGGGGATCGTTAGAATCAAGAACTCGCAGTTGAGGGCTTACGGGGGTCAAGGTGGGCTTTGCTCTCGATGTGTTCTGGGTGGTAACCACCTAATTCTCCCAGCACACTCACGAGGTCAGCGCTCCCGTCCTGATGAGCACGTGTGCTACAAAACAGCGGCTTTGATCGTGGGACCCACTTAGTCAATGTTGGCTACTACTGAGCCAGTGGCACTTTCTAGCATCTTTCTGTCAGTTAGACTTGGGGAAAGAGGATCAATTTTGATGAAACGCATGTGCTTGGCTCTGGGGCCTCGTCCCTCTCCATATTCTGCAATGTCTGTAACAGTTTCTGAGGGAGGAGAACACACGGGAACACCTGCCGCCCTGCTCATGCTCCCCACCCCGCCCCCCGGTAGTCCCTCTGGGTCTCCCCGTTGCTGGTAGACTGCGTTTCCCATCGGTTTTCTTAGGAAGCGCCTAGAGAAGCTGGCTTCCCTGCGTTGGGTGGCGGGCGTGGCCCTCACCTCGGGGTGGGCACTCACCTCTGGCCAGATTGCGGTGGATGGTTTCCTGGGACATGCTGTGTAAACGCTTCATGTAGTCCTCGCTGTACCAGACCCGGAGCCGCTCCCCGGGCCGGATGTCCCGGCACGCTCGGAAGTAGATGCGCTCGCTGTGCTGGAAGGCCAGCAGGTTCTGCTCCTTCTCCTCCCGAGAGATGACCACGTACCTGGGGGCGAGGGGGACAGGTGAGAACGCACGGGGCCACTCATCGCCGAGTACCTGTAGGGCCCAGGCCCGGTGCTGGGTAGGCGTGGGAGGTCGGAGGCCCACAAGCCCGTCTGGGATTGGGACGCCAGCTAGGGGCTCGTCCCTGGTCTCAACGTCACCGTTTTGTATGACCTTGAGCAGGTCTCCGAGGACCTAAGAATCTCTGTTTTCTGAGCCTAGAAATGACAGCTGCCCTGCCTACCTCCCAGATTCTGGTGAATATACAATTCAACACGGCATACAAAAATGACTGCAAACCAGAAAGATCAGGTCATTTCTTCCTCACTAACTTTTAAGTGCAGGGATTCCCAGATGCCCGAAGGCCTCCAGTGGTGGTGAGTGTGGGGTTCTTGGACCCTTTCCGGTATTTCAAAAGCCCAGCAGAAATAACTTATGTGACAAGGGTGCCCCAAAGGGCAATTAATAAATGTGAAAGACTCCTGTCTTTAAAAAGTGGGTGTCCAATGCAGACAGAAGATAGAGGTAGATAAGAGACAAGAGAAGATTAGCAACCATTCACTAATCTATTTTAAGGTAAGGAAACTATGACTCAGAGAAGACAAGTGACTTGCCCAAGGTCACACAGCTGATACGTGGGAGCTGGAGCTTTGAGTCTATGTTTTCCCCACTAGAACCCGCGGCTCCTCCGTGAGCCTGTGAAGCAGTGACCCGGCAACACCCAGATAACCTCGAAAGTTCCGCCAAACCCTCAGAATCTCTCCCTTCCCCAGCTCTCCCTGAAATGACATTTCCAACATCCACCCCGCCTCCTCTAAAAGTTGAGATGACGTAACATGTACAGAGAAGCTGAGACGCAGAGATCAAAAGAGGAAGTTATTTGGAGTTTTAAGGATCTAGGAAATTTGGAGTCAAAAATAAACTTTTCTCCCTTAGGCTCCGGTTTGTCTCAAAAGCCAGGGAAGAAATCAGCCCCTCTGACTGGTCTAACCCAAAAAGTTGTCTTTGGAGCAGTCCAGGGTGAACAGTAATTCCCAGAAAAAATCCAAGGGGGTGAGGAACAGATGAACAAATGAAAAGAATTCAGTATCGCTAATAAGAAACACAAAGTAGCACCTTGTCTCACTGCATAGATTTCTCTCTCTTCTTTTTTTTAATTTCTTTTAAAGATTTTATTTATTTATCTGACACAGAGAGTGATCACAAGTAGGCAGAGAGGCAGGCAGAGAGAGAGAGGGAAGCAGGCTCCCCGCTGAGCAGAGAGCCCGATGCGGGGCTCGATCCCAGGACCCTGAGATCGTGACCTGAGCCGAAGGCAGAGGCTCAACCCACTGAACCACTCAGGCGCCCCCCTCTCTCTTCTTTTTTAACGATAACATCCATATTGGCTAGAAAAGCATCTCCCATATTGGCTAGAAAAGCGTTTCCCATACTAATGGTAGAGAGTACATTGGCACGGCCCTTTGGGACACAGATTTGGCAATATGGACTCGAACAAGTTCGTAGTGGCACGATCCACCATAGTCGGGCAGTGGAAGCGACTCCAGGGTCCACCGATGGGTAGATGGATAGAATGTGGAGTACACACACACATTGCATATTACTCGGCTTTAACAAGGAAGGAAATTCAGGTATATGCTATCACATGAATGAACCCCGAAGACACATACTAAGCGAAATAAGCCGGTTATAAAACGACAAACACCATAAGATTCCATTTACAGGAGGTACTTAGACGGACGGTTAAATTCGTGGAGACAGGAAGTACAACAGTGGGGGTGGAGGGTATGGGGGGCGGGGGAACGGGGAGTTAGGGTTTAATGCGTATCCTGTCTCAGTTGGGGAAGACAAAAAGAGCTCTGGAGAGGGACAGTAGTGATGGTTGCCCAAGGTAAATGAAATTAATACCACCGAACTGTACAGTTAAATAAAAAAGTGGTTAAATTGTCAATTTTATGGTATGTACGTTCTGTCACAATCTTTGCAAAACTTAAAAAGGGACCATAAGATGCCGACCAGGTAGACAAAGTCGCCCACCCCCACCCCCCCTGGATCGTTGTTTACAATAGCGCAAAAGCAAAGACATCGAAACGTCTAACATTGGAGAAACAGTCTGGTAAACCGTGGCACTTTCGTACGATGGAAGGTTGTCAGTCATCCCAAGAAAATGTTTTCAAAGGATCTTTCACGACGTGGAAAAACGGTCCTGATGGAATGCAGAGTGACAACAGTAGGACCAAAAACTATTTACTTTACGGTTCCAATCACGCTTTCAAAACACACCTGGGGAAGCTACTTGGAGGAAAGACACCGATGTTTTACCAGTGACTGATTACCCATTACAGGGGGATCTGCCTTATCATTTTTTTTTTCTCTGTATTTTCCAGGTTTTCCTTGCTAAGCAGTTACTACAGTTACCCCCACGGCCACCCCCTAAAAAAAGAGACACACGCGGACGCCAATTCTAGGACTGCTGGTGGTCCTGGCGGCCTGCTGCATTGTGAATCTACATTCGCAGAGCCTCAGGGATATCACCCTCAAGCACATTCTGCCCCACGTCAGTGGGGATAGTCCCCCGCGGATTCTGTTCTACTCAACCCTGGAGGAGGCCATGACCTTACAAGGGGACAACTAGAGTCCAGGGACCAGTTTCCCCAGCAACAGGCTCCAGCACGGACCCCTGGGTTGTGGGAGCGAGGCCAAGGGTGGCAGTGAACTTTTGGCTGCCTCACCCCCGTTGAGAGAAGCAGCCTTGAGCTCCACCCTGGTGGGGGAGAGGGGGGTCACACTTGCAGGATTTTTTGGAGTTTAGATCCCCAGAACTTGCTTGGGTCCAGGAACTTAGCCTCAACGCATCCGCACTTGTCAGCGGCAGCCATGAGCTCTGGTCTCCCCGGGCTGTGAAGACAATACTGTGATATCCATGACGCCCAGTCGTGCCGCTAATGAAGAACTTGGGGAAAGGAAAAGAGGGCCCCTGGCCTAGAGAAGTCTTTCTAAACAAATACTTCGGATTCGCAACTTTCTAGCGCAGGGGTCTGCTTTCCGCCGGAACTGAGATTCCTTCTGAATGTGCAAAATAGTTCCCAGTCCCCGATTTAGTGAGAGCCTGGGGTCTGACATCCACAATTAATCATCCTTGTGGTTAGCACAAAACTGGGGGAGATCCAAAGTTTCCTACTCCCGGATTCGGAAGGCGAACCATTCATTCATCTTCCCTCATAAGAATCACTTGGACCACAGAGCACAAGGAAAGAGACACTCTTCTCTTTTTGAGGGGTGTTTAAACAATCATCGAGCTCTAAGAGCTAGAATTATTTTCTCTGGCTTTCAACTTTAGGAGAAAAAGAGATGAGGAACATGTAACTATCAGGCATTTCTTCCAAAGAGCAACTTCTAGACTCCGTCTGAAGCTTGACCGAAAGATTTAGGTCATTCAATTTCCCTTTCAACCTCCTGGTGGTTTCCTGCCCGGTAAGAATCAAGGTTTAGGAAGAGACCTCCAAAATCTTTGTAGCGATCCCCATCTCCCAAGACAGATCAGAATTTGTTCAGCATCTGGTTGCATTTGGTTGTTTTAAAACTTGGCACTCGAAATATGACTTACATGGCAACGCTCAGCAAATCGTGATAACCCGTCCCCTCGAGATGCTGAACGGAGCCAAGCCAAGTCCCAACACAAATGACCTCGAATTAGATCTCCCTCTTGTAAGTATTTTGCAGGAACACTCAATGGTTTGATCCACTCCCAGAATCCCTCTGTTCCCTTACGACGATCCCTTTATGAAGAGCCACGCCTGTGTCATTCCGGGAGCCCTCCCTGGAAGACAAGGCTTCTAGAGACTGAAAATCTCCGTATCTGTCGTTTCCAGGTCACTACTTCGTTGGCACAGACTATGTCAGAAGGAAGCGGAAAATGGCTAACGCAGGCCACTCTACAAGTGCTCGAACTCATCTGATAGCTTGTCATCAGACCCACGGAGCTGACGCCCTTTGAAGCAGTCAAGGGGGTGAGCGTGTGCTCTGGACTGAAGGTTTCACGATGAGGACGGATTGTTTTTGTTCTGAACTCCTTGCTGACTTTGGGTCCTGGATAGATAAGCGCTAAGACAACACTTCTTAACCTCACCCACTGTGTCTTATCAAATGCACCGTATTTTCTAGTTGGGTCAGGAAATGACTATCGGTTCCAACAGAAGAGAGAAAATAACCCACGGGGCAGCCATTCGGTTGGAGTGGGGGCACATAAAGGCTCAGACGGTCCTGCTCAGTGGCTATGTCTCTGACGGACAGGAAACTGCACCAGTCGCCGAGGCAGAAATGGGAAAGAGTGACGAAGAAGAGGTTAGGCTCTGTTTTCTCACTGCGCTTAGGTCTCGGAGCAGGGTGGGTTTTTGGGGTCACGAACCCATCCACCGGATGGGCGCCCAGCCTCTGAGAGAGCCCTCGATGTGGCTGGAGCTTCCAGCCCTCGGGTGGGACTTCCCTATCTTCCACCGAAACTGGCTGCCCATTCACTTCCAACCCTGGCCCCGGTTTTGCCTTCCTGTTTCGACGTGCTCAACTCACAATCCCCACGGAAGCCAACAAAAAGAAACTAAAGAAACTTCA
The DNA here is from genome assembly GCA_028533885.1 of Nasua narica. NCBI lineage: Eukaryota > Metazoa > Chordata > Mammalia > Carnivora > Procyonidae > Nasua > Nasua narica. The sequence continues at coordinate 13,144,478 of CM052815.1, forward strand.
TCTGAAGTTCACAGGCTCATCTCTCTGTCTCCTTCGCTTCCGGCTTGATCCCCCACCCGCCCCTAGGACCATAGAGAGAGAGGCCGGCGGGTTCCTGCTCAGCACCTGGGCTGGGCTGGAGAAGATCCCCGTTTCACAGTATCTTTGCCTGTGGCAGAAATCGGATTAAGTTTGATTTCCATGGCCGTGCTTTTCGGCCAAGAACAGAAGAGGATGAGCTAGGTTCCAGGAGGTCAAAGGGGGGCTGGAACCTTCCAGAGAGGGGATAGATCCCTGGTTGGGACTTGCGGATTTCCTGCTTGGGAGGACCTCTCTATGTGACTGGGAGTAAACCAGGGCGATGCCCCGGTGAGGAGGCCCCTTCTCTTCTAAGGAGACTCCCAAAGGACCTAGAGGAACCTCTCTGGTTCCTTTGAAAGCCTCAGCTCTCAGTGGGCGGGGTCTTGCCTTGTGACACACACCAGGATCAGTGGGGAGATGTCCCCCCAAAAAAGTTCATGCCTCAGGCTGGTCCCTGAAGTACACTGGCAAATGGACAGTCCCTGACCCTTCTGCAGTGTCCTGTCAGAAATGGTGACTTTTTTTCCCAGGACCCCTAACTTTTTTTAGGGAGCAGAGGTAAAAGTCGCTTAGTCACTTATCAAGTCCCTGCTTGTGCTGTGCAGGGACTTTAAACATGGCCGAACAGCTCCCTGTGTGGCTGCCCCATGTCGCTCAGCTCCCCAGTTCCGCTCCTGTCCTCGCAGGGCTAGCTAGCCCAGACCCCGAGTCAGGGCATCTGCGTCCTTTCGGAAGCGGGAAATGCCGGGGGCACTGGAGCCCCTCGGGCCAGCATGCTTTCCCTCGGTCGCCTAACCCCTGCTCTGCGGGCCTTGAGGTTTTCACAGGAAGCGAAGAAAGAGAATATACGCCAAAGAAAGATCCTGGAGACGGGGTGCGTTCCAAGTGTGAGATCAATTTCTTTTTATTGCCATCTTAACAAAAAGACTTGGGAAGGCAATCTTGGATTCCAGCATCGGAGGGCAGGGGAATGCCAGGCAAGGACCACGCCGCTGGGCTGTCGGACAGGGGAGTGTTTGGTTTGGGGTAGCAGGAGCCCCCAAAGAACCACAGAGTGGGGAGATGGAGCTGAGGACACAGGGATAAGGCTGGTGTCCCCCGTGCTCACGACAGGGGACGAAGCGTGGTCCGGGTCTAGAAGAAGCAGCACTCCAGCAGCAGCCACAGCAGGCACTGGGGAGAGCCGTCCTCCCAGCCCCCACCACGGCTCTAGGGGGGCAGACGTGGGAGATGGTGGGCCACAGGCCGGGGGTGGGGGTTGAGAGGAGAGCTTCTGCTGGGGTCAGCCTCAGGCCAGGGAGCAGAGAGGACACAGAGCTGAGCTACACGTGGGGGAGAGCTGAGCTGGCCAGTGCGACCCCTCCTCCCTCCCTGACTCGAGGAACCTGGCCGGCTGGCCACACTCCACAATGAAACATGAAGCTAGACGTGTGGGTAGCTAATGCATATGCAGCCCAAGCAAGCGGAGGCAAGGCATGCTGGAGCTTGGCTGGGACAGGGGGCCCTGCTGGGTTCTTCTAGAAGCCACAGGAGGAGTCACCTTGTGGGTGCCGAGGCTCGGGCCCTGCCTCTCCCCAGCGCCCCGGCTGTCGGCCTTAGTGCTGGGTGGGGTTGGGGACTCACTTCCTAAATGCCGCTGTTGCCTCCTCGGGGCAACCCAGGAGCGCGGAGGCAAGGAGCAACACCCCTCCCCACTCGAGATCTGGCCTCTGACCAGGGGAGCCCAGCGAATCCACAGACGCGGCTTCCGGGCCCAGCCCCCCCCCCCCACCCCGCGCCCCGGCCCCCGCCCCAACCCCGACTAACTGTTGCGTCATCTGTCATCTACGAAATGCAGGTGATGCTGGTGCTAACGGTGCCGGGAATACCCGGCTCGGCTGCCTCTCGAGCTGCCCTGAGGACCCACGGAGATCACACATCTGCAAATGCAGGGAAAGCGGAAGGTGCTCTGAGAATACGCCAGGGCATCTTCTCCTTCCTCCGACGCCAGCCCATCCGTCTCCCCACTCACGAAAGGCAAGCACAGCAGCTGAGCACGCGCACCACAAGGGCAAGCGGAAGGCCAAGGCAGGGGCACCCCCCGCCGCGCTTGGAGCCCCGGGGAAGGAGAGGACGGGCCCCTCCGGGGGGGGGGTTCCACTCCCCCCGCCCGTCCTCAAGCTTCACCCCCTTCGGAAGCAGCAGGATGTGGGCGTGGGAGGCGGCTGTGGCAGCCCTGAGGCCGGCAAGCAGGATTCCCCACTCAGGTGCTCCCCGCTCTTGCTGCCCTCTTCCCCACGATGCCCGTGGCCGCCGCAGGGGCAGACCCGGGGGAGGCCGCCGCTCCGGCGCGAGCAAGTGTCAGGCAGGCCGCTTCGCCCGCATCTTCAGCATCCACCAAAGACAAAGGCAGGATGCACGCTCTGTTGGAGCCCAGGGCCGCCGAGTTGCACGTGGGGAGGAGATGGCGGTCTCCCCGGTATCCTACAGGGTCATCGGTCTGGGACACGAGACTGGCTCCTGTCTCGGAGCCCGGCCCCCGTCCTCCATCTCTCTTCCTCCTCCTGTAGACTGGCTGCGTTAGCAATTGTGCTTTCTCTTCCGAGACCTGGTAGTCCGTGCCGGGGCCGGGGCCGGGGCCGGGGGAGCCTGCAGGGGCTCGGCCGGGGGGCCCTCGGCCTGAGCGGTGGAGCCCGTGGGCGGGACCCCATCGGGCCCCTGCTGAGACGCCCGAACCCCGTCGCGGATCTCTGTCAGCGTCTGGCACATCTGACCGACGCGGCTGGTCAGCTCGGCCATGGTCTGGCCGATAGCGTGCACGCTGCTGGCCATGTCCCGGTGCACGGTCACCAGCTCCTGGCAGATTCGCTGGAACGCCTCGGTCTGCTGCACGTGGGCGTGGAGGAGCTGCCAGTCAAGGCCCGTGCTGGGCAGGCTGGGGTGTGGCCGAGGGGTCCTGCAGGCGGCCTGGGCCTGGGGTGAGGGCCGGGGCAGGGCCTCCGGCTTGGGGCCCACCGTCTCAGACTGGTCCGAGGAGGAGGAGGAACGGAGCAGGGTCGGCCTGGCCAGGCGGGCCTCTTCCTCCACGGACCGCTGCAGGGGTGCCCGCAGAGGCTGCCTCGAGGGCCCGGGTGCCTCCTCATCTTCATCATCTTGGGGGATAGAAACAGAGAAGGGCATATGATTACAACAGAGAGACGGGGGGCAGCCCTGGGCTTGGGCCCACCCCCAGGTCACTCTCCAGGCCCTTTGTCCCGCGCCCCCTCCCCGGGCCTCACTCAGCATCTGCTTACTCCCGGCCCACCGCCAGGGAAGCGCCTCTTCCCAAATCCCTGAGGCCTGGGGAGAAGGCCGGGCGTGAGAACTGCCCAGGCCCCTCCTTCCTCCTGCAGGAACGGCACGGCTCTGGTGGGACAGGTGAGGGAACTTGGGGAGCCCAGGTCGACCCTGTGGGTCCCTCCATTTCTCTGGGATTTGGTTTCGGCCGAGCAAAGCTGGTGCCTGCTCTGCCCACCTACCCGACCACTTGCCACCTAGCAGAGTTGCCGGGGAAACTAAAGGAGAGAGTGGCCAGGAACAAGCTTGGCAAAGCCTCAGGAGCCACCCCTGCCAAAAGGCTCCAGCCTCCTTGAGGCCACGTCGGACTTGCTTGGGCCCCCTTGTGGCCTCGCAAGAATCTGCAGCTTTAAGTCCTCACGGGACTTTAAGTCCCCGTCCCCATGGGCTGGAGCAGAGACTCTGCGGGAGGGACCAGGTGGAGGGTGCAGAGCAGGGGAGCCACCTGGCCAGCCCTGATGTCCCCCTGGACCCTCCGCCCCGCCCCACGGGCCACCCAGGAGTGTCTGACAGCTCACAGGCGCCCTCGCACAGACCGTTCCTCGCAGCCGGTCGCCGGGAGGGGGGCCCAGCCCCTGCACACTCAGGCCTCGGCTCTCTTGGGAGCAAGGTCAGGAGCGGATTCCCATGGCAGGAATGAAAAATATACAGGTTCCCTGGGCGTCCCAGAGGGGCTAAGTTCAGAACCACCCCAGGGAAGGTGACAGGGAGGACAGACAGACCGCCGCACGCACACCTCCCTGGGGTCCCAGGGCCTTGCTGGGGAAGAGCCCAGTTACTCCCACCGCACCCGGTGGGACAGCTGCCATCCCTCCCACCCTGGGGACCCCAGGGCACCCATGCCGGGGTGGCAGGGCTGGAAGGAGAGGGCGGGGCTGAGGTGACGGTGCTCCCTCCCTTCCAGCGCCTCCTTCCACAGAGCCCCTGGACGGGAAAGGGGGGCTGGCGAAGCCTGCGGGGGAGGGGTCCTGGGCCCCCTGCCCGGCCCAGGTCACATTTGGTAACCTCACTACCTTCTGTGTTAGGGAGACGGAGGAGAGAGCAGGGCAGGATTGAGGGAATGGACTTCCCTGGGTTCTAGGCCCCCTTCCTTTTCTCATAACGGGGCGGAGTCACTCTACAACTTAGCAAAACATGGATTCACAGGGAGCTGGCAGACCCGGGCTCGAGTCCTGGTTCTGAATCTAGCTCGGGGGCCACCTCTGTTTCTGGAGCTCAGCTGCCTTGTCTACATAGCAAGGAAGTCAGACGGGATGGGCTCTGTTCCTTTCGGAGTCCTGAAGAACTGACCCCGAATGGCCACCTGTCGAGAGCCCTTGCCAGACAGGAAATTAGCACAATCCCAATCCCAGCGGCATGGGGCCTTGGAAGGGAAGCAGGGTCTTTGTGAATCACCTCCCCGGGGCTGGCCCGCCGCTGACTTCCATGGAGTCCTCCTGCCCTGCTCCATCTCAGAGGCCGGGCTCCCACTGGGACTGCGGACGGGGGACTGCGGGGCTGGGGGGTGGGCGTGTGCACAAGCCAGAACTGAAGGGGATGCAGCCCCAGCACAGAAGGGTCTTGACTGCCCCCCCACCGCCACGGTCAGGGGAGCCCCAGCTTGAGCCCCAGCCCCAGCTAGAGCCTGCTGGGCCCTGAGATTCCACAGTCAAGCCCCTGGCATCCAAGTCCATCCCGGGGCACAGGAAGCCCAGGAGAACGGGGCAGAAGAGAGGTGGAGAGGGACGCGGGGTCAGTAGGGTCAGGGAGCAGACCTGGTGAGACAGGCAGATCTGAGAGTGCCTTAGCAGGGAAGAAAGGCAGAGGAACGCGAAGAGTGGGAGTGGACAGCACGGCGCAGAAGCTCAGCAAGACAACGCAGAAGTCAAGACAGTTAGGAAAAGAGAGAGAAAGGACCGATTCCCGCCCCCCCACGCCCCACCCCTGCACCGTGGCCTGGGCCCTGAAGACTTGGCTGGCTTCCTCCCCGCCCCCTCCCCCGCGCCTGCTGCACCGGGTTTCCCCGGCCCCTCTCTGTCCCGGAACGTGCCAAGCGCCTTCCTGATGCGGGGCCTCTGTACATGCAGTTCTAGGCCTGGAGGCTCCCTGCTCCCCTCCCCACGCCGCCCCATCGCTGCCAGCGGTTAACTCTTTCTCACCCTGCCCCTCTCAGTTCCATGGCCGCTCCTGGGAGCCCTCCCCTGCCACCCCCCGTCCCTCAGAGCCAGATCCACGGCTCCCGGCCATCAGACAGGGCTGCCAGGGAACAGGCAGGGCCAAATGCAAAATCTGCACGCAGGGCCTCTTGTTCCAAAATGACTATGAATTTCAGGAAGGCAAGAGCAGCTCGTTAAAGCCAGCACCGTGCCCTTGGGGGCGCCGAGCCCGAGGGACTCTGCGCAGGCGGCCTAGGGTGTGTGCCTGGGAAGTCAGCCGCGCTCTCAGCCCCTCTCTCCGTACAACTGCCCTTGTACAATGACTTAAAGCTCGTGTATTCCCACGAGTCTTGGGACGACCCAAGAGCTGGGGTGCTGTAGGTTTTATATACAACTCTCTCTTCCCAGCTCCCAGCACAGCTCCTGGCACAGAGTTCAGGAAATATTCTAGAGTGAATGAACGGAAAGGGGCGGAGAAGACAGAGCAGGAGAAGGAGGGAAGGGTGCATGGGAAGACTGGCTGAGACAGAGAGGGCCAGGGAAGGGGAGGGACGGTCGAGGAGGACAGGGAGGCCAGGGAGCAGGCAGCGGGAGCTCGGGGAGGGGAGGCCAGCGGTACTCACAGCTGGTCGACGGGCTGTCGGTGCCATCCAGTTCTGCCCTGGGGAAGCTGTGCCCGGAACGGGCTGTGAGCAGGGTTGACTCGATGGCCCTCTCGTGGGCAGTGAGCACGATGGTGGGGGCCCGGCCCCCAGCCGCGGGGCCCGACAGGGACTGCTGCATGAAGGCTAGCTTGTCCTTGGTCCTTCGTTTCATGTCGTCCCATCTGTGCTTAATGTCCTTGACGGAGCGGGGCACCTGGCTGACGGAGGTGATTTTCCGAGCTATGCCTTCCCAAATCTTGTCCCTGTCGGCATGGGACAGCCGCATGGTCTCCCTCCCAAAGAGAACCGCTTCGTGGTGGGTCACCTCCGTGACCAGAATGTCCAGCTCCTCCTTGGAGAACTTGGGTTTCCTCTTGCGCTCGGCCAGGGGCGCCACATTCCTTGGGTTGAATATCCCACAAAGCACAATTGGGTAAATGACCGTCAGGGCGGTGGTCCTCCTCCTTCCTAATTGCCGGCCCCCAGCAGGGGAGCCAGGAGGCACCTGGGCACCCGCGCCCGCTCACCACCACCACACCCGCCTCCTAGCCAGAGGCCCCTTCCCCTACTCCTCGGGGGGCAGGAGGGCAGGAGGGGGGCGGCGTAGCGGGTGGGAGCACGGCCCGAGTCAGACGCCTTCCGTGGCAGGCCCTGCCTCGGCCCTGGCTAGCGGGGAGAGCCCGCGCCGTGCACTCGGCCTCTCCCCGATCCCTCTCCCGGATCCCTCTCCCCGTCGGGTCAGCAGTAAGGGCGCGCAGACTTCGGGGTCCTTACTAGGGAAGGGAAAGCAGAGCGATGTCTGAGAGCTTTAAAGCCCTCCACAGGAACAAAGGGTCCTTACCGGGGTTAGGGACAGGCCACTGCCCCTACAGATGGCTCACAGGAAGAATATTTACACAGGGCGACTATTTACGGCGGGCTTCCCGGCATGTGGCCTCGCTGGTGACACCCGTGATTAGGGTGTGGTCACAGAAAGCTCACTCTGTCCTGCGGCTCTCTTCGTCTCCTCCCCCCTCCCCCTGGGCTCCCAAGTACCCCCCAGGTCCCCACCTCTGGCTGTGTGGACGCTCCCCTCCGACCTCCGGCCAGCAGCCGCTCTCTGGGGGCGGGTCACTGTGGCCTTTTGGCAGCTGGGGGGGAGGGGAACGTGAGCAGTCTGCCGGGACACAAGTTCAACTCTGATGAAGGCCAGGAGTGACCTTGGCTTCCGCCCGCACAGAGTAGCCAGGGGCTGCTTGACTGACTGAGACCTTGAGTGAGAACCACCCGAGAGAGGGACGCGGAGCCCAGTCCCTCTTCCAGCTGCCCCCACAACCGCGGCGAGACGCGGGGGGCACAGAGATGCTTCAGCTCTCACCTCCCCACCCCGCCTCCCCAGAGCACTGAAGCTCAGGAGAAAGGAAGGCTGGGGCTTTGTCACCGGGCCAAGACGGTGACAGGAGTCCCGCACTCAGACAGACCTGGGGTGAGACTTGGAGTCTCCTGTGCAAACCGGCCTCCCCGCTAGAAAATGAGGGTGGTAATTCTCGGGTCACCTTCTAGGCCTGCCAGGAGGAATTCCTGGGGGGCGGGTTTCAGTCTCTCCACTATTGGCTTTCGGGCTAGAAACTTCTTTGTGAGCGGGAAGGGGCGTCCTGGGCCACGTGGGACCTTTCTCAGCATCCTTGGCTTCTGCCAGATAGAAACTGGTAGCACTCACCCAAAGACTTGTCACCACCCAGCGCGTCTCAAAGCAGAAGAGCCCCTGGTTTCAGACCGTGAACGTGAACTCAGAGCCCCCGGCAAAGGGAGGGCATGAAGTCAACAATCATTATGCTGATGCCCTTTCTCTTCCCGCCCGCCACTCAGCGTTTTGAAAAAACTCTCCAACTCCATTCAGTGGCGCACAAGACCCTGAGTTGTCGCAGTACAAGAGAAGACGTCTGCACACCGGAATGAGCTACCGCAAAAGGAAGCTGCACAGTACGGGGAAGCCAGGTTCCCAGGATGAACTGGTTTTCCCCTCCAGCGACACAGTGACCGCCAGAGGGACGTCTCCATGGCAACAAACCCCACCCCCACCCCTTGAGTGTTGAATGAGAGGGGCCCCACCTGCCGTGACTCCCCAGGTGCCATCTTGCATCCAGGACACACCCCACGCCAGCGCAGCGGCATTAGGAGCAGAACTCATCCCGCACAGGGCCCAGGAGGCCATGCTTTTGCCTGCCCCCTCACCCCCGCCCCGTGCACAGGCAGAAAGAACACGGGCCCGGAAGTCCATAGCCGGGTTCAAGTTCTGGTTCCGCCCCGACCGCATGACCTCGCGCACGACCTTGCCCCGCTCTGGGCCTCGGCCGTATTGCTGTGGCCGGAAGGGCAGGAGAGAGTAAGGGTTCTCAACACGATGCAGAGCCTAGAAATACCATGCACCCTGGGCTCGTCCTCGGCCCGATGAGGTCAGAATCTCTGGGATGTCAGAGGATCGCTCGGTTACTTTGGATGGTGTCCTTTCTGGGGGTTGTGGTAAATCCTGTCCCCGGGGTGAAAGACCAAAGACGGGTGGGAGCGTGGCCCAGCATCCACTCGGCCGGCCGCGCTCCCCGTGCAGAAAGGCCCCGGAGCCAGGCTGCACTCAGACACACTCTCCTTTGCTCGCCTCGAGCCCAGATGGGAGCCACAGGGAACAGACGCCCAGGCTGGCAGTCCGGTCCCCACTTCTGTGTCCCTGGCCACAGGGCCCTCAAAGGCAACCTGGCCCCTGGGAGGGCCCAGCTCAAAGGCCGTGCTGCTCCGTGCCTCGGGCCCTGGCTGCACACTGTGCCTTCATTCAACAACTGCACTGCAGAAAACAATTTCCACGGCGGAAGGAGGGAGTCTGGGGAGCACTGGGAGGGCCAGGCCATCGAGGGCGCCCCTTTCCGAGGCCGGCTCTGCAAACGGGTGGTGACTTCCAAGGGCAGAGCACCCCTGATGGTCAGTGGTCGGGGAGAAGGCGGTTAGGAGTGTGACCATGGCCTTCCGGGAGCCCCCTGCAGGGCACGTGCTCTCCAGATGATGTGAAAGAGGGCTCTGGGGAGGGGTCCACCTGTCCCTGGGCACCTCTGTTTCTGCCCCTGTCGAGTGGCCGTGAGAACAGCCGCCCCGACAAACGAGAGGACGAATCCTAGTGTGCTCTGGAGAGTGTCAACCGCAGCCCCTCTCACCCTCTCCGCGCCCTCCCCCTGGCCCCTCATCAGCAGCTCTCAGGTGGGGAGCCCAGGGGGGCAGGAAGGCTCCGGGGAAGGCGACAGCAGACCGCATCATAGCCTCCCCACCTCCAACCTACTTCCCCTTGTTTGCTGGGAAGATGGCAGAGTTGAAATACAGCATGCTCCTTCTTAGGAAGTTCCTGACTGCCCTCCTCCTTGCGAGCACAACCTCTCCCACATCCCCCCAGCCGCCACGGGTCACAGAACGACGCAAGCGCCCACAGAAGGCCCGATGCGTGGTGGTCCTGGTCCGGCCATCCGAGGCCCTCCCTTCCCTCCCAACCCGGATCCAAACCCCCCGTCACGGCTCCTGGGGCCCAGAGAGGGGCACCGAGGAGGCGCCCAGTGCAAGTCTGACCCTGCCCCCAAGAGCGCACAGACCCCGCTGGGCGGGGACCTAGCACCCCTGCCCGGGCCAGCAGCACAGACCCAACAGGAGAGCTGTGGGCTGCGTCCTCAGTTCCAGGCTCGGTTCAGCCACCCCTGGGCCGGCCGGTCTCCTGCTCTCTCTGGCTGGCCAGGAAGGATCCTTCTGGCGCAAACTTCTGTCCCAAACACGGTAACACAGTAAACCCACTCTTGAAAGTACTCACGCCTGGGCGGCGGGTACCATTGAAAACTGAGCTAGAGACTGTGCCAGAAGACTCCTTTTCCACGGGGACACTTCGACAAATGCTGGCAGCTGCACTGGGATGAGTGCTGCACCCACGTAGGAGACGGCCCTATGAGGGGGTCAGAGTCCCAGGTGGAGGGACGCCCCCTACTTGGCGGGAATGCTGCTCAGAGCCGGGGCCCTGGGCACTCCAGACACGAGGACGAATGTGCAAACGTTAGGGGTTCCTCTGTAACCCACAGGCCTCCTCCAGAGTGCCCTGACGGAAGGCTGGGGAAGCAAGAGTCCCCCCAGAGCTACATACATCCCAAACCCTGCAAACTGCAGTCCCGGGGCCTTCAGGGGCCTCCGCCGCTGGAGACCTCATAGGCCCCAGCATGTTCCCTTGGCTTCCTTTCTGGAGTTTGGGAAAGACTCCCAGGAAATCAGCAGAAAGCAGGACTCACCTCATCCAGTTGGCTTTAGTCTCGTCTGACCCATCTATAGACTTGTAGTGGTTATTCTTGTCCACAATCTGGAAGACAGAGAGAGAGTCTAGAAGGCGCCACTCTTGAGTGGCTCTCGTGTCCCTGGGCTCCTCCCCCAGCCATGGCCTCCCTCCTGTCTGCCTGCCCTCCTGCCACAATGTCCCTGCCGCTGCAGGACCCCAAACCGAGTGGGGGCCAGGAATTCCATCTCCAACTCCTGTCCTAATGGAAGACCAGCAACATGGTGGACGAGCTGCACTTCCAGGAGCCGCATACCTCAATGACGGAAGTTAGATCCCGTCCTTCTTTTCACCTCCTAGCTTCCCCCAGCACTGGATGACTGAGCACACATGAGAGGGGCTCCCTCCTCTCCCCGACCTCTAACTGGTTGAGAGCTGCAGGGCTGGGCTCTTCTGTAAAATGTCCTGATTACCTCATCACTCTTGAATCAGAGTTAAGCTGGGTATGGAGTTCTAGGCAGACTGTTTGTCTTTCAGCCCCTGGAAGATGGCCCAAAAGGCTGCCATAGGCTGTTCTGGAGACTACTGCTATTCTTTTGTGGAAAGGCTGTCGAGGGTAAAATTTAAGACTTTCCCTTCCTTTTTTATTTAATGCAATTTCCCTCCGTGGTTTTCAAGTGGAGGATTTACTTCCTTAAAATTCTCATGACCCGACAAGCCTTTTACTTAGTGAACACATAGCTCTTCTTTCATTCTGGAAAATTCTGAGAAACTCTTATGTTTTTGAGTACAGCTTCTCAGTCATTTTCTCCAGTCCCTTTGTGTAGAACTCCTGTTAAACATATTTGGGACTATCCTCCCTGTCTTTTAACTATCTTTTTCCATTTTTCTCTCTGCCTTTTTCTGGGCGGTGCTCTGAGAATATTCCTCAGAACTCTCTTCCGATTCACTAATTCTCTCTTTGACTGTGTCCAGTAGAGAATTTATCCATGTATTAACATTCTTCCTTTCTTTTTCCTTTCTTTTTAAATGAGCACTTTTAATGCAATGAATATTTTTCATTCCCAGAATCTTCATATCCATCTTTTCATTCCACCTGTTTTACAAAATCACGTTCCTTCCGTTTCCCTTTCCTACCAGCTTTACTGACCTGTAATTGACATACAATGTACCATTTGATAACCTTTGACAACTGTATACACCAACTGCCACAATCAAGAAAACAAACATATCCATCACCCCCAAGTTGCCTTGTGCCCGAGGATCTCCCCTTTTTGTCCCCCCATCTCTCCCACCCCCAGTCCACATGCAACTAGTGAGCTGCTTCCTGTCACCATAAATTACTTTGCGTTTTCTAGGATTTTTGTATAATTTCTTTTAAAGATTTTATTTATTTGACAGAGAGAGAGAGATCACAAGTAGGCAGAGAGGAAGGAAGAGAGAGGAGGAAAGCAGGCTCCCCACCGAGCAGAGAGCCCGATGTAGGGCTTGATCCCATGACCCTGAGATCATGACCTGAGTCAAAGGCAGAGGCTTTAACCCATTGAGCCACCCAGGTGCCCTGCTAGGATTTTATATAAATGAAATCAAATAGAAGTCACGCTCTCAGCACAATTATCTTGAGATTTGTCCATACTGATGTGTCCCAGACCTTCATTCCTTTGTACTGGGAAGCAGTATTCCTAACTTTGGATGTGCCACCATTTGCTTTTTTATCTACGTCTTGATAGATATTTGGGTTCTGTCTACTGTTTGGCTATTACAAGTAAATCTGCTAAGAGAATCCAGTTATAAGTCTTTTCGCAGACACGTACATCGCCAGTGGGCAAATACCTTGAAATGGAATGGTTGGGTCACATGGTAAGTATATATATAAATTTTAAGAAACTGTTAAACCGTTTTCCCAAAGTGGCTGGAACATCTTACATGCCATACAACCCGCCAGCTGGTCCACGTCCTTGCCAATACTTGGTATGGACAGTCTTTTTCATTTAGCCATTCTGATAGGCGTGAAGCGGTATCTCATTGTGGCTTTAATTTTATTTCTCTGATGACTAATGATTTTGGGTGTCTTTTCATGGAGTTACTTGCAGTTACTTGTCGGCTGCATATCTTCTTTGGGGAAGAGTCTACTGGAATCTTTGCTCATTTTTAAATTGGTTGTCTTTTTCATTACTGAGTTTTGAGAGTTTTTTAAAAATATATTTTGAATTCAGTCCATCATCAGACATATGATATATGGATGCTTTCTCCTAACCTAGGACTTGTTTATTCATTCTCTTAATAATCTTTCTAAGAGCAGAGGTTTGAAATTCAAACAAAAATCCATTGTTTTGTTCTTTTTTTTTTTAGTGTTTTGTTCTTTTTAATGTGAGTTATCCTTCCTTTATTTCTTCAAGGATCCTAAGACTGAGACTGCTAGTTATCCCTCATTATCTATTATCTTCTTTGTCCACGGTAACAGAACCCCTGGATTAGATTGGGCACCTAGCTATCTGTAATAACACAATACATTTTGGGGCACTTGACCGGTTCTATCAGGGGAGCATACGACTCTTGATCTCGGGGTCATGGGTTAGAGCCCCACATTGGGTGTAGAGATCATTAAATAAATAAATAAATAAATAAATAAATAAATAAAACAAAAAAAACTCAGAATACATTTCTTGGTTTCTCTGCTAGCTGAATTCTGGCCAATAAGATGTAGGTGGAAGTGTCATGTGTCAGTTTCCTGAAAACTTCTTTGAAAGACAGCTGATAAATGCCTTTCCACCATGCTACTGCCTGGAATGCAGATGTAATGGCTGGAGTTCTAGCAACTAACTTAAACTATGAGGATAATCCAAGCACTGAGACAGTGATGAGCTGGGGTCAAGCTTGGTTCCCTGAGGAGTTAATGGGACAGGGCCATAACACCAGGCCCTAGAATGTATTCATAATAGAAAATTTAACTCCTATTTAGCTTGAGCTACCATTATTCAGAATCTCAGTTACTCACCGTCAAACCCATTCCTGATACGGATTCTAAACAGTTATTTTAAATTCACTTTCAGAATATAATTTTCATTTTAGAGTAAATTCATGTGTCATTGATATTCAGAGGCTGTCTTTTTAACACTGTCTTCATTAGTTTTAGAGATTTGGTCTTGGTGAGGGGGGCTTATCCCTTTTTGGGGAGGGACTCTTACTGTAATGTTTGGGGAAAAAGGGTGGGGGCTGGTCAAAGCATCAACTCTCAGTGCATTGGACTAGCAGCCCCTTTGCCCCCTCCACACACACCTTCACTCATACTCTTCCTCTGGATATTCACACCCATCTCCAGGCCCTCAACTTGTTCGTTACTCACAATCCTCAAGCCTCGGCTGTGACCATGTGGCTTCCCACGTGACTTCTCTTCCTTGGCTGTCTCAAGGGCACCTCAAACTAACCTTCCCCAAGGGATCCGCCCCCCCGCCCCCCCAGGCCCTACCCCCAAGCCTGGTCCTCTCCTACTTTCCTCATCAAAGTATCCGAAACCACCGCACACTCAGGTTTCAAAAAGAAAGCCATCCATCCCTACTATCAAAAACCAGTGAATGGAAGTATGGAACCCATACTTCCTATGGGTGAACTGTACGGTATGTGGGTTATATCTTGAAAAGGTTGTTAAAACAAAAACAAAAACAAAAACAAGTTACCCATCATCCCTTGCTCTCTCAGAGCGCCCCCCCCCCAGCCCCCCCATCCAATCCCTCAGCAAGTCTTGCCCTCGGGTGTCAAAACCTCCCCTCTGGTTCCACTGTGTCCTGCCTCCATGCTGGTCTGAGCCTTTAGCTCCCTTCCAGACGACTACAGGAGACCCTAACTCCCCTCCCTCGATGGGGCTCTGGATGCCCCACCAGTTCTCCTCAGAGCAGCCACTGTCATCTTTACCGATGTCACTCACCTCGGGGCGTCTGCAGCACTTACAATAAAACCTGCACCCAGGGTCACAGCCTCCAAGGCCTGTGCCTGCCTACCTCCCCGACAGGGACCTCCGTCCTCCCCTTCACGTGCGGCGGCCACAGACCCTGACAGTGGGCCTTTCCACGGGGAGGGTTCACTGCCTACGATCTCTCTGTCCCACTCTTAACAAATTCACGATCACGAAACTTGTCACGCATTCAGAAATTATGAAGAATAATGTGGCCCCCGCCAAGAATGCCCTCCAGCCGTATCGTCCCCCACCTCACTCAAGAAAACACCTCAAAATAGTTGAAGACCATCTCTGCCTCCAACTTCACCCCGTCTCCAGGATTAACCGCCATCGTGAAGCCGGTGGGGAGCCTTCCCATTTTTACCACACAAGGAGTTTTCCGGATACTGCACCCCAGTGAACCTATCCTTTTATACCTGTTTCCCACTGACTTCTGTACGACTAGTCCCTTCTTACCTTTGGGTCTCAGTTTCTGTCCCCTTCTCTGAAGAAGCTTTTCCTGACCTGAACCTAACATGGGCTCTCCCCTGCCACTTCCTGCCCTCCACATGTCACACACACACACACCCCCCCGCCCCAAGCATTATCTCTATGACATCACCTGTCACTTCCTTTTACGGACCTAATTGCAGGGTGTAATTCTGACACTGACGGTGTTCATCTGTCAGCTCGGCCATCGACCGTCTCCTGCACTGGACCATAAGCGAATGAACGCAAAGCACGTGCCTATCCCATCCACGATGGTGGCCTGGCCCCAGACCTGCCACACGGCACACGGCATAGGACAGAATCCTGGCTGAATGAACAAATGGTTCGCACAAAAGCAAATTAAAGGAAAAAAAAAATCTAACGTTAATATTTAAGGGACAAGGAAATAAGCAGTGTGCTGGAGATGGCTTACGCCGGCTAATGAGCGCAGATTCTGGAATCTTCCAGAATTTCATGAACCAGTTGCTAAACAGCTATTGTTAGAAATTTAATTATATAAACTTACAATTCAAGAAATGATATTTTCGTAATAAATACCCAACGCTTACTACTCCCTCATTATTTTCTGTTTTACTGTCATTGGTGTTCTTGAGGGAAATGGGCCCTCTGCCCTTTCTGCACAGGAGAAAACCTACGGAATAGTCGCTAGCGCCTGTCTCTACCCACTGCCCGCTTCCCGGACTTCCCGCGGGTACCCTGAAATTGGCCACGGCAGGAGCACTGACACACGCCCCCCCAACCCCCGCGTCACCACGTGACCTGTGTGTGTTTGGGCACGGAAAGTCCAGGAAACGCGTTTCAAGCGCTCAACTCTGGTTACCTCCAGAGGAAAGCAAAAGAAGAAAGCAGGATGAGGCTTTTGCTTTGTTTGTCTATTTATGAGGCTATCCTGCGTTTGTGGCTTAAATTCGCAGCTAGACCAAAAAAGAAAACATGCAGCTCGGGCTTCACACACCCCCCGCTCCCATCCATGCCCCAACCGTCTCCCCAGATGGTGCCCCAGTCCTCAGGGACCTTCCCCTGGAACTTCACAGAACCCTGTACTTTATCATAATACGAATCCCCCCTACATTATCTTTATTTATTTATTTATTTTTATTTATTTGTGTGACAGAGAGAAAGAGAGAGCACAAGTAGGCAGGGAGGCAGGCAGAGAGAGAGGGGGAAGCAGGCTCCCTGCTGAGCAGAGAGCCCAATGTGGGGCTCGATCCCAGGCCCCTGATATCATGACCTGAGCCGAAGGCAGAGGCTTTAACCCACTGAGCCAGCCAGGTGCCCCAACATTATCATTTTCTGATTGCTCCTCTCGCTCCTGGGGAAAAAGAAAAGCATCTCTAGGCCCCGCAGCCAGTAACGGGAGCCCCCGGCAGGCAGGAAGAGCCGTGGAGCCAGAGGAATCAGCTAGAATCTTGGCTTCACCATTTATAAGTCAGTGGCCTTGGCCTCAGCTTCCACATCTGTAAAATGGGGTAAAGGCCAACGCAGCACGCCTGCCGTAATGACCCACGTGGGAGGCGCTCAGTAAAGTTGTCATTAGCATCTGGGTCCTGACCAGAATCACAATCTCTGGTCTCTTAATGAAGAGACTAGTTGTTAAGCTATCGTTAATTCCGGGCAGTGGGAGGTCTTGGGGTCAACGCTGAGCTGTTGTAACCTGCCCTTTTATGGCATCAAGTGGGCAGAGGGGCTCTGGGGGAGGTGGGAGCTGGGAGGGACGGGGGGACGGGGGGCACTGCCTCAGGCCCCTGATGCTGGCTCAGATCTGGACAGTTACCGAGCGGCAGTTCTGGCCTTATCTTTCCCGCCCATCCGGATTTTCTCCAACCAAGCATTCATTCGTTCACCTCAGAGCCGTCACCGAGGGAGCCGCCACAGCGTCCGGCTCTGCGGATAAAATGGTGACCCAGGGACACAAAGCCTTTGCTCTCACGAACCTCACAGGCCAGGGAGCCACAGAAGAGAGATCACCGTGACGGTGTACGGGCAGCGCGGTGGCGGGCAAATCTGCGGAAAGGGGAACTCAGGGCTGAAGCCGGAATCTGGGAGTCAGTTGAGGACCTTCCTGGGAAATGCGGCATCCAAGGGGAGGTCTCGGAGAAGAGGACGGTGAGGGCGTTCTGGGCAGAAGGAGCCGGAGCGGGCGGGATCACAGAGCTCGTAGGCCGTGTCCCACGTCACTGAGGAACCCAGGCCACCCCAGGAGACAAACTGAGACCCACATGGCTCAGGAATGGCCAAGTGCTCGGGGTCCGCCCGCAGAATCTGCCCTCCCGGCGTCTGCCTCACCTTCTCCTGCCACGTCAACTCCTTGGCTAAACCCAGTCCTTCTAGGACCCGCCTGGGCTCGGGCCCTGCGACGTGACGATAGCCTGGGCCTGACCGGAGAAGGGCGGCTGGCCCCTTAAGGGGGTCCGTTAGGGAAGAAGAGGTGAGAGCAAACAGAGCCGGCATCAAATGTGGGAAGACCCACCATGTGTGAGGGGGGTGCAGCGCAACTTATGGGCCACGGGCCTGAATGAGCATTCCCGCAAGGTGGTGCCTTCACGCGGTCCTCAGTGACCTCTAAAACTCGGATTGTAGGATTCTGTGTGCACAGATCCTCAGAAAATAATACAGAACCTGAGTTTGGGCCCCCTGGGGCCAGCACGGTCCATACGGATCAGGGGACTATTTCCCACTGTGGTAACAGCTAACAAAGACATCGGTAACGAAACACCAGTGGCTACCATTCAAAAAGCCATTTCAAGGGCGCCTGGGTGGCTCAGTCAGTTGAGCGTCTGACTCTTGATTCTGGCTCAGGTTGGTGGGATCGAGCCCAACATCAGGCTCTACGCTCAGCAGGGAGTCTGCTTAAGATTCTCTCTCTCCCCCACTCCCTCTGCCCCTCCCGCTCCTCCCCGCCCCCGCTAGTGTGCACAGGCGCGCATGTGTGTTCTTTCTCTTTAAAGTAAATAAATAGATAAATATTTTTAAAAAATAAATAGCCAGTTTAAAAACAAAAAACAAACCAGAAAAGCAATTTCGTTGTGCCACGGACTCTGACGCCATTTAATAGATACTCACAACTCTGTGAGTGAGCTGCCATCACAATTCCCATTCTGTGGATTAGGACACTGAGGCTCAGGGCCCCTCAGTGATTTGCCTGGGGCCACAAAAGAAACTCGTGCAGAAGCTAGAGGTTGTTCAAATTCCCGTCTCTGCTGGTACGGCCTGCCTCTTAAGCACTCTGCAGAGAGACGGGCCTTATCTCCACGCTCCCTCTAAGGACGCCACCAGGATCAACCAGGGAAGTCCTGGGGACCCCTCAGAATTGCCAGTTTTGCTGCAGGTTTGAGCAGATTTTAAGATCTGCTGAAGATCTTAAAGATCTGCATTTTAATACAGAGGAACATTCTGCTTGGTGACAACGTTCACTGCCATCAAGGGTTCACTGCCGGGCTCCTCTGAGAGGTGCTGTCACCGGATGCTGCAGAGATTAGATTTTCAACAACCTGATTTGCTTGCAACTTTCCAGGAACCCATGGATCCATAAAGCATCCTGATTTTCTGCCCTACACTTCTTCTTAAAGCAAAGCGGTTACGGAAATGATTGATGAAGCTATTCACAGTTGACAAAGCACTTCTGCACATCTCAGATGCTCCTCCCAGGATCCCAGGAGGCAGACAGCATCGCCTCTGTCCTCCAGCCGCTTCCCAGCCTAGCAAACAAATGGCAGAGCGAAAAAGAGGCTGGTCCGAACCTGAACTTGAACTAAGCTGGCGGTGGGGGGCGGTGTGTGTGTGTGTGTGTGTGTGTGTGTGTGTGTGTGAAGACTTTGAGATTATTTAGGCCCTGGCCTCCTAGCCTGATGTCTGCAGATGGGCTTAGGCAAGGCAAAGGGGAGGTAGGTCTCTTACAATGTGAGCAGCATTTTGGGAGTATGGGTAATATGGGTATAAAGAGTAGAACCTCCTAGGTGACTCCGGCTGGAGGACCAGATCTAACCCGCCCTCCCCACTCCCTTTTTAACTGGTGAAGGAGTTAGTGCTTCCTTTTATCATTCTAAAAGTCTCTTATTGAATTTCAAAAAAGGCTCGGAGACCTGATAAATGAGGCATGTTTACATACAATCTCGAATCCCACACCCAGGTTTTGCACACTGAAGTAGCACTCACTCCGCCCCCGGAGACACTAACCTGAGATAACCTTGAGAGCCCTGCTCATCACCCACTGTGCCCCCGCAATGCAATAAAAAGGCCACAGGAAGGAACGATAATGCCACATCCATAGTGACAACCTGTGACAACACGGATGCACCTGGAAAACGTCAAGCTAAGTGCAAGAAGCCAGTCACCAAGGGCCACGAACTCCTTCACACGAATTCACGGATCCCCTACGATCTCATTCGTGTGCAAGTCCAGACCCAGGGAATCTCTAGAGACAGAGTAAATCGGTGGTTCCGAGGGCTGGAACGGGGAGAGGGGAGAGGGAGACGTGGGGTGACAGCTAAAGACGAAGCTTCTTCCTGAGGTGATGAGAGGGGTCCTACCGCCGATGGGGGCGGTGGCCGCGTACAGAGGTGAACATACAGAACATCACGAAATTACACACTTTAAATGGGTGAACTGTGCGGTGCGTGACTACATTGCGATAAAGGGGTTTTAAGAAATCTGCCGAGGGGCACCCGGGTGGCTCAGTCTGTTAAATGTCTGACGCTTGATTTCGGCTTGTGTCGTGATCTCAGGGTCCTGGGATCCAGCCCCAGGGCAGACTCTGCGCTCAGCGGGGGGGGGGGGCTCCACCTGCCTCCCTCTCCCTCCGCCCCCCGCCCCGCCCCGCCCCACCCGTGCTTGTTCGCTCTTTCAAATAAATAAATACATTTTTTTTAAAAAAAGATTTTATTTATTTATTTGACAGAGAGATCACAAGCAGGCAGAGAGGCAGGCAGAGAGAGGGGTCGGGAAGCAGGCTCCCTGCTGAGCAGAGAGCCCGATACAGGTCTTGGTCCCAGGACCCTGAGATCATGACCTGAGCCGGAGGCAGACGCTTTAACCCACTAAGCCAGCCAGGTGCTCCTAAAATCTTTAAAAAAAGAGAAGTCTGCCAAATACTCATCAGCAGCAATCAGACAAGCAAAAGCAAACCACATTCTACTACCTGCTTGAAAAGTTCTCCCTAGAGAAACCGGAGTTTCTGTGTCAGTGGAAGGACCAAGAGGATGGCACATGGGCATTCACGTACGGGGTTGGAGATGAGCTCAATGGGTCTGAGGTCCTGACCCACGATTAGCTGCATGGCCTTGGACAAGCAACCTGGCCTTGAAGCCTCAGTTTCCCAATCTGGACAAAGGGGGAGGGGGATACGTGTCTGCTGGTACCATTCCGAGGACACAGAGTTATGGCACACATACCCTTCAGGGCCCAATGAACAGCAAGGATTTGGTGCTATTAGAGGTACTGCTGTCCACCAAGCCTCACCAGCTTTTGCTGAGGCCATCCCTGAGGGTTTAAGGCTACTGAATCGGGCTCCAGCAAGACCCATCATAAAGGAATTTTCGGACACCAGAGGACCCCAAGTCCCCTATTATTAAAGCCAGGAAGTTCACGAGAAATTAGTGTCTCTCAAAACGAGCGTCTTTGGATATGTTCTTAGGATCCAAAAGCTCATGCTAAGAATTTTTAATTCGATGTTTTCATCAAAATAATCCATATACGGGAATCATTAGGAGATTTCAGTCTCAAAGAGTACCGTGCTTGGAATTCGGTTGGCACCTGTGGTCGACTGAGTTCTTCGCCCCGGTTCCCGCCCCTCCCCACGGGCCTTGGCCGTGTGATTCTGCACTGGGCTCTCCCTTATAGGTGGCTGGGACTTCTTCTCCTTGATCTTGGCTTCAGCCGTGTGACTTGTCTGCAGATGGGATGTTAGCACGCACCAAGCAAGAAAGACTGGAAATGTGCTTGCAAGGGTGGGCTTGCCTCTAGGGCCTCTGCCTTGACCCAGAGAAGAGCTTCCCCAGGGAGCCCTTGCTCCTTCAGCCCGGGCCCAGAACATGGAACAGATGTGGCTCCACGGCGAGGCCTCAAGTTCGCCCTGTGGCTTTCGGCTCAGCGGCCCAGCTGTGCCGAGCAAAATCAGCCCCCAGCAGTCTCCCAGGAGAAAGCCCAGACTAACTGAGGACCTGCAGTTGGGCCAGCAGATACACGAGCAAGCATGCAAGATTGCTGCTCTATACGGGGGGTCGGCAAACTATGGTCTGCAAGAGAAATCCAGCCGCCCCCTGTGTTGGATGGCCCGGCAGCAGAGAAGGGTTTGTGCATTTCTCAGTAGTTGGAAATTAACCAAGGGAAGAACATTGCATCATGTGAAAGGTATATGGAATCCAAATTTTGGCATCCATCAATAGCCTTTCTAGGGCACACCAGACCTGGCTACTCGCCCGCTACAAGCGCAGAACTGAGGAGGACATGTGGGGTCCACGGAGCCTAAACTATTTACGATCCGGCCCTTTATGCAGAAAGTGCGCAACCCCAGTTTGTAGGTCACCCAATTTGGGGGTTGCCTGCTAGACAGGCACAGCGCCCCAGACAACAGTCCTCTCTGCTGTCTGCCACGAGCTAGCGAAAAGAAGAGTAAAAGCAAACTTAAGCAGCACAGGATGCATTCTGGCAAAGAAAAGGGAAGGAACCATTGAAGCAGGTGCACAAAAAGATCCCCCAGTGTTTCAAACAGAGACAAACAAAGAATATAAAGAGGTCACCCGATAAATAGCAATTTTGTTCCAGGAAAACACCGTCCGACACATTACACTGATTTCCTTCGTTTGAATTACGTTGGTTGGTGTTGTTCTGTACATTTTATATTTGTAAGTCTGTCTTGGGTAGTTGTAGCTATTTAAGAGTTAGAAGAAATGGGGGCGCCTGGGTGGCTCTGTCGGTTGAGCAGCTGCCTTCGGCTCAGGTCATGATCCCAAGGTCCTGGGGTCGAGCCCCGCATCAGGCTCCCTGCTTAGCAGGGAGCCTGCTCCCCCGCCTCTCTCTACCTGCCGCTCTGCCTGCTTGTGCTCTCTCTCTGTCAAATAAATAAAATCTTTTTTAAAAAAAAGAGAGAGAAGAAATGTTTCCTCTAGATCTATGCTCATACCTTTTCAAATTAAGTGAACATAAGATTAATGTGACATTGGGACACTGCCCCCCCCCAACATTAAAAGTCACCTGACCAACAGATACAGGAAAAGGTGCTCAACTTCACCGGCCAGGAGGGAAATGCAGATCAAAACCACAAAGAGCTACCCCCGCAGGCCTGTTCGAATGGCTAGCATCAAGGCGCATCCAGGCGACCGGGATATCAAGTGCTGGCCAGGATGTGGAGGGAAGGGAACTCCAGAGAGCTGCTTTGGGAATGTACGCGGATAAAGCCACCACGGAAAAGAGCGCGGAGGTTCCTCAAAAAACTTAAAAATAGAACCACCACATGATCTAGCAATTCCACGTCTGCGTATTTATGAGAAAGAAATGGAAACACTTACTGTGAAAAGTTATGTGCCCTCCCATCTTCCCTGCAGCATCACTTACAACAGCCAAGACGCGGGGACAGCCCAGGTGTCCCTCGGCAGATATAAGGACGGAGAAGGCGTGGTAGAGATCTACGAGGGAGTATTATTCATCCGTGAGAAAGGATGAAATCTTGCCATTCACAATGACGCTCATGGACCTTCAGTGCATGATGCTAAGTCAAATGAGTCAGAAAAAGGCAAACACCAGCTGATCTCACCTACGTGTGGGCTCTAAAAACAAAAACACCAAAACCTGAACTCCTAGATATGGAGAACAGATCGGCGGTTGCCCGGGGCGGAGGGTGGGGAGTGGGGAGAGTGAAGATGGTCAAAGTGAAATAAGTAAGCCCCGCATACGTAACGTACGTACGGAAAAAAGTCACCTCAATACGACACAGGTGAGAAGAGCCACCACAGTAGAAGTGCTGAGAAGACAAGCTAGGTCAGAAGACAAGTTAGGTGAAGGTCAAGTTAGGAGCTCCTTTACATTGGACACACTGGGCCAGTTCAGAATAGTTTTTCATGCCCTTTTATTCAAGAATAATAGATTATGAGAATGACCAACAGTTCCAGCTCGAACTGGTTCACCAGCATAGTACATATTTGCGGGGAATCTTTGGTTCGGTTTGTGATTCATAACCAAACGACTAGCATTTGTCAAATAGCTATACGAGGCAAGCCCGTTCAATGTTTCTGATCTTAAGATCCGGGTACAGACTTTTATTCCTGGAAAGGCTGATATTGAATCGATAGTGTTTTAAGGCTCCATCACATCTTAGAACATGAGAGAAGCAATTTTTTCCAGCACCATCTTCCATTCTTCCTTCTAAGCACACTCTGTATTTCCACTATCCCCTGTCACCTTTCCCCCTTCAACATGACCCGTGCCCCCTGCTGCTCATGTTCGTGTTCCCTCGGTCTCCAAGGCCATTGGCCACTCACCGCAACTCGTCCCTCAAAACCTAGGTCAGGCCTAGAAGCAAGGAGACCCCAGTGGCCACGCGCACAGGGATCTTGAGTTCTGCACGCCATTTCTGCTAAAACAAATCAGGGCTCCTGGGAGAGATGGCTAGAACATCTTCTTGCACCAGAAAGTAAGGGAAGGATGAAAATAAGGACAAGGAGCCAGTCTGAATGGGCTCCCGCTGGCCAAATCTAGGGCAATTTAAACATCAGAATGAATAATGACAAGAATGGACTGGAACACACGGAAGAAAAAAAAAAAATAAAAGGATTCAAGGGTCCATCCTGATGCTAAAAATAACTTTAAAAATGAGGGATGGGGTGGAGGAGAAAGGTGAGCACCTTTTTTTTTTGGCAGAAGGATGTCACGTAGTAAGTGTAGAAGGTAAATCATTTTAAGCCATGAATAATAATTGATGATGCAGGCAAGAATCACCAACAGTTGCTAAAACCACTGGGTAAAAGATAAGACAAACTGACCTCACATGCTTCCCGCTATCTACAGGAAGAAAGACACAACATCCTCCGTGCCAAAAAGCTACAATCTGAATCTATCATAAGGAAACAATCAGGCAAATCTAAACTGTAGTTCTGCAAACAACTGCCCAGGACTTCGCCAAAGTGTCAATATCCTGAGAGACAAAAAAACAAAACAAGAAAGAAAACCCAAAAAACAAAAAACGACGCAGGGCAACTGTTCTGGGATAAAGGAGACGAATGAGACGTGACAATTAAACGCAGCATGGGATGCTTGAGTGGGTCCTGGATGGGGGACAGACTTTATTAAAGGCCACTTACTTTCCCAGGGCCGCAGGAAGATGTGAATATGGCTTGCAGCTGTAACCGTGGTTAAATTTCCTGCATATAATAATGCTACGGTGGGGACAGAGGACAGCGGTCAGCAAACTACGCCTACAGCTCAAATGCAGCCCCCTATCTACTTTTATACAGCTGAGAGCGAAGCTTGGTGCTTGCAATTTTCAGCGATTACAAAAAAAGTTTTTTCATATTGATTTCATTTATATGATTTTATGTGTGAAACGTAGAGGAAATGTGAATGGCATTTCACATTATAGGATGTTCACATTTGGCGTTCATAAATAAAGTTTTATCGGCACACAGCCACACTCACTCATTCACATACCGTCTCTGGCTGCTTTTGCCCTGCAACTGCCGAGTTGCACAGTAGTGATGGAGAGCATGTGGCCCATAAAGCCTGATGTCTATAACCATCTCTCAAGCAGCCCAGAACACAAAACAAAAGGAAACAAAACACAGCACGGCGCCTGTCCATATACATAGCTAGAGATTCAAGCAACTGTTACAAAATGCTAGCAATGCATTCTGGCATTGTCTCAGGCCTCAGTTTTCCCAGCGGTGCAGGGTGTGTGAGTGTTTATTGTATTACCCTTGTAACTTTTCCAAGGAGTCTGACAATTTCAAAATAAAGAGTTAATAAAAAAATGAGCAAACAAGCATGGAAAGTATCTGCTTATACACATGTGTACACACACACACACACACACACACACACACACACATACACACAAGCCAACCTCAGATGTTCCTTCTTTTCTTCTTGGACAAGCCCCTTATTCTTGCCTTCTCGGAGCCCAGACTGGGTGACACCTGCCTTCTCGGAGCCCAGACTGGGTGACACCTGCCTGCTCCTGCTCCCGACATCTCGCAGCATTGTGACCGTCTGCTTCTACGTCGCTCTGTCCCAGTCACTCGGGGGTTTTCAGACTCAGTTCTGGAGGCTGTGTCACGAGCTTCGGCACATCCAATTTCAAGTTTCAAAATCCATCTCCATTTTACAATGGAACTTGAAATGGAAAGCACTGGAAATACCATCTCATCTCAGTTCCCCCAGGAACAGTAGGAGGCTAGCAGGCCGAGGGGCTGACCGACAGCAGGCGAGCAAGGCCCACACCCGGGGTCCTCATTATCAGGACCCCCGGGAAATCTCCCGTCCAGTATCAGTACCCAAATGGGCAGACCTCCCCGGGAGCTAGCCAGGGACTTTTCACGATATGGACAGAAGGCGCTGGTAGCTGACCAGGCTTGCCTTTTCCCCAGTGGCTGCCAGATTTGGACCCCCTAGAGCTAAAAGCCCATACAAAGGTCATTATGGTCTGCATTTTGAGCCTCCTTCCTGGCTCTGCTTAGGGTCTCCGTCCTTGCTTTTCTTTCTTCTGTCGCTTCCAGTTTTAATATGCTACGATGTTCCGTTTTAAGTGTCTTGCTAGGCTACCCTAAATCCCTTCCGGAACAAGATGGGGTCTAAGCAAGAAATGTAAACAGACACCTTGTGCCGGCCTCCTCTTTCTTCCTCCTGTTTCCAAACCGCACGGCTGCCGGCACCCCCGAACACCCCCGGCCTGCAGCATGGTCGCTGGCCACCGGTGGCTCAGGGTGGCCTGGCGACCCTGGCAAGGACTTCTGGGATTCATCATCTCCGATGCGATGAGAAGGCAGGGGAAGGGGGCATGTCTTTATTAAGCAGCCAGAGGTGTGGGTAGAGCCCTGGCAGAGGAGGCCAGGCGGCGGAGAGATGCGAAGCGGATGCGGCCACCGGGTCCATCTAGAGGCAGGCCCTGGCCTGTGGGACCAGCTTTATTCTGGGTTGAGGGGAGACAGAGAGGGAACGAGTGCTGGGCAAGAAGGAGGAGTAGAATAAAGTCAAGCAAGGCCAACAGGGAGAAATCAGCGATATAAGGAAGGAAGGCGGAGAAGGCCCAGGAGGCGGAATGAGAGAGCGGGTTCTGGAGTCGAGACTGCTGGGCTGGGACCCCAGCTCTGCTACTCCTTCGCAGCTTGGCTTTGTGCAGATTGACCTCCCTCTGCAGGCCTCAGTTTTCCCAGCGGTACAATGGGCAGAATAGTATCTATTTCCCGGGGTGTCATTAGGATCAGACGAGATCATGCTGTCGAGCGCAGAGCTCAGACCCAGACACACTAAGCACTGAAGAAGCGAGAACAGGTACGCTTCCCCTTAGCTCCGCCGTCATTTCCACCGGAGGAGAGTGCACACTGAGGCCTCGTGGAAGTAATGTGTTGTGCTGGGCGAAGGCCAGAGCTTTAGAAGGCAAGCAGACGGTCCAGCAAGGACATGGAGTACGGCTCTGAGACAGGATCTGAGCAACGAATGCAATTTATTTGAGATACGATGCTTCCAGATCCCGGTCCAAAATCAGTGGTGTGGTTCACCCCATCTTCCCCCCTTCCCTGTGCTCAACCAAGGCATGAAGTGAGCAGGCAGAGCTCTTCCCCATTCCTGCTCTTCCCCAACTGAAACCCTGGCTGACGACACGCACACACACGCACACACACACACAAACACACAAACACACACAGGTTCAGCTTTCTTGAGTCATTTTGCACATCTGTTCTCTCAGGGCCTTCAACGCCTCTCACCTCTCTGGATCACTAAGGTCAGAGCCTCCACATGGCCCTGTGACCTCCGGCCACTCCCTCCCCACACCCATTCCCACGTCACAGCTCTCAGCAGCTCCAAGACCCTAGGAAGGAATCTCCAGGGGGGTAATAGGGCCGGCCCCAGGCCCTAAACTGCAGGCCACGCCCACTCTCAGCTGGTAGGGCTGGTCTACCAGCAGGCTGCACACTCCCATTCGTCCTCTCTCTTTCCTCCAGACGCCAGCACTGTGCCGGCCTGCAAACCTGGGGAAGCTGCTTGCCCAGCTGGGCCGTCCCAAGGGATAGGTTCTTGGCGGGGGAGCAGGGAGCACAGCCCTAGATTTTCGCCTCTGCTGAACCTCTACCCATCCTTCAAAACCCATCTCCAATCTGCCCAGTCAAAATCCACTCCCCTCCTCTCTGGCCCCACAGCCTTCTACAAGTACTACAACCACCAGGAACACTCTGCCTCGGCGGTACCTGGTTTGGAATAGAGCTCCTCGCCTCCCATCCTTAAAGCCTGGCATTGTGGAGAGGCGCTACCTTTGTGGGAAGCCACGGTCTACCATGCGTCAGCCTTGGGAAGTGGGGTCACGTGCTTAACCTCTTCAGCCCTGGGTTCTGTCCTGGGAACCAGAAGGCCAGCGACCTTTGCCTGCGGGGCTGTTGGAGGAGGAACGTGGCACCCAGCTGGCCTAGAATCCTTGCTTTCGAGCAGCCAGACTTTTAAAACAAGCCAGCCACCCTTGCTGGCGCTCTCCTCCCTTCCCACTCTCACCTCCGTCCCCAGCAGCGTGGCTTCCATCTCAAAACGGCCTGTGGCCAGGACACAGAGCCCTGTGCCCTGCGCGAGCCCAGCGGCTCTCAGTCCTCCTGCTTCTCTGCCGCCGGGCAACCACCGGCCATCCTTTCCTGGGGCCTCAGCTGCATCCAGGCACATGCTTTGTGTGCCCTCCGCCCCGGCCCCTGTCCTCGGCTGACCCGCATGCGCCGACCTGCCCCTGGACTGCCCACCTGCGCGTGTCCCATTCACGGGCACCTGCAGCTCGCTCACCGAGCCTGAACTCACCTTCGTCACTCCCCTGGCTCAGGCGGGCAATCTCCAGCTCTCCGCACGTGTCCCCCCAGACGTCCCCCCAGAAGCGCGAGCCCACTGCATTCACCTCCTACCACTTCTTAACAAACTGCCACACGACCGTGGCAGTTTCAAACACCACCCATTTATTATCTCACAGTTCCGGAGGTCAGAAGGCCTAAAAATCAAGGTGACGGCAGGGCTGAGTTCCTTTGGAGGCTTCGGGGAAGAGTCTACTTCTTTGCCTTTTCTAGCTTCTAAAGGGTACCTGCATTCCTTGGCTCCTGGCTCCTTCTTCTATCTTCAAGGCCAACAGGATAACATCTTCCCATCTTTTCTGAGTCTGACTCTCTTGTCTCCCTCTTATAAGAATGCTTGTGATTCCATGGGGCCTGCCTCGATAATCCAAGATAATCTCCCTAACTCAAGAGCCTTAATGTAATCCCCTCCGGAGAGTCCCTTTGGCCATCTACGAGGACATATGCACAGGATCCAGGGGTCGGGACATGGCCATCCTTGCGGGGGAGGGCATGATTAGGCTTAGGCTTACTACACTCCCCTCCCTCCAACCGCTCCGAGCCTCTAGGATATCCCTCCAGTGACAGAAAAAATGCCGACCCATCTCCCTTCCATAGGCAACGTCTCCACTGGAAACTTCTCGGGCCTAGAACAGCTTGTCCACCCCGCCTCATCGCTCCCCTAGAGTCAACCAGCTCTCCAGGAGGATCCCCACCACCACCAGGTTTCTCGAGGATGTTAATGTCTTTCTCTGAACAAAGCCCCCTGCCCCATGTCTGCCTGCAGCCATCTCCCTCCCAGGTCCCGTCTCTCCTGCACTGATCTCACCTCTGATCCAACCTCTGAGACGTGGCTCTACTGGTCACCTGGGTTGTAATAGCATTCCTGTCTCGCCGCTCTCTTGAAGGGCTTCACTGCATCACCACTGGCCACTGAGGCCAGATCCTTCTTTGTTGGACGATGCCGTCCCATGCATCGTGAAAGGTTTAGCAGCATCCTCGGCCTCTGCTTTCTAGACTTTAGTAGCATATCCCCATTCCAAGTTATGATGGCCAAAAATGTCTCCAGACGTTACCAAATGTCCAGGGTGGACAAGAGTTGGGGGGCACCAACAGCCCCAGGTCGAGAACCACTACCTGATGGAACAGTTCTTGCTAAGGCCGCCAGTGATTTCCCTAGCACTGAATCCAAAGGACACTTCTGAGTCTTTCTCTCATTGGCCCTTCTGGCCTCCCCACTTCTCAGGCTGCAATTCCTGTCTCCCTTGCAGGGTCATGGTCCCCTCCTCGACCACTAGCCCAGGTCCTCGCCACCTCTTGTTCACCTGTTTTCCCTGGGGGTTGCCCTCCACACCCCCCGACCCCACAGACCCCTATACCCAGGTGACTCAGGAAGTGACATCTCCAAACCTCCTCTCCAAGCTCCGCATCCACGTAGCTAACTGCCTAGTTGATGGGGCCACTGGGGACCTTGCCGTCACTCCAAATTCAGTGAGTCCAAAACCAGAAAGGGGATCTCACCCTCCACCCAGGCCCCACCCTGCATTCCACTTCTCAGAGGCGCCTTGCTGAGAGCAGAACACTGAATGACGCATTCCGGCCAATTCCCTTTTCCTTACTTAGGCCAGTCAATCTGCTGCTTCCAGTCATTCTCGCTCATCCCTAAAACAGGTCACAAACCAGTTCACCTGTCTCCATGTCGCCACTCCGCCCTCGCTTAAGCCTCCACTATCGCCGATATAGAGAACAACCATAGCCCTCTAACTGGGATGTGGGCATTTATTCTCCACCAATGCCCCCCCCCCCCATCTGTTCTCCAGGCTGCAGCCAAAGTCACCCTTTCAAAACATAAACAAAACTTCTCATTGTTCTTAAAGAGCAAAAGTCCCAGTTTGGTCTACAGGGCCCTATATATCCAAGTTGCTCTCTCCCTCTCCCTACCCATGTATTTGGTGTACTCCAGGCACAACAACCTTCTTCTAGTCATGCAAACATGCCATTATCTCTCCTGCCACAGGGCCTTTGCACATGCTCTTCTGTCCGTCTGGTAGGCATTCTCTCCCATCAATCACAGCTCCACTATCAGGAAGCCTTCCCTAACCTCTGGCCACATCAGTTCTTCTGCTTGTTCCCTTTTCTCCTAGCCTCACTGTCTCTTCATCGCCTGAGTCATGATTTTTACATTTATCTATCTTATCCTTTGATTCATTCCAGCTTCCCCACAATAAGCTCTACGAGAGCAGGACTGATGTCTGATCTGGCTCATCACTATATCCCAAGGCCAGTTCAATGCCTAGCACAAAGGAGCCTCACAAGAAGGGTTTAATTAATGACTAGGAATGATCTTCCTACTCCCTAGCCTGACTTTCTCTACCAGCCCCGCCTTCCTCCCTCTCTGCTCAAGCGTGACTCCCGAGAGTCGAGAGTCGTCCCTAATAATCCTTCCTCTTCAGATCATTACAAACCCTCTTCCTCACCTCCACATCCCATCCATCAGTAAATCTCGGACACTCTCCTTCCTGAATCTCTCGCGAATGTGCCTGCCTCCAGCATCTGAGTTGAAACCGCCATCTCTGCCGGCCCATCCAGTCCTCCATTCTGCAAGGCCTCCGCCTGGCCTGCCTCGGCGGCTTCCCCCGGCCCACAGGAGAAGCACGCACTCACCCTGACTTAGGAAACGTCGTATGATGGGCCTCTGCCTCCTTCTCTGCTCACTTCTCGCCACACTGACTCTCGGGGGCGTGGCTAGCACCACCCCGGACCCGTCGGAGTTTCCCTCACTCAGCTGCGCTGTGGGCCTACAACATTCTTCCATCCCCCGTCCCCTGACTGCTACTCATGCCTCAAGTCTCAGGCGGAAGGAAATCCTGCCCAAACCCCTCAAGTAGGCCAATGAAAACAATAATAATAGCGGATATTCACTACATGCTTCCCGAAGGAGGCCACGGCTCTATGACCTATGTCATCTCCACCATCAATGATTATCCTGTTATAGAACAAGCACAGAGAAGTTAATTGACTCGTCCAAGGTCACATTTGATAGTAAACAGCAAAGCTGGCTGACATAATGAACTTGGGCTCCAGGCCCCAGATCCCCAAGCACCACGAACACCACCATCTCTCACTGCTCCGAGAGTGTCCCGTCTTCCCCCTTCCGTAGCAATGATCACGTGTGCACGTACCTGTCCGGTATCTGTTCTCCCCACCAGTCCGTCCCCCCACTCAGGGCAGGAGCCATATTTCCTCCGGTACCCGGCCCAGCACCCGGCATCACTGCTTTTTGGGCTGAATGTCATGCTCTGCCTTCCCACAGCCCCCAGACCCAAGTCACCCACTCCGGAGGAGGACCTGGGTCAAGCCTTTGTAAATGCCACACAATGGCCCACCAGACACACACGCGGGAACATTCACGGAAAAATCACCCAGAGTTCCGCCGGGAACTCCCAAAGCCCCACCACTGATTCTGCCGACGACCCCAGCCAGACGGGCCCCTCAGCATGGCCCTCAGCCACCCAGGATGGCACACCTACTCAGCCAGGGGAAGGGGATAGCGAGATCCATCACCCCCCGCATCCCGCAGGGATGGCAGGAAAGCGCTCAGGCCAGGCTGCACCAGCGTATGGCTCCCCCTGCTGGTTTCCTTCCACGCTCCTCAGCACCCTCTCCCACGGCGCAGGCCAGGGGACACTCACCAGCCAGGAGAAGAAGCCAGCTGATTTGTCCTGGGTGGAGATCTGCCCCTCATAGGGGCCGAAGATGTGGCCCTTGGGGATGACCTCATTTATGCATCGCACGTCATTCTCCCCACTGGCTTCCTTGACCACCTCCATGCCCTGCGGGATGGTGAGGGCAGCCCTGTCTGGGATGCCCACGGGCACTGGCGTGTCGGACACAAACACTGGGGGACCGTGGTTCGGGCACTCATCCACAAAGTACTCCTGGCAGGACTCGCAGACTGAAGGGACGGAAAGAGCGAAAGAGCCTCAGTTGGTGCGGGGAGGCGGGACGCCCACGGCGGAGGCTGAGGGGCTGCAGGGAGGCCCACCCTGAGGACGGCATCGGGCAGTGGAAAGCACCCTGCGTGGGACTCACGAGTCCCGGCCCTGGCTCCACCCCAGCCAGCCACGGGCCCCCGAGTGTCCAGTGGCAAAAACCCATTACCCTCCCTGGGGGCTCCGCGGGCACGCCTGCCAGTGCGAAGGAGGCCAGGAGCTCGCTTTGTCTTAAGTTCACAGCCTAGCTCTGGAGTCAGGTGGGTCTCGGTTGGAACGGCAACTGTGTGCATCTGAGGGCCACGGGGCCCGAGGCAGGGCCCTGAGCCTCCACTTGGAAAATGGGACCAATAAGGGCCCCCTCAGTGGTTAAGGGTGAGGATTATCGGAAGCCTGGGCCGGTCTCTGATACATTGTAAGCGAGTGCCTACCGTGAGTTCTGTGGCTGCAAATTCCCTAACCAGGGGGGCGGGGAGCAGGGTGAAGGGGTGAAGGGAGGAGAAAGCCAGGAACAGCCCCAGGTTCCACTTACACCAGAAGTCCACTTGCTGGAAACTTTTGGGCATGATGAGCTCACGCTTCCCCTTCAGTTTCTTGGGCTCCACTTCCATGGGTGAGGAGTCTGGTCTCCTGGAGCTGGCCAGGCCGGGGGCCGGTAAAGGAAGCAAAGAAGCCATCAGAGAGCGGGAGGCTGGTGGGCACAGAAGCCATGGACCCGGCCAGGAGGCCACGGGGACGTGGGGACAAGGGCATGTGAGGCGGAGGAGTCCCAGTCAGGCTGCCTGTTTGGGGTAGGGGATCATGAAAAGGTGGGTGTTCTGAGACCTGGGCCTAGGCCTTCTAGGGCCACCGTGTGGGTTCTCCTGGGCTTCTAGAGCCTGCGCTCGCTCACAGCCGCTCCCACGAGCTGCCCAGAGCAGGCGAAGGACGGTGGGCCAGGAGTGGGAACTCTCCCTGGGGCGTGCAACCAACCCAGCCCGAGATTCCCCGCTTCTCCCTCTCCTGCCCCCACATAAGGGCCTCACCAGGGCTGGCCATACTCCTGGTCTCGGAGTGCGGAGCAGACCTCCGTCTTCACCACGGTCACCATATCCCCCACAGCCGCCTTGGTCTGGGCCAGGCACTCCTTCATGCTGTCAGTCATTCTGTCCTGGGGACGCGAAGGCGGGACCAGCACAGGAAGAGGATCAAAGAGACAGGGGAAGAAGGGTGAGTGTCAGAGAGGGCAAGCGGGGGTCCCGCGGAGTCCGGTTACCCTCCCTGCCATCCCCAGAGGAAACGCTGGAGTACAGAGACAACAAAAACAGCTGTAGCCCGGCCAAGAGGAAATGCCATTTCTATCCCGGGCTGGTCCTGGGGACGACTGGAGCCACCAGCTCCATGGGGTCAGAGGCCGAGGGGCAGCTCAGGCCAGGGGGCAGGACTGGATAGCACAGCCTGGACCCCAAGACCAAAGGGCAAAGGGTATGAAGCATCCACAGAAGTCTCCTCACAAAAGTCTGCAATGGGGGGGGGCAGCGGAGGGACGGACTCAAGTCCAGCTGGGGCCAAGGGGGGCCTGGTAGACGTAAGGGGCCCCTCGGCGCCCGGCTGCCCAGCCCCCTCAGCCAGGGGCTGCCAGGGAATGTGGCCAGGCCCGCTCTGCCAGCTCAGAGCAGGTACGGGCGGGCCTGGGGGTCCTGGTGCGGGCCGGCGGGGCCAGCCCTGGCTCCGAGCCCCACCCCCCCACCCGCTCTCTCTAGGGGAGTCTCCCCAGCCCGCCGCTTACCGCCCTCCTCCACCACCGCGCCGGGCTTCAGCCCCTCCCTCGGCACCCCGGGGTCCTCATGCCAAGCCCGGGGACACTCTTCGGGCCAGGGCGGCGCGCGGCTCGGGCTGGGACCGCACTCGCGGCCCGGGACTGGGCGAGCGGCGTGTGTGACTCACTACCCGGGGCCCCGCTGGCCACACCCCTGCTCCTCGGCTAATCAGCCCCCTGCTCCCCACCGGGGCCCCAAAGCCGGCGGCGGCTGGGAGGGGTGCAGGGAAACACGACGGCCTGCCCCCTCCTCTGAGCCGGCGGGGCCGGGGGGCGCGCGGAGGGGGGCGGGGGCTTCCCGGGCGGGCGGATCCGCCCCGCCCCCCAGGCCGCCCCCGGCCCCCGCAGCCCCGAGGGGCGTCCCGCCCGTGTGTCCCGCGGGGAAAGTGTGAGGTCACGCGGCCGGGCGCAGGGGCGGCGCGGGGGGCCGGGGAGGGCGCGGGCCGCTCTCTCCCTCTCACCAACCTTCCCGGCGGGGAGCTCCCTGCCCTGCCCGGCCCTGCCCAGCGCCGCCCCCCGCCCGCCAGGCCCGGCATTCCTTGCGGGGGCATGTGGCTTCTTGCCGGCCCCGGGGGCACGCAGTTGGCTGGCGGCCGGGAGGGGGGCGCGCGGGGAGCGGGAGGGAGCGGGCGCCCGGGAGGGGCGGCGGCCGGGGGCCCGCCCGAGGGGAGGGGGGAGTCCAGCCCCCCGCGGGGCGGAGGGGGCGCCCCGGGCGGCCGTCTGGGGTGGCCAGGAGTGCGGGGAATTGCGGGGGCGGGTTGCTGAGCTCGGAGCGGGCGCGCGTGGGGAGCGGGCTGGCGACGTGCGCGGGCGGCTCCCCGCGCTCCCTCCCTGCGGCCGCGGCGGACTCAGAGTGACTGCGGCGCAGCCTGCGGCGAACGGGAGACACCGCCAATCCCGGCCCGCCCCCTGCCCGCCCCCTGCCCGCCCCTGCACCGCGCAGGTGGGGACCTGACGCCTGTGACGGTGGGAGCGGGGCACCGACCTCCTGGCCCACCGAATGACCCCCCAGCCACCCGTCAGGGGACAGGGGTTGAGGTCAGTGAGGCAGGAACCTAGGGCGGGAAGATGTCCAGGGATTCCCCCAAGGTTACGCCATCGGTTCCTGATGGAGCCTAGACTGGAGCCTGGGGCCTGCTTTGAGGAAACTGGAAACAGGAGAACCCCCAGATTCAAGCATTGTGTTTCAGATCTGCACACCTCCATGCCGCACTCTCAGCCCAAGCTCTTCCAAAAGGATCGCCGGGATCACCCCGGGGTGAGATCAGGCAGCCCACAGGTCCAGCTGCCAGATGGCGACAAGGTCCTAAGGATTTGTAATGGGTCACTGAAGGCTTCCTTCCCTGAGGGGCACTTCTCACTGAGACAGGCAGCATTCACACACAACAACACATCCTGAGCTCCTGAAGTCTGGTGGTTAGAGGCCTAGGTTCCCAAAGGGGGCACTGCCTGGGTTCAAATCCCAGTGGTTGGCTGTGTGGCCCCCTCCCCCAGCCCACTCGCAGGTGCTAGGGACTGAAAGTCTGTATGCTCTCCCACCCCAAATGATACCTGCGTGCCCTCAGCCCTAATGTGACTGTATTTGGAGACAGGGCCCGTGAGGAGGTGGTAAAGGTTAAATGAGGTCCTAAGGACAAAGCCCTAATCCCAAAGGAAGAGACACCAGGGCTTGCTCTCTCTATCCACCAGGTGAAGACAAGAAGGCATCAGTGTGCAAACCAGGAAGAGAACTCTCCCCAGGAACTGAATTGGCTTGCTCCTTGCTCTTGGACTTCCCAGCCTCTGAAACTGTGAGAAATAAATCTTGTTTAGGCCACCCCATCTGTGGCCTATGTTCAGCTGCAAAACGTGGCCAACGTTAGATTCAATCACAGACGTTGCCATATGGAAATGGACGAAGATGAGTTTGGGGGGGGGTGGTTGGTTAGGCACAGTCTCTGCATACCTGCACAGGAAGAAAGCTGATCAGGAAGGTGGGTTGAGTGACCTCATTAAGGGGTGGCTTTGAATTCTCTCCATTGGATTGGATTTGTTTTTTTAAGTCAATCATTTGCAGACTCTGGCACTTTATTAGAAACAGACTGCTTGGGACCATTTTGCATTTCTGCTCCACCCTAAACCAGCACGCTGCCCCGCCCCCCGCCCCGCCCCCATGCCGCCTCCACCCTGCCATGGGGCCCGTGAACTTGCTGTGTCCTCTACCTGGAGCACACCTGAAAAACTGCGGATCCTTCAGCCCTCACTGTCGTTCCCCACCCCCCCAACTCCGCCCTCTCCAGCCCCAGGTCCCTTTGCTCGTGGCCCTTGTCACCTTTAGAACAGCCTTTTGTTCGCATGATTATTTGATTAATACCTGTTTCCCATAATTGATGATAAGTTCCACGAGGGCAGGCACTTCTGCTCATCCCTGAATAGCCACACTGGTAACTGTGCCCGGTACCCGGACAGAACTAGCGAAAGACAAGCAACGTGCCAGGGCAGAAACTAAGGAGATGCTCCCTCTCCAGGTCCTGCACGTGCTTGAATGGCACCTGAAAGTGAACGCGCCCTTGAATTTAGCAGGTAAGGTTGCCTTCTTCCCTCACCCTAGTCTCAGCCTTGGCTAGCACATAGCGCATTCTCAATATTTACCAAATGACTGACCAGATGGCCCATGTAGTATGTCACACACACACACACACACACACACACACACACACACACACACGCCATAGGTCCTGCAGGCCCCACAGAGAATCTCAACTCTTAAAGAGATCTCAGAAGGGAAGACAGCATGGGGAGGTTATTGTCTTGAATCCTTTTCTCTCCTGGGTGCCCTCAGTGATCTCGGCCAGGCAAGGTGGGTGGCCCGATGGGTGAGGCTGGCGTTGAGAGGCAGTGAGGGGCAGAGGAGAGTGTGATGGAATTAGACTCACGAGTCCAGGACGTGAACCTGATAGGAAGTTGTAGAGTGCGCGCTGTGAGCATGCGCACATCCCTTAAACTCGCCAGGCCTTAGTGTGTTCTTCGGTAAAATGGAAATCATCATAATTGCTGGGCAATCCCCACGAGGAATGAATGAGGTAAAGGCTGGGGCGAGGCATTGGGAAAAGCCAAGTGCTACGGGTCTGTAAAGGGTGTTGGTATTAAACTTGCCCTCCGGAGGCAAGGGGCGAGCAGGACGAACATGCGGGCAGCGGTGGGGGCGAGACACCCAAAAAGGGGAAGGGAAGGAGGGAAAAGCAGTAGTAAGAGAGTAAAGGATGGAGGGGAAGAGGGAAAGAAGGGAGGGAGGGAGAGAGAGGAAAAGAGAACACGCCTGGGCTAGTGTCCTTCGCTGGGTCCAGCTCAGCGGGCACCGTAAAGCCTGAGCCCGCAGAGCGGAAGCTCCAGGAGCCGTTTCTGGAGGCTGCTCGGGACCTGTTCGCCCAGCGAGGGGCCTGGGGGAGGGGTGGTCAGCAGGCCTCGTGGAGGGAGCTGCTGGCAATGCTCCCTCTCAGCCGGCTCCTCTGAGTCTGCACACGCAGAGATTAGGCATGTTGCAAAGCCAGCAATGAGATGCAAACCCAAGAGGAGGGGGCAGAAGGCAACTCGGGAGGCAGAAGCTCTGCTTTCACCCTTGGCGGAGTGCCAGAGTCCTGGAAGGCCCAGCGGCCGATGTGGCCGGAGGACTGGGAATCCGTGCTCGCTTGGTTTCCCTAGCAGCTGGCACCCTGAGAATGTGATGGGTCCGGGCCGATACCAGCACAGCATCCTTGTCGTTCCCTCTGATAACCAAGGGACCGGAGATCAGAGGGCTGGCCCAAGTCACACAGGGACCTGGGCTGGGTATCCCGACCGCTGGGTTTCAGTCCTGGCTGTGCCATAAACTTTCTGGGTGACCTTGTGTAAGTTCTTTCCTGCCTTGCCCTGAGCCTCAGTTTCCCCTTCTTGAAAAAAAAAAGGTCCAACACCACGGGTGTAGTGGAGGAAGAGCACAGAACTACTACAGGGAGTTGTTGAATTGTATGTCCAGCAAGCACTGCCCACAGACAGAACAAATATATGCCTTTAATTTACATGTAAGACAGATTTATAAATGTATGGAGATACTTTTAGGATGAAGAAATGATACATTTATTTTAAAATGTGCTTGAATTCATAGAAGCCGGATGTCACCATGCATTTGGTTAATCAAATGATAACTGCACAGCCACTTACAAGCTATGTAACCTGAAGAAAATTGGGGCGCCTGGGTGGCTCAGTGGGTTAAAGGCTCTGCCTTCGGCTCAGGTCATGATCTCAGGGTCCCGGGATCAAGACCCACATTGGGCTCCCTGCTCAGCAGGGAGCCTGCATCCCCCTCTCTCTCTGCCTGCCTCTCTGCCTACTTGTGAGATCTCTCTTTCTCTGCCAAATAAATAAATAAAATATTTAAAAATAATAGTTAAAAAAAAAAGAAAATCAACCACTCCTACCTTAGTTTCCCCATCGGTCCAATGAAACTGAGGTCAGAACCTATCTCATAAGGCTGTTTTACACAGCACAGTGCCTGGAGTATCATAAGCACTCTAAAAATATGAGTTTTTGTTATCACTCATTTTATTTGTCTTTTTTTAAAGGAGAGCCGGCATCAGGTGGGCACATGGATAAAAAATTTTGGACATTAAAAAGGGAACATTTATAAGCAGTTACTACCTTTAGGAGAGAAACACTTTTAAAAAATCTATACTACAACGACTCCCATCCCAACAGAAAAAAATGGGAAATACTATTAAAAAAAGCAATTTGTAAAAGAAGACAAATGGCCAATATGCTTTATGGAAAACCACAAAACTTTAATACCCAAATAAATATAGATTAAAATAAAAATCATTTTTCCTCTATTAAGTTAGCAAAGATTAAAAAAATCCCAATAATATTCCAAGTTGGCAAGAGTGTGAGGGAAATACCCTACATACCCTTCAGGCTGGAAAAATTAATCAGTATGAACTTTCTGGAGGACAATTTGGCTACAGATAGCAAAAAACTTGAAATGAACAAAAACTTCATAGGAGCAACCCCAAATCTAGAAATTTCTCCTAAGGACATAATTAAGTGGTATGCAAAGGCTGTCCTCTGCAACACTATTTTTAGTAGAAAAAAACAAAACAAAACAAACAAAAACAGGGAGAAATACACACCATGAAAACAGGAGAGAAGTTCATATATAGCACACAGTGAAATATTAGACAGCAATTAACAATGCTTTAGAAGAATATTTATTGACATGGAAACAACATGCTCAACATATTGTTAATGAAAAGTCCAAGTCACTAAGTGAAAGAAGATAATTTGAAAGGCTCCCTGCTGTGTGATTCCAACTCTAGGACATTCTGGAAAAGACCAAATGATGGAGACAGTAAAAAAGTTCAGTGGTTACAGGGGGTTAGCGGGAGGGAGGGATGAATAGGCAGGAGCACAGAGGATTTGTAGGG
This sequence comes from Nasua narica, assembly GCA_028533885.1. NCBI lineage: Eukaryota > Metazoa > Chordata > Mammalia > Carnivora > Procyonidae > Nasua > Nasua narica. The sequence goes on from CM052815.1 coordinate 13,183,572, forward strand.
CAATGAAACTACTCTGTGTGATAGGATAACTGTGGATCCATGTCATCGTACATTTGTCTAAACCCATAGAATGTCTGGCACCAACAGGGAGCCTTGATGTAAACCACAGACTCTGGATGAGAATGTGTACTCTCCTACGGCGGGGGTGGGGGGTGGGGGATGGGAGGTAGGGGATGGATAGAGGGTGTGTGGGGACTGGGGAACGTGAAACTACGCTTTCCCCCTCTCCTTACTGTGAATCTAGAACTTCTCTAGAAAGCAAAAGCTCTTTTTAAAAATGCAAATTGTGAAAAGATAGATACAAAATAATCCCATTTTAGAAATATATACACCTATGGATTTATACACACAGGTCTGGGAGGATATATTCTGGGGGATCACTTGTGGTTACTTGGTGCAGCGTGTTAAAGAGAAATAGTTTCTCTTTTCTTCTTCTTGCTTAAGAGGCAAAAAAAAGTCACTTAAAAACTGTTTGAAGGAACTCTTTATCGTCATTTAAGTTAGAAACTGCTGGAGAAGATGATGTCTAAGGTTTTGCCCTCCTCACCCACTTGTCCCTGGATGCTGAGACCCAACCAATTGGCTGGGAGGAAGGAGGACCCCAAATCAGAGACTGAATACCAAGCACATTTGCCCATTTGATGAATGAATGCAAATTCACTGATCAATCAGTAAGGGCCCCGATATTTCTACCGCCAAAGACTTCTATTTCTACTTTGCTTTATGATTCCCATTTTGAAAGCTCCTGTCTACCAAAAAGGCCGTATACATTGTAAGATCATTCATTGATTTTCAGGGCACCTGAGTGGCCCAGTCAGTTAAGTGTCTGACTCATGGTTCAGGCTCAGGTCGCGATCTCAGGGTCCGGAGATCAGCCCCGCAATGGGCTCTGTGCTCAGCAGGGCATCTGCTTAAGACTGTCTCTTCCTCTCTTTCTGCCTCTCTGTCGGCACACTCTCTCTCTCTCAGTCTCTAAAATAAATAAATACATCTAAAAAAAATTCATTCCTTTTCCTAGCTTTTCCTATAGACACTGGTATGTGATAAGCAGCAACCACACTGCTCCGTGGCTATCATCCTAAGCAAAAGCGAAGAGATCTGGTATGCTCATTCATTTGCCCGGCTCATTCCAGGGAACTGTACGCTATTCATTAAGCTTCTTTATGTTTACAGAATAGCGCAGTGGGTCGATTACTGTGCAGCAATGAGACTAAGCAAACCACAACTCCATGCTATAGTATGAGGCCACAGTGCTGAGCAGTGAGACCCCCAAGAGTCTGTACTGTATAATTCCATTTATATAAAGTTTAAAAAAAAATGGGCAAAACTATGGTGTTGGAAGTGTTCGTGGTAATCCTTGGGAAGAACTAGAAAGGGATAAGCCAGGGGCTTGTCCGATGCCCGTCATGCTCTCTTTCCTGATCTTGATGCTGGTGCATTGGGTGTGGTAAGCTTGTGAAAATAGACCGAGCCGCGCTTTTATAATATGCGGATTTTTCTATATGTATTTATACGCTGGTAGAAACAAAGGAAAACTATCTGTAGGGGCCCTAAGGGCCAAGAGCTCCCATGGGGGGAGCTCTGATCCCGTCAGTGCAGCCCCTGACTTTGCAGCTGGGGAACTGGGGTCCAGCCAGCGAGGCTCCCCACTGGGTTTCAGGCCTTCATCTGCGGACCAGTTTCCAGTGAGCGCAGCTGGCTGGTGGTGGGGGGCAGGGAAACACATTCTCCCAAGGTGGTCCCTCCTGCAGAACCTTTTCAAGGTAGAAGGTTGACTCCGTCATTGATCAGATATTGACAGAAAGAGTTTGGAAGAGCTTCCAGAGTCAAGCACAGAAAGTGGTCAAGCGTGGCACTTTTTAAAAAAAATTTTTTTTCTGTGTTTGCTTCTCACAGTAGACCCTTACCTGGATCCCATTCCCCTAGTCCTCCCCACCAATAGAACCGGACATCGTTCAGGTGCGATGCCTCCCTCCCAGGACCTGCTGAGATTCAGGAGAAGCTAAGGTGCCCCTCAGCTCCAGGTGTGGGCTTCCCATTAATCCAAGCCAATTACGGTGATACCATCCCCCTCCCCAGTTATTAGATCATGAACTTGGCCTTTCGTTCATCAGCACCTGACATTCCCCTCCCCAGGTGGGACACCTGGCCTACTTAGGCCTGCCCAAGGGAAGAAAGGGACTTCTATTTCCTTACTTGGACAAGGAAGCATGCAGCCATTGTCGCAAATAGCAGACTCGTCCTGGGAAGGACTTTGGCGGGAAGGCCCCTGAGGATGATGCTGGGACAGCAGAGTGGAGGGAAGGTGTGGTATGTGTGGTGATATATTTGTTCTTTGTCCCCAGTTCCAGGCAGAGAGCACCTACAACCCCTGGAATTTCCCAAGTAATAGGAGTGTCTTTTGTTATCCATAAGGAGCCCCTTTCTAGCTCACCAGAGTTTATGCTAATAAGTGACTAAGGGCAGGGCCCCTATGGAGGGGGCTGGTCACCCAGGGACTCAAAGTTAGAACTTCCGGCCCCACCCACTGACCTCCTGGGAGGGGAGGCGGCCTGGAGATTGAGGTTAAAAACCAAATCCTTTGGTTTTTAAATGGACATATAATGGACATACAATGGTATATTCGGTTCGGGTGTACCGCATAATGATCCCGTTATCTCTATATATCATGAAATGATCACAGTAAGTCGAGTTAACATCTATCACGGTTGCGGTATTCATTTTCTTGTGATGGAAAACACTTAAGACCTACTCTCGTAGCAACTTTCAAATATGCAACACGGTGTTATTAACTACAGCCACCATTGCATATTACACCCCCCAGGACTTCTTTATAAACAAACTAGTTATAAAATAAACTAGAAGTTTGTACCTTCTGTCTCCCTTCCGCCCATTTTGCCTCACCGCCCTCCCCACCCCTCTCCGGAACCTGGAGTCTGTCCCCTCTATCTATGAACTTGGTTTTGTTTTGTTCTGATTCCACACCTACAGGAGATCCTATGGTACTTGTCTTCTTCATCTGACTTGTATGACTTAGCCTAATGCCCTCAGGGTCCATCCGTGGTGTCGCCAATGGCAAGATTTCGTTCTTTCATTTGGATAAACAATATGCCATTGTATATCTCTACCGCATCTTCATCCACTCATCTGTCGACGGGCACTTGGGTTATTCCCAAGCCTTGGCTCTTGCACTTGGCCATGAACATGGGGGTGCAGATATCTTTTCAAATTAGTGTTTTCATTTTCTTTTCTTCCTTCCTTCCTTCCTCTTTCTTTCATTCTTTTTCTTTCTCCTCTCTCCCTTCCTTCCTTCCTTCCTTCCTTCTTTCCTTTCCTTCCTTCCTTCCTCCCTCCCTCCCTTCTTTCTTTCCTCCTTTCCTCCTTCCTTCCTTTCCTTTCTTTCTTCCTTCCTTCCTTCCTTCCTTCCTTCCTTTCTTTCTTTCTTTCTTTCCTTCTTTTTTCGTTTTCTTTGGGCAAATACCCAGAAGTGGAATTGCTGGATCATAGGGTATTTCCATTTTTAATTTTTTTTGAGGGACCTTTATATCAGACAATATAAAGCCACAGTGGCTGTACCCATTGATATTCCCAAAGCAGTGCACGAGGGCTCCTTCCCCTTCATCTCCCAGCCAACCCTCTCTCTCTCTCCCTCTCTCTCTCTCTCTGTCTCTTGCCTTCCTGACTATGGCCATTCTGACAAGTGTCCAGATATTCATCGTGGTTGTGATTTGCATTCCCCCAATGATGAGCGATGCTGACTCCTGTACCTTGGTCCGTGTGTCTTTTGTGGAAAAATGTCTGTTCAGGTCTTCAGCCCATTTTTGAATCGGTTGGTTTGTTTGTTTTTTGTTTTTTTGTGGGTTTTTTTTGCTGTTGGATGGTAGGAGTTCTTTACGTCTTTTGGATATGAATTCCCTTCGCTGATAGATGGTTTGCAAACATTTCTTCTCATTCAGTAAGTTGCCTCAAAAATTCTTGAGCAAGATTCATAGAGCTTCCTGGGTGGTGAACAAGGGGCTGGGCTGGGAGGGTCACAGAGGGGCCTGGAGGGGGCGAGGAAGCTCTACGCTACCCTCCCGCACACCTTCCCCCGTGCATCTCTTCTATCTGGGTTGTGCCCATTATCAGAAACCAGCGATTGTCCATAAAGCCCTTTCCTCAGTTCCGTGAGTCGTCCTGGCAGATCATAGCACTTGAGGAGGAGGTGGTAGAAGCCCCTGATTTATGTGGGTCAGAAACATGGGTGTCCCAGGACTCGCAGCTGGTGTCTGAGGTGGGCACCATCTGGTAGGACGGAGCCTTCCATCTGCGGGATCGGTGCTGACTCTGGGTGCTGAGGTTTAGAATGGAAGGGAGTCGGGCACCTAGTTGCTGTTGGAGAATCAGAGAATCGCAGGGACTTGAACTGACAACAGAATGGACTGCTTCTGGAATCTGCCCTACTTCACTTCCTGTTCGGCCCCTGTGTTGCTCAAGCCCCTCCAGGAAAGGCCCCTACTAGACGCAGCTGTCACCATCCACCCCGTAGGGACAGCCCCCGCCACCTGCACGGGCTGCGCCTCTGTGAAGAGTCTGCCTTGACAGTGCCTCTGCCTCCAAAGGGGCAGATCAGGAGGGCCTGCAGCATCGCCCCCCAGCCACGGCTCTCCCCTAAGCCCAAGGCTCCACCCGAAGCTATACCCCAGCCCTCTCTCTCTCACCCCACCGTTGGTGGGAGCAGAAGCTGGTGTATTTATGGAGCGCGGTGGAAGCCTGGGAACCTTTAAAAGATGCACATACTCTTCTGTCCTCCAATTTCACTTCTAGGAATTTCACTTAGACACACAGGCAAGCGGATTCACTGCAGCACTGTCTAGAATAGCAAAAGACTGGAAACGACCAATGAGTCCATCTGGGGGCTGGGTAGGTAAGTGACCAGGTCCCTGGACAAGGGGCAGCTGTGTCAAAGCAGGAAGGGAAGGAAGAAACGCCACCACTGTGGTCCGAGCCGCTTCTCCCTCGGGCCAGAAGCGCCGGGGGAGCAGCCTGGCTATCTCCCTGGGTCCCCTCTGCCCCTGAGGTCCATTCCCCTGCCCGCAGCCAGGGTGAACCCGTTACAACCAGTCCGATCAAATGGGCCCCTGCTCCAAACCCTCCACGGAGCCCCATCGCATGCCTGGCACCCAGCAAAGCCGTCCAGAGGGACCCCGTTCCTTCTGCCGTGCCCCTCCCTCCCACTACCGATGGAGGGGCTGGGCTGCCTGGTTTAGCCCACCACCTGGCATGGCTCCTGGTTTCTGCCTTCGCACTGGCTGTTCCCTCTGCCAGGGAGGCTCCTCCCCCAGGTACCCGCAGGGCTCACTCCCTCATCCCTTCAGGCCTTTACCCAAGGTCACATTCTCTGCCACCTCGACAAAACTGCAGTCCCCTGACAAGTCCTACTGCGCTTTCCTTGCTCTATTTTTCTCCTGTGCTTCACTCACACCGGCACATTTACGTACACTCATTTATATTCTTTGCCGTCTCCCCACCCAGAATGTAAAGGCCAGGAAAGCAGAGATGTTTATCTTCTGTTGATTACTGTATCCCCTGCAAGTAGGACAGTGCCTGGTGCAAAGGGAGCACACGGTAAACATTTGTTGAATGGATTACGTAATCGGTGGTGAAAACAAAACCAAGGTAAAGACCGTAGGCATCACGAGAGAGCCAGCCGGAGTCCCGGTTGAGAGCCTAGATCTGGGTGCCCAGCTAAGCTAATGGGGTTCAACTCCTGACGGCTTCACTTAACCCCGTGTGATGTGGTGGGGCCGGGTTCCCTAGCCTCTCGGTGCTTGGGGGACATGAATTAAAGCACCTACCTGGTAAGGCTCTTTGGAGGACTGAATGAGTTAATGTTTGCAATATACTTAGAATGGCATCGGTCGCAAAGCGGGTGAGCCGGATAAATGTTATGTAAAATAAACATGCCCTATTTTCATAAAATAGAAAGCACATACACAGGTATACGTGCTCGCGTCTGCGCAGAAGAGCTGTGAGCTGTGACGGCTGCTGGGGCTGAGGCCCAGGGGAGGAAAGGGCCTTACTTCTCACCGGGTTTCCCCCCAGATGCATGCATTTCCGATTTAAAAAAACAGATTAGTAATGCCTCCGAGTTATCGATTTACGGGACGAAGTTTATTACGCTCTTCTATCTTTTTTGCAAAACAACAAATTTTAAAAAGGCATCTTAGTATTCATGGTTTCAGAAGTAAGCTGCAGGCAGCCCGGCTCCCTCCCAGGCGGGGAGCAGGAGGGGAGAAGGCGTCTGCTGATGAGGGAGGGAGGGAGGGCAGAGGGAGCGAGGGAGGGAGGGAGGGCAGAGGGGGCTCCTCCCTACCACCTGCGGGCCCCCTGGAAGGGGAGTCTGAAGTCCACACTCATTCGCACGCCCCCCCCCTCCCCGCTGCCCCCCAGGCCGAACGAGCTGCAAGATCCCAAGTACCAAGTTGAGAACAGACACGTAAGCCTTGGGAGCTGGACCCAAGCACAGACACGTAAGCTGGACCCCGGCTGTGGAGGGCCGGGGTCCAGCTGTCCCGGTGTAGGGTCTCTGGGCTGGGGCTGCCAGGGCCTCGGGGAGGTCACACTTGCACATGACGCCTCGGGAGGGTAGGAGGTCATGCGTGAAAGAGGCCTGGACGTGTAGATTCATTTAAGGAAGGTCAAGGCCATGCCACACTGATGGTTCGCCAGTGTGGCAGATGCTGGAGACCCCCAGAGCCTCTAGTTTGGTCAGCTTTTTAGGTCCCCTCCCCCATGATGCTAATGAGGAAGGCAAGGCAGGGAGTTGAAGCCCTCGCCACCCAAGTCCCTTCTGGCTTTTAAGGAGCAGGGCTGGGGAAAGCGAGCTTTTCGCGTCCCACGGCCTCCTCTAGGCTTTTGGAGCTGAAAGCCTGCCCCCAGACTGCTGGGTCCAAGGCCCTCCTTTCCTCGCTAGGAGCTCGAGGCCCAGAGTGGGAGTGACTTGCTCAAGGCTTCCCAGAGGAAGGTGGTGATAGGGACCCACAGCCATTGTCTGTGCTAGGCAGCTGCCCCTCACCCAGCCCTCCTTCCCCCAGCCTCTTCCAGGGTGCCCTGCACTTTCCCAAACCTGCACTTTGCTGCCCCAAGGAGCTGGAGCCTCCATTTAGCAAGGTAGGGCCCTGGGGAAACCCCACATGGTATTTTTGGCTCCGAGGAAAGGGTCCCACGGCACCGTGAGACCAGAGGGAAAGGCCCAGGGAGGGAGTCGCTTGGGGGCCATGCGGGGCCCAGTGGGCCTGGGTCCCTCCTTTACCTCTCCTGAAGTCTTTTCCTCCCCCTCCTTCTCTTCCTCCCCCTCCTCCTCCCTTGCTGCTCCTTCCCGCCCCTGCCCTCCTCCCTGTCTGTTCTATTCATCCAGTCTTGCCCAGAATCTCAAAATTAAAAGAAATCTCAAAAGTCACCTAAATCCTGGCTTCTCAAAGTGTGGCCCGCAGACCAGCAGCAGGGGCACCACTTATTAGAGACGGCCCTAGGTGACCGGCACGAGCAGAAAAGTTGGGAAGCACCCATTGCAACCGCAAGGTGCCCAAAGCCGTGGCCCTTGTCATCACCAAGCGTGATGAATGCCTCCCCCAGGAGCTCACTGGCAGCAGCCAGGCCGCCGCCCCATCTTTGGCCAAGTAAGGCGGGGGCGGGGGGCGGGGCAGGCAAAGGGTCCTGAGCGTCCCTGCTGATGTGGAAACTGCTAAGGCCTCCCCATCCTCCGAGCCGGCTTGCTCATTGCTGGCCACCCGAGGCCCCGGGCCCTTAGCCCTGAGTTCTTCCGGTGCTGTGTGACCCACTGTCCACACAGCCACCGTCTGGGTCCACTGTGTCGCCCCACGGGACGTGGGGTGCAGTAACCAGCGCCCTCATGTAACGATCTGACTCTTCAGATCGATTATTCTGCTGACCCGCAGTCTTGGCCGGAAGACTGGGCTTCTTCCCTGACTCTCTGCCTGCACGCACATGCATGTCTCTTTGTCCCTCCCGGTGTCCCCAGCAGCCGTTCACTAAGGTCTCCGTGGAAAGGCTCATGGCGAGACCTTCATCTGAAGACATTCACTCACAGGGAACCTGGGCTCGCCTGAGCACCAAATTCGTGCCAACCCTTGCGCCTCGGTGTTCCACTTTGTCATTATGTCGCCTAATCCTCCCCACAACCCTGCAGGGTGGACTGCAGCCCCTTTTTCCAGCTGCTGAAATTGGAGCTCTACCTGTAGCCCGGTCTCAGAACAGTAACAAACATAGATTATCTGGACGCGCGCAGTAAAGAAGCAAGGAACGAGATGGTTTGGAGGAATGATACCTCTGAATGCAAGGTGCTGTGATCACCAAGGATCACAATTACCATTTGTCAAGCTGCTCCTAATGAGCGGGCGTCCCGGGGCTCCCCCAGCTAAGCTGGCAAGCTCTGTACTGAGCGGGCACTGCAGAACTATGGCACTCCGTCGGACAGGTGAAGCTGGTAAGGGTGCAAGACCGTCATCCCTGCCCTCTAGGAAGGAGACAGGAGGGGCACGGTGTGCCTGATGCGAAGCTCTGTGCCAGGGGCTCGACGCACGCGGTGGAGGCTATCCCTTCATTCGCTCTTGACTTTCTTGCCTGCCAGGCACTGTCCTAGGGGCTAGGAACCCCAGGGTGAACTAGGTCCTCGCTCTCAGGAGGCCTGCAGCCTGGGTAGAATGTCTGTAGGTTTTCCTGTTAGCCTCCATTCCCCCTTCTGGTGCCAAGGAGCCTGGTGTCCTTGGAGAGTCCCCTTCTCCTGATGCTCCATTCTGGGATAGGACCAACCAATCAGCACTCGAATCTGCAAGTCATAGGGAATGGTGTGGGGAAGGGCAAAGGGCCCAGCCAATCATGAGTGGCGATTTGGGGGCTTTGGAGGACTCTGTTGGGAAGAGGGAGTGCTGAAAGGATGGGATATTATTATGGGTCTGCTTATAGCCAGCCACCGTGGCACCACGGACACGAGCCTGCCTATGGATGGAGTCACTACAAAAGAAAGCAGAGTAAGAAGAACAGACCAAGTCCTGAGGACACTGTGTGAGCCCTGGATCCAACTGTTCCTGAAGCTGGACCTGACCCCGGACTTGGCATAAATTCCATGTTTGCCTAATCCTGATTGACTTGAGTTTCTATCTTACTGTCTTTAGTCCTTTCAAAAACCTAGTGAGTACAGTTTTACCTTACTTGTTTCTCAGACAGGAGGGTCAGAGAAGACAAGTGCCTGGACCAAGGCTGCACAGCAGCTGTCTGGAGTCTACCCAAGTCAAAGCCCATGCTTTCACCACTACTCCCAGTTGGCAGTCTTGCATGGGGGGCAGTGACAAACAATAAAAAGGGGGTGGGGTATGGGGCTTCATGGCAGGCAGTGAAGGACTTCCCGAGAGAGGTGGCCCTCAGGGGGATAGTTAGAACCTGCTCCAACCAGAGACAGGCCTGTAGAAAGGATCCACACGTTATAAACTGGTGGCTGATTTTTGGTTTTGGTTTCCAATTTTTATTTTTGCTTTAGTTGCCAACTCTGAAGAAACACGATTTCAGGTAAAAACCCTATGTTAAGCTTTTTTAGGAATTAAATCAGAATCCCTGGCAACAGCAGGCAGGTGGTCACACGTGGCCACAGTCTGCCGGAGCTGGGGGGGTGGGGGTTGCTGCTCAAACGGGCAAGGCGCTAGCTCTCCAGATCTCCAGCCGACTTGGGCCACTCGGGTGCATTCCCTGCCCGGCCCCGGCATCTGCATTCACGGCCTGCACAGCTGAGACCACCGTGCTGGGCGGACGCCAACCTGGGCACCCGACCTCAGGCAACATGGGGTGCTGTGGTGAGACCTCACCAGCCTCCCAGCCTCCGTCCGCTCCGGCTGCTCCCAAGTCCCCTCGGGGTCGGGACGGTCCCCGGCACCCGGCACCCGGCAGGGGCGTGACACACACTTGGTGAGTGGATGCGGCAGACGAGAGGGTATGCGCCACCCGATCAGTGCGCTCCGCGGGGCAGTGTGGTGCAGAACTCGGGGTGCAGGGGTGAGACGGCGCGGGGCGGATGGTGGCCCACCAACCATGTCATCGGGGGCGCCGGGGGGCTGGGAGTTCTCTTCCTGTCTGTGCCTTCAGTTACCCCTCTATAAAACAGGAATAACAACAGGTGCATAGGGTTCTGCAAGCAAAGGGGGATAAGCTGTCAGTAAGTAACTAGTAGCCTGACCTGTTCCACTGATCAAACAGACTTTAGTTCCTTCCCTGGTCCGAGCCCCAGTTCATCCAAGGTGCTTGGGTTTGATTTGTCAGGACCTCCCAGCTCTGGCTGTGGGTCACTGTGAAAAGTCAGCACTCGGGCAAACTGCGGGCGCTGGGCACACAGACGCGCCCGAGGCCACAGGGGTCTCTCTGTGCACCGCTTTGCCACCGAGGTCAAAAGGGACCTCAGGGGGCCATCATGGTCAGGCCCCACGTAATGCCCAACTGCCAGCTCCGGGAGCTGCTGTGGCTCATTGACTCCCAATCGTGACAGCCCAAAGGCCCAGGGACACGGCTGGAAGGAGCTAGCCCTCGGGGGCCCTTTGTGGGGTCCCCGGGGGGCCTGTCCTTGCTTCGGAGAGCGCGCAAGCAGGGTCCACCACAGCCGTTTCACCACGGCTGGCCCAGGGGCACCCAGCTGGCAGAGCCGCTGCCATTCCTCTCACACGCCCCCGGATGGGAAATGATTCATGAAAACCAAGAAGGTAAAATTAGCCCAAAGGCTGCCGAGTAATTTATGCAGCCAACAGGCCCAGGAGGGAGGGAAGGCCCACGCTGCCAGCTCAGTGTGGCCTCCGGGGGGCTGGCAGAGGCCGGCCCAGCCATCGAGAGCCTCTGTCTCTGGGGTCTTCTATTTTGGGACTCAGCCTCCGGGGCTGTTGGCAAGGCTTCCGGAACGGTCCTGACCCCCACTCAGCAGACCCATGCCTGCCACTGGGGACCTGCTAAGGGTCGGTGGATTGCTGGGGAGAAGCTTGAGCATCCCATCCTCATCTCAACCCTGGGAGGACGGTTTCACCCTCCCTATTTCCCAGGTGAGAGACGAAGGCACTCAGAGGTCAGGTAGACAGCCAAAGGTCAGGGGCAAAGCCAGAATTCCAACTCAGACCTCATGCACTCCAAAAGATGTGCTCTCCCCGCTCCCGCTGGGTATGGCCTGCCAAACTTCAAGTTCTCAGCGTGGGCCGAGGGCAGCGGACCCAGCGGGGATTCCCTGGCAAGTCCTCAGACGTGCTTTCCACCATCTCAGGACGAGTCAACACCAGAACCAAGTCCCATTGTCCCAGCTTGGCTAGGTAGAGGGTCCCTAATGTCCTCGTCTCTTAAAAAGGGGTTGAGGGAATGGGGTATAAATCATATCCCTTAATGGAGGCACAGAACAGTGGAGATCAGTGAGCCCCATGGTCTCACTTTCCGGGGCTGTCCTCCAAGGCCAGAGAGGGGAAGGGGCTTACTCAAGGTCACACAGCAAACCTGTGGCAGAGCCTGGGATGGAATTACATCCCCTGAGTCCCGCTACAGGGAGCCTGCCATTGAAACTATTTATAAAGACAGCAAATCTGAGTGGGAGTGGGTTCCCCACCTAAAGGGACAGCTGAGGCAGGGGTCATCCCGGAGACTTCCCGGGGCCCCCTGATCTGGTTATGCCTGATATCCGCCCACAAGTGAACCCACGGGGGACACGCGAGCACCTGGAGGGGGGATCCCCAGAAGGAAATAGGTGGGAGCAGACTAGAATCCCACTCTAGGCCCGTGGGAACCTGCAAGTCCCCTCGCCTCCTGATCCTGGGTGAGAAACGGACTCGGGAAATTGACAAGAAAACACATGTGTGTACGAATCACACCATAGGCTGTGAGTGTTCAATAGGAATGCAAGGGTCCCTCACGATGGTGGTCACCGTGCTCACCCTCAGTCCTCTGGCCCCTGACTTGGCCCGGAGGAAGCCCGAGGCCAGCCATGGGAACATCCCACAGCCACCCATGCAGAAAGAACTCACCTCTGCCCCCGGGGCAGGCAGCCAACCGCTGGCGCGGTAGCTCGGAGCAACGCCACTCACTCATGGGTTCCAAGCAGCTCAGTGGTAGCCGGACCCCATGTCTCCCCAGAGGGACCCGAGCTTGCCATGGCCCAAGCCCTGAGCTCGTCAGCACTTTTCACTATCAACACACTAAGCGACCCTTCCCAGCAATGCTGGGGGGAAGGCGGCTTGGTCTTCACTTCACTGCCACCCGGAAAGACGCGGCGGCTTATTCACTCGACACGCATATACCGAGCACTGGCTGTGGGTCAGGCACCACCAGGAGGAAGACAGGTGTGTTTTTCCCTGGGGGAGGGGGTCCTCCTGGCCCTAAGAAGCATTGGAGTGGTTCATACACAACCTCGGGGGCCACGCTGCTGGGATTCCAATCCTAGTGTCACTCCCATTAGGACTCTGGGGAGTCACTTAACCTGTCTGTGCCTCAGTTTCCTCAGCTATAAATGGAGAATCATAAGGTATCCATCTCATGAGGTTATTCTGAAGATGAAGTGAAATGTTTCGGGTCGAGACTTGGAATAGCACCAGACACATAGTAAATGCTCAATTAATACGAAGTTATTATTGACCCAGGACCCAAGCCTGCATCCCTCTGACCCCGACAGCCATGCTTGTAACTCAGAGCTGGGCCAGCTCAAGGTCTTTGGTGTGGCCTAACCACATGACTGGGAAGGGCCCTATTTCTAGAATCAGGAGGTGGGGGTTCGGGCTTCCCCTCTGCCAACTGCCAGCTCCAAGCAGCCCCTGCCCTCTCTGAGCCTTGCTCTCTCCAGTCTTAAAAAGGGCCCGAGGATGGCTGAGCTCCTGCTTCCCTAGAAGGAGCACCCCGAGTCCCAAGGGCCACTGCAGCCCCTGCCTGTACCAGGGGAGACGGGCTCAGAGAGCAGGCCCTCCCCCCAGCCACACTCTAACCCCCACTTACCTCGGGCCACTGAGAGGGTTTGTGGCTGGAGCTGGGGACGGGCTGGGCCCTGGGCCAGCTATGGTACTTCTCCTTTCTCAGGAAATAATCCCAACCCTCTGAGCTCACCCAACCGCACCGGCCGCCGACCGGCGGGGCACCTTCTGCCAACACCCTCACATTCAGTGGCCTCGTGACAAAGAGCTGGACACGAAGCCAGAGAGCCTGGGTATGTTCTCAACACCACTGGTGGCTAACCGCGGGGCTCTGGGAAAGTCACTTCACCGCTCGGAACCTCAGTGTCTGCATCTGTGAAATGGCCACGGCCGGGCCACCTGCTCCACAGGGTGGCTGTGATGCGTGAACGGGTGAGAGGTGCAGCTTGAGAGGTGCTTTAGAACCTGCAGGGTGGGGACAAGGTAAGGAAAGGGCAAAAGGGCCATCCTTTCCAGCACTAAACATACCATCACCGGCAGAGATTCGCTTCCCGAGCAGAAAGGCAAACCCAAGCCTGGACCAGCCAGTGTGGCCCAGAGGGGCCCCAGGCCTCTCCTCTCTGGGGAGAGGCTGGCCCCAAGCTGCTTTCTTCTCCTGCCCACCCTGCAGGCCAAGGGAGATCAAATCCCCAGCCACAACGGGCCCCATTGAGAGCCGGTAAATCTGCCCGAGGTGTGGGGTTTCGTTACCGGGCTCCCGGCCGCCGCCGAGTGAAGGGTCAGGCTGACCTCCTTCCCTCTCCGCGGGTCCCGGTCCAGAACCTGCAGGGCCGAGCCGGGAAGCAGTCCAATCACCCGCCGCATTCCCAGGCAGCAGCCTCCTCTGGGAAATGAGGGAATGGGCCGCGGGATGAAAGCGTCGCGGCAGCCACAGCCATCCCCGGCCGCCCACCCGCGACACGGGGCCCCTGCCCGCGGAGGGGGGGCTGCAGCTAGCACAGACGAGAGACCCCCGGGTAGAGTATTACCGGGATCTGACCAAGTGCCAGGCACAGCATTCTTCACGCTCTACACGTGTTTGCTTCCTCGATCCTCACGGCGGCTCTGCGACAGAGACGCTATTGTCCTCTCCATTTCACGGAGCATGAAACTGAGGCCCACAGAGGTGGAGGTTAAGGAGATTTCCCAGAAACAACCTGGACTTGAACAACCTGGTCAAGTGACCCCGGAGTCCACTTACCGCAACGGCCACCCGAGGGATGGGTCACTCAAGAACATGCCCTTTCGGTAAGGGCAGAAGCGCCCACATGGGAAGGACAAAAGTCTCCAGGGGCCGTGGCTACTATTTCAAGCCCTCTGGGGACTGCCTGGGGACAGGGGCGTGGCCTTTCTCTTTGGCTCTAAAGAAGAGACCCAGGAATAGCTGGGACCCTACAGGGAGACATTTGGTTCTGTGCAAAGAAAGTCTCCATGGATGGCGGCTTTTAAATATGGTGCAAGCAGTTTTTAAAAATGCAACAGGCTCCCATACCCAGCAGTAGCTAGTCTAGAGAGAGAGAGGGAGAGAGAGCGAAGGAAGGAAGGAAAGAAAGAATGAATGAATGAAAGAACGAAAGAAAGGAAAGAAAGAACGAAAGGAAGAAGGAAAGAAATAAAAGAAGGAAAGAAAGAAAGGGGAAAGAAAGAAAAAGAATTATGATAGCTTGCTATGTAAAACCATGACTATATTTTCTAGATCCAATGTTAAGTGAGAAAAGCATTTACAGCCTGATCCCTGATCTGTAACTATTTGCTTAAACACACACACACGCGCGCATGCATATGTGCTCTGATGACACATCTTCCTATAGGATCTGGATGTATAGAGAAATATCTAGAAGGATATATACCAAAGTAATAACAGTGATGATTATCCCTGCGGAGGAGGCTGGAATATTGTGGTAATGAAGGAAGATAATATTTAGCTTTTTAGATAATATTTGATGTTAGTACAACAAAAATGTATCTGTATACAACTTAGTAAAACAGCATAAAAAAGACACAGTGGGCTGCCTTGGAATGAATGAGCTTCTGGTCTCCGGAGGTATGCAAGCATCTGCATTGGGGTGGGGGGATTCAAAAGAATCTGAAGAACCCAGGGGCTAGGTGGGTTAGCTGGCCCTTCTGAGCCTCAGAGGCTTATCAGGGGGGTAGGAGCAGAGGCCGCATTCCCCCTGCGTCAAGGGTGGCTTTCAGGAAGCACTTAGCATCAGCCCCTGGAGTGGGAAGAGGCCGTGGGCCCTCACTATGACTTGGGCAAGGAAGCACAGGCCAATCACT
>CM052815.1:13198904-13408036 GCA_028533885.1 Nasua narica
ACTGAGCCCAAGCTGTGGCCGAGGCCACAGGGTGAGCCCCAATTCCCAACGGGCTGAGCCCCAGCCCCAGCCATAGCCCCGACCCCTGAGAGTGTAAAAAGCAAAGGCTGATGAGCCGTTACCTTACCTGGCGAGACAGCAATGGGGTCAAGAAAAGAGCCAAGAGATACGGGGTTGAGTCCCATCACCTGCCCCTGACTTCTCATAAGACCTTGACAAAGTCACTGAACCCTGTGGTGCCTCAACTCCTCCATCTGCAAAATGGGCAGACGGTATGTGCCTCCCAAGCCTGCTGTGTAGACATATGAGGTGTCGTCCACAGAGCCTCTTTGTGGGTTCCCACAACATGTGAGACCCCCACGGACACTGGGCGCTGAGAAAAGGAGGTGGCCACAACTGAGCTCCAAAAGCGGCTCACCTGCTGCAAGTCTGGGAACCCCGGGTGCAGCCGGAAAGGGGCCCGTTTGTGGCCCCGGGGGGGACCAGGAAGCAGCAGGCAGAGGGATTCTTCAGGCAAAGACAAGGGCACAGGGAGGAGACAGGAGTGAGTGCGAAAGAGCAGTGGAGCCTTTCTTGGCCACTGTCCTGGGCCGAGGGCCAGGGAGCTTGGGGAGGGCAGGGAGCCACCGGCAGGTGCCAAGGAAGAGTACAGTTTCTACCTGAAACTGGGGGCGGGGACTCTGGGAGCAGGGCCAGAGAGTCCTTGCCTCACCGGTGGCCAGGAACTGGGGCAGAGGCGGGCTACAGATCCACAGAGGGGAACCAGGAAAAGGAAGATCAATGCTCAGTCCCGGAGAAGCCCAAGACAGGCTGCAGTGAGCCCAAGGACAGGCCCTGCCCTGGGTCCTGGGCACAGCCCCGGAGGATCCAATCCGGGACGTAAGTGGCACCCGGACGCACCGAACAGGCTCGAGGTGTCCTGTGGGGGAGGGGGTCCCTGAGAAGCAAGGAGGTCCTGCCTGGTGCTCACATGGAAAAGCGCCAGCTCTGGGGAAGGGCAAGCAGCAGCACAAAGCCTGAGGTAGGGGGCTTAGCGAACCCAGGGCCACCCGACGCCACCTCGAGGAGACCCGAGGGCTATGGCAAATACTGAGCCCAGCCTGGGGCCAGCCCAAGGCAGAGAGCTGGAGAGGTCCGAGGATGCAAGCCTTATGCCTCCAAGCACTACCCGGGCCACCAGCAAAGCCCGAGCTCCTCGGTGACTCCTGGTCCCGAAGCCAGCAGCCCCATCCCGCGGGGTCCCAGGCAGCCGGACTCCCCACCGAATGGCAGCCAGACGGTCTCGCCTGCTGTGTGGGGCCCAGCAGTCGGGGAGCTGCAGGGAGGGAGCGGGAGGCCCTCGGAGGAGGGTGTATGTGGGGCTGGCGGGAGAGGCGCCGCCCGCAGCTCCCCTCCGTGCAGGCCGGCCTTCTCGGGGGACCTGTGGCCACGTGCAGGCCCAGACACAGCAGGGGCCGTTCCCAGCAGCCCCCAGACGGGGACAGTGGGCTCCTCTCCTCCCCAGGCCGCACCACGGTGGTGGCAGCAGCTCCCCGTCTGCTCACCCGAGCTGCCCAGACGGGACGGGAACCACCCCTCAGCGCCTCGACCACGTGTTCCCTCCTCCGGCCACAAATGCAGTCAGCCCCGACCCTGACCCGACGGACGGTTCGAGCAGGAAGCCACTTCAGGCGGCCGGCCATGGCTCACCTCCGATTCGGGCCCCTCGCTCGGGGCCAACCCCCCACCGCAGCCTCAGATCTCCGCCTTCTGTCTTCCAGCCCTCACTCCCGGGCGTGGCTCTGGACTCCTGGGGCGGCCGGCCCGCTCCCTTCGACCATTCACAGCACTGAGAGCACCAGGCAGGGGGAGAAAAGGACCCCGCGGGGCCAGCCAACCCACTGACCAGGAGGACAGCCTGGGAAGGCCCGCTGCTCACATGGCCGAGAACTGCCCGCCTGTCCAGCCAGGACTGACTCGGGGGCCACCAGGCACCAGCAGAACCATGGGGCTGGCTGTCTCAGAAGGGACAAGGATAGCCCCGCTCTCCAGCGACTTAGCCCACTGGGCACCAAGAAACAGCCTTCCAGAAGGCCAAAGACAGAAAGGAAACACCACCTGGATGGCCCCTTTGGTCACTTAAAGTTCCTCCTCAGCTGTGACTTTATCTTCCATCTCAGGACCTCCACCTCCAGAACATTCTGGACTCGGTTTCGTTACGTCCTGCCTCAGCCTGGCATTCAAGGCCCTCCCAGTCTGGCCCTAGCCTCCCCTTCCAGGGCCATCTCCTCTACCTGTTCTCCCAACACCGCAGCCCACTCGCCCTTCCCTGGACCACCCTATCCTCATGTTGTCTGCCTTTGCACACACTGTCCCCAGTGCCAAAAATGTCCTGCCCTCTTCCTCCACCTGGCAGACTTCCACTCTTCCTTCCAGGTCCAGCTCCCTGCCGCTTCTTCTGGGAAGCCTACCAGGCTCTCCCTCTCCCATCGCTGGTGGCAGAACGTTGCTCCCCTCCCCGCCACATGCACGAGCAAGTAGGGCACTTCCTACCTTCAATCACAGTTAGGATCTGGGCCAGTGCCGCTCACACTATTCGCAGTAGAGATTTCTTTTTCAAGTTTTCCAATCTGTTGGAACTGATGCTTTTGTAAATTACAATCAAAAAAAAAAAAGAGGCAGCAAGGGCAAGCCGCAATAGGAGTTTTTTGACACTTACTTTCAAAGTTGTAACTATCTTGCTGCAGACCAGTAACATCCTGCTCACAGGTGGGCAGGGGTCTGCAGACCCCCCTTTCTGGGTATGGGGCCCATCAAATCACGTGTATACGTTTGGCCTTCCAGAGCCCAAGGGGGCACTCCACAAACATCTGCTGACCCAAATATTGGACGGGAAGGTCCCAACAACCCAGTAATGTGGGCAGTGCCTGTGCTGGGCCGCGCTACCCTTTTCTCCGGTGAGCACACAGATGCCCCAGCTGGCCACACTGTACCTTCTCGGGACCACCCGGCATCAGGTGCTTGGAGCCTGCAAGTCTCCCGGGCCCCCCTCCCTCCCTCCCAGCACAGTTCCCATGCAGTGGAGAAGAGCTCAGACTCCGGAATCAGAGAGAGACGTGGGTTCAGGTCCCAGCTCTGCCCTTCATAGCCGTGTGGCCTTGGGTGAGTCACTTCACTTCTCTGGGCCTCACTTTCTTCTCTGTAAATGGAGGCTAACGATACCAGCAGGATGGAGCAGAGCCCTGGGACCCATCCACACTTCCAATCTTCGCTCAGGTTTGGCTATTACTGACGTTTATAAAGGCCTGGATCACCCAGCCCAAAACTTGGCCCCGAGTCCTCCCTTTCTGCTTTTCCTCCACCTAAGACCCAAAGTCTTTTGGGTGGATGGGACGGGGGGGGCAGTAAATTTTTCCTTGGCTGCTAAGTTTGCTCATGTCTGTCGTAGATTTCACCCCCCTGGCCCTCCCTTCCCGCAGCCCTGGGCCACCTTGAACCTCTGACCTCTTCACCTCCATTCTAAATACCAGCCCTCCGGCCGGTCCAGCTTTTCCTCTGGGGTACAGCTGTCTGAAGAGGTATCTTGCACCACCCTGGGAAAATGCCGCCCTATTTGGGTTGGGCCACGGAAGGGCTGGGCTGAGAGGTCAGGGACAGGCCCCGGCTTGCAAACCCCTGCCCCCCACCTCCACCCACCCGCCAGAGCCCACCCTCCCTGTACCTTGGGCCATGACAATGCTGAGTCCACCCGGGCTGGCTCCCAGTCAGCTGCCCCCACGAAAGGCTCACTCCCTGCTGGGGCCGAGGGTCCGGTGGGCTGCTCCCCAGGCCCCTCGGCCGTCCCAGGGCCTCCCAAGCCGGCCATCTCCATCCCCCCGAGCATCGGGCAGCAGGATCCCTTCCCGGCCCTCACCCCTTTCCCTCCGGGAAAGTGAGAGATAGTGGGAGAAGCCACTCTGGGAAAGCTGACACTGTGGGGGTGGTTCCATATTTACTTGCTTGGTGACGTCCAACCAGCCCAGCTCGGTGCCCAGGTCAAGTGGCCCCCCCTGTCTATTGGTCACGCTCTGGCCCCCAGCCCCACCATGAGCCGGAGAGGCCCCGCCGGCCGCTCCCCCCTCCCCACCCCAGGTCCCCATGCACATGACGGGGGTCTGCTGCCTCTGTCCCCTCAGGAAGGGGTTAGCTGCTGTCATCACAGTCAAACAGTAACCCCACAGCCGCTCCTTCTGGAGAGACTGGGTCAAAAGTTCTCAGAATTCCCCATCCTGCTCTGACAAATGCAGGAGGATGGTGGGTGCAGAGGAAGGGGTCCTAGATTTGGGGTTTAGCTTGGTCACTCCCTAAACATTACAACCTCTGGCATGCCGCTTCCTCTCTGGGGGTCCCCGTCTTCTCAGCTCTAAAATGGGGGTCACGAGAGCCGGCCTGCCAGCCTCACGGGCCATTGACAGAGGTTCTGGAAAAAGGCGAGTTGGGAGGAGTCCTAGCTGGCCTTATGGGTCGCGTTGGGGAGGTTAGAGAGAGCAGTGGAAGGGAAAGTTCTAGAAGGCACTGAAAGCTGGAGGCTCAGGTATGCCTTTGCATACAGGGTCCCCACCCCTCAGCACCCACCAGGGATCTGGGACTGATGCTGGGAGCAGGGCAGTCAGCAGCCTTCTGCCCCTCCCCCGTCTCCCCTCCTCCCTCAGCCCACGTCATTTCATTGGAGACTCTTGGTCTGTCCAATAGTGCCTGCAAGTTCTCACCCTGAGGTTCCCAGGTGGGGAGAGGGGCCTGAGACCAGCTGTGTAAACCAAGGGCTTACAGATCAAATCCCACATTTAAAGCACGCAGGAGACCTGCTGGGAATCGTTAACTAACACAGGTAGGCCACCCCTGAGGCTACGTTTATAAATGTGGGTTTCTTGAGGTGACTGGAAAGATTAGATTACAGCTGGGGGATCTGGAGCTAGTCACTTAACGTCTCTGAACTTGCTTGAGCTTCCCCATCCATAAATGGATACAGAAGGGACCTCATGGGGCTCGGTATGTGTTCCTCTTAAATTTGGTCATGACAATAGGGAGGAAAAAAATTTCATCCAAAGAATGTGGCATTGAACTGATCCTACCGTCATTTATAGGAAGGGAAACTGAACTACTTGAACTACTTGAGCTTCTCCAAGCCCTTCTGTGTGCCGGACCTTCGCACAAGCCATAACCCACACTAGAATGCCTCTCCCTTCTCTGATGTCTCCTCATCCTTCAAAACCCAGCTTGGAGACTGCCGCCTCCTCCAGGAAGCTTTCCTTGACTTAGAGTCCGTGGCCATCTGCCTTACACCCTTGTACTAGAATCTTTAACTGCCTGGGTAAGTGCTCACCTCCCACGCTAGTCCGTAAGTTCTATAGCGGCAGAGACTGGGCTCCCCCTACACCCCGAAACCCAGCACGGTGCCCGGCACAGGGATGGCCCATGAGCCCGGACGAACTGATGAAGAAAGGAAGGACTGAAGGAGGCCCCAGGCCTCCCCTCTTACAGAGCCTCAGCCAGGGGCACCACCATGAGTGATGCTGTACCGCTCGAACGCTAGGCTTTCCAACGCAGATACAAATCTGCAATGGGAAACAGGCTTTTTAAAAATAACAGCACATTTTTCTTTTTCCTTCATTGTGTTTCTTTTTTTTTTTTTTGTCTTTCTGCACGGCTTATTTTTCCGGCGCAGCCCCTGGGCCAGCTGTGGGGAAGCCTCTCCCAGGCCCCACATGGGGCTCCAGGGCCTCCAAGGATTCTCGGGCCCCAGCAGGGGTGGAGATGTACCAGATGGTTCCAGACCAGCCCTGGCAGGAAGACCACCAAGCAGTGCTGGGCCAGAAACCGGTTTGCACAAACCCCAAGGGTAGGTGGGTGTTACCTCCTGGGAACTCACCCCCAAGAAGGGTCTTATAACCCCACGTGACATTTCCAAAGGGGGGGTCTCCTGGGTGGGTCTGGGGTCCTCTGCTTTCATTCTAAGGGGGCATCCTCATGGAAGTGGCATCAGAAAGCCAGGGTTCCAATCATGGCCATACCGCTGTGTAACCCAGGATCCTTTACACCACCTTTTGGGGCCTCAGTTTACCCATCTGTGAAATGAAAATAATAACACATACCTTGTGAAGTTCAAGACATGCTTAGGATGCTCAATAGCCCTCAATAAACATTCGCTGCCTTCATCATCATTACTTTCGTCACCCCTGGATCCCCTACTCTGTGGCCCCTTCACCATACAGTCTCTAGATCAGCAGAAGTCTCAGGCTTTGTTAAATCTCACACTTTTGCCCTCCTGGGGTATCCGCTCAGACCTCCCAGACCAATCTGCCTGCCACTCCTGAAGCCTCCTTCTAGCTGGACCCCCACCTGCCCTTACGCCCAGGAAGCAGGGTCCATTTACCCTGTCCCTCACCCTGGGCACCCAGTGAACCGGCAGTCAATGCTCAGGGAATCTTCAGAAGCAGCCCTTGTGTGCAGACCCTGGAAATAGAGCAGCGAACCCCGGCCCTGTCCCTGCAGAGCTCAGGGTCTGATGAAAGGGGGAGACCAGAATCAGTAATCACATCCACAACTGTGAAATTTGCTACAGAGACGAGTGCTGCCAAGGAGAGGTACATGGGGCCATGAGAAGCTGTCGTGGAGGGCTCGACCTAATCAGGGAGGGCTTCCCTGAAGAGGTGAGGTGGAAGCTCAAAGATGGGTGAGGCAGCCTCAGCAACGGGAGTGTGGCGCACCGTCAGGGCCGAGGGAACAACGTGAGGAAAGCGCCGTGTCAGGTGGGACATAGCGAATGGAGGGATGCGAAATGGTGTCCCCATAGGGTCTGGAGGGCAGCTAAAGGATTTCTAGCTTTCTCCTAACAGCAGTGGGAGTGCCTGAAGGTTTTCCAGGCAGGGTGGATAGACTCACATTTGTTTGTCCCAGGGTCACCCTGGCTGCTAAAGGTGAGACTTCCTGAGTCCCTGTGTGTATGTACTTGTCTCTGCCTGGAATGTTCCTCTAGTCCCTGTATTAGTCAGGTCGGGCTAGGTTATGCTGTAGTAACAAATAACCCCCAAATCTCAGTGGTTGCAGAAAACAAAGGTTTAGTTATCGCTCGGGCTGCATGTCCATCGTGGGGCAACATAGGATTTGTGCCACCCAGCCACCCAGGGACCCAGGCTAGCAAGAGCCACCGCTGTCCCACCTACTGCCAGGTGCCACACCACAGGAAAAGAACACTCCGGAGGCTCATGTGCCAGCCACTAGACGCTTTGGCCCAACCTGATTTGTGTCACTGTAGCTCACAACTCACCCGCCAGCCGCACGCCCCCCCCCAAGCACAAGGGGCCCCAGATTCAATCCTACACGGTGCCTGAGTGAACTGGAAACATTTAGGGGCCAGTATCAAGGACCGCCCAGCCACTCTCCCACTCCACCTTGCCCTTGCCAGCCTCAACTCATTCATTAGATCACAAGTGGGCCAGTATTCCAGAAGGAGGGCAGGGCACGTGCAGGAGAGGACTACACTTGGAGCGCAGGGAGATCTGGGGGGACGGTGCGAGATGAGGCCGAGGAAGGGCCGGGGCCAGATCACTCCAGAGCTTTTAGGTTATGGGGACAATTTGGTTCTTTATCCCAAAAGCCCTGAGAAAGTCTTTTCGAGTTTTAAGCAAGAAATGGGAGACCTGATGTGATCTTTTTTGGAACGGATCGCTCCGACTGCGGGGTGGAGACCGGCAAGGAGGGGAAGCTGCAGGTGGACAGTTAGGAGGCTCAGAGTGTTGTCCTGGGGAGGGACAGCGCTGCCCTGGAGGACGGACAGGAGGCAAGGGACAGACTCAGATGCCGAGCGTTGGTCGTGATTATGATATAGCCAAGAGGACAGGCCAACGAGGCAGCTGAATAAACACATATGACTCCTGACTCCTAGTCCAGTGGTCTTTACTTCCTTCACACTTGCCAGTGACCTAGAACCAGGAAAACCCCGCCTCCGCATCCAAGTACCCAACAGGAAAGATTCAGACGACAGAAGTCTTAACTTGACGCCACGGAGAACAAATTTATGAAACACATCAACCCAGGGGGTCTGGAGGGCAGAACTCTATGCCAGTACCGGATGTAAGTGATGGTTGTGATGGCCGATCGGGGATCTTGGGGCTAGGGAGGGGAGCCTCTCCTCTTTGAGAATGTCATTAGGGAAGAGAACTAGCCCCCACCCTAGCTGCTCCTTGGAGGCCCTGTCCCTTTGGAATTGGATGGTCTTGGGTGGGGCCCACCAGGCAGTGCGGATGGTCCCGAGATAGCAGGTTCCACCATGACCCCCGACAGAGAACACTTCTCGAATCACACGTGGAGCGTGGACTAGGCATTTTATCTCTGCCTTTAATCTCACAACCGCCTTGCCACACAGGCTCTGTCGGCTCCATTTTCCGGAGGGAGAAGCAAGGTTCATTCAGAGAGGTCAAAGGAGAGGGTGCCAAATCCAAAGTCATACAGTTATTTCTTGGTGGAGGGGGGAGGAGTCCAACAGAGAAGCACTTTCACTGAACTCAAGCAACCAGCTGGGGTTCTTCCCAGCAGGTTCGCAGACATTTGGCCACGAGGAACTCTGCCCACCTCTCCTAGAGCTGGGGGGTGAAGACCACGCCCTCGCCCCACAGGTGAGGACACCACAGCTGGTTTCAGACTCCGTCCCATGGACCCCACATGGACCCCACCTCCCTTCCGCTCCAGGGGTACTGTGGACAAAGGCAGCTTGGGTGCCGCTGGCATCCGGCTCCACGGAAAATTCTTTTGCCCCAGCCCAGACAAAACCCCTAAGTTTATAGGGTTTCCAGGCATCAAGAGCAATCTCTCATTACTGCCTCCTGTCCCCGCGCACAAAGAACTGGGTGTGTTTCCTCTCAGCCACTCTAAATTATAGACCACAGCCTCTCCCCACATGAAGCAAACGTCTAAGAAGAGAGATTTAACATTTTTCTCTCCTAAGTCCCGGCCCATCCCAGGGGTCGAGCCCCTCCCGCCCAGCCCAGTTCAAAACACAAGCAACTTTTCAGCCAGCATCGCCCAGCACTCAAGCAATGTGTACTCTCCTTGCGGCGACTTGCTTAGGGCGTGCTGGCCTTGACCGGAGAAAGGTCATTGGCCGCTAAGTTTCTGCAGTTTCTGCAAACGAGAGCACCTTGGGGATTGCGAGTTGGGGGTGAAGGCTACACTCCAGAGAGATTTCCCGAAGAGTCTACACGGCAACTAAGACTTAAAATATTATTAAAGAAACGGCCCCCGGCTCGGCCACCTTTCGCGGGAAATTGCCGCGGGCTGCGCTGGAAGAGGCCCCACCGCCTCCTGAAGGGCCCGAGCCCCCCACACCAGCCCCAGGCGGCGAGCCGAGCGTGCCCCCAGAACTAGGCCAGCGGCGGCAGAGAGCCCTCCAGCATTCCGCGCCCCGCCCCGCCCGTGTCACCGCGTTCTCATTCCGAACGCTCGGCCCGGGCCGCCGCTCCCATTGGTCGGCGGCCACGTCCGTCAGCGGGCGGAACGCCGGCGCAGAGAAAAGGCTACATTGTAACAAGGCGAGCGAGCGAGGAGCGAGCGGGGAGGAAGGAGGCGGAGGGGCGGCCCCCGAATCCCGCAGCGGCGGCGGCGGCGGCGGCGGCAGCTACCTGCCGAGGGTTAACCCACCTCGGGGCCGAGACGAACCGCCCCCCCAAGCCCGCGCCCGCGCCGCCCCGGGCCCCCCGCTCCGCCCGCGTCGGCCCCCGGCCACCCGCGCCCCCCGCAGCGTTTCGCGGCCCCTGCGCCCGCGGCCCCCGCGCTCGCTGGCAAACTGCCGAGCGCTTTCCGAAGCCATTTTCAATGGCCACATTGGCTACCGGGGCTGACTCACCTTCCCGGGAATGCTGCGGCAGCCGCGGGGCCCGGGCGGCGCGGGCGGCCCGGCGGGCGGCTCGGCGGAGGCGGCGCGGCCCCGGCTGGCGGCCCCCGCGGCGGGAGCGGCCGCGCTGCGGGCGCGCTGGTCCCCGGCGAGGCAAAGTTTCAGCGCCAGCCTCGGCGCGGCGGCGGCGGCGGCGGCGACTCGCTGCTGCTCTCCTCCCCTGCTTTGACCACCATCTTATTAGTACAGGAAATGACATGGAAAACGGAAGAAAGCGGCGTTTGGGGCAGACGCGGACCCCCCAATTCAGGGGCCGGAGCCGGGACTCACCAGCCGCGTCCCAACCCGGCCCCGGAGAAAACTCTCGGGGCCCCCTCGGCCCCCGCCCCGCGCGCTGCCCGGAGGGGGGAACCTAGCTCCTCGAACCCAAAAGGAGAGGGCGAGTTTTATAATCCTGCCCGCGGAGAAATCGAGAAAAAAAAAAAAATGAAAAAAGAAAAGGTTAAAAGAACTTTCGAACTGGGACACTTTTTTTTTTGGTCGGAATTAAAAGTTCTAAAAATTTAAAAAGTCATTCCGTGGGGGGGCTCCCTGGCTCCCCCAGCCCCGTTGCTGCCCATTTTGAACCAAATAGTCAGGGGGGATTAAAGCGTTTATAATTTTAACCCTTTCCAGGCACCCCGCCACGCGCTGCAGGGCCCCTCCTGGTCCCTTTTAACCCTTTGAACGCCCAGCAGTTTGGAGATACAAACTAAAGTTGTAAAACATAGGAGACCCACGGCAAGCTGAGGGTAAGGGACTTGGGGGTTCGCTCGAAATATTAACTCTTTCTGTGGGGCTGCGGTTTTAAGTCGGGCACCGCAGGTGTTCTTCGAGTGGAGATTCGTTACAGGGTTTGAGATGCTGAGAATCCGGCAGGCGGGTCCCTGGCTGACTTGGAAAAGACGTTGGTTGAAGCCTCGCTCCGTTGCGCGGTTCCTCAGTTTCTCCATCTGTGAATGGGATTCAATATCCCGGAGAGACAAGGTAGCCAGGAAAAGGTGGGGCGGAATTTTCATAAAGACAAAGTTATGAAGAGTCTGAAAGGCTTCCTTCGGCGCCCACAAAGCCGGTGGGGCGGCTATGGGGCAGAGGACACCGCGGGATGGCATAAACGGGACAACCATTCCCAAAATAACCCCTTGCTCTTGGCATGGTCCGTGAGGCTTGTGGCGGAACTGCAAGGTCTCCTGCCCGAGGAGGCTGTGCTACGCTGGCTCTAGAAAGTGAGCCCTAACCCTCCCCCACCCCAAGTCAGAGGTTGCTTGGAGGGATTCGGTCTGCATAGGAGCCCAGGTGGGGCGCTGCGTAGTGAGGGGCGCCCCACCCCGCTCCCCAAAATGCCCATGGATCCGAGCCCTGCAAGAGCTGGCCCAGGGGGCCTCCGGTGGGTACCACCCGAGGGAGGCCTCCTCCTAGGGGAATGAAGTTAAGGTCCACCTGGCAGTTGGCTGGGAGCCGGGCCCTAAGACCAGCGTCCATGGTCAGGGCCCAGAATGTGCTGGGGGTTCTCAGAGTCAGATGTTGGGGGTGGGGTGAAAAAACTTATTGTACCACATCATCTTTCCCCCTTTGACATCAAGAACACAGCTTCTTGGAATCTAATGTCTGTTTCTAGCTGGGTGATCTTGAGTAAGTAACTTCCCCTCTCTGAGCCTCAGTTCCCTCTCTGCAAGAGAGGCACACTAAGAACCCTCCAGCTGCCAGCCAGCTGTGTGTGGGGCCATGAGAATGTATTTAGAGGGCCCATCACCAGGCTGCTTACAGTAGATGCTCAAGGAACAGTAACTAATGCCCTAATTCTATGACAGCTGATACAAATATAAATGTTCTCAGAATGTCTATCTGTTCCATGCCAGGCAGAGTACTGGGTGCAGGGGAGTGCCCAGATAGTTAAGCAGGATCCTTCAAGGAGGTCTCCACCTGGCTGGGAGATGGAGGCACTCACAGCGAACTGGAAATAATTCAGTGATTAATGCCCACCCAATTGCCCTAAGCATTATACTGAAGGCCGAGTGCTTGGGCAGGGAAAGAGCACTGAGGAAGGAGCCATTCGTTCCCTTCAAGGAGTAGGGTCCACCGAGGAAGTGATATCAGAAGTGGGTCTTGCGGTGTTGGGGGGGCGGGTTGCAGGGGGCCGCTGGAATTCCCACCAGCAGTAAGATGGCATTTTAGGAAGGCTTATAGTACAAGCAAAGACCTAGACGTGGTAAAGTGCCCGGGGTGCCTGGCATGGGGTCACGTGGCTATGGGGCAACTTCCTGAGGGCAGAACGTGGGACCCCTGGTCCAAACTCTGTGTGTCTTGCAGGAAGAAGCTGGAGCCAGGAAGTGGCCGGAGTAGAGAGTGGGTGGGCAGAGGACCTGGAGACGAGGCCAGAAAGCCAAGTGGATAAAGAGAGAGTGTGGTTGCAACCTTCAAAAAGCCAAAAAAAGGTCTTAAGGGAATGAGCTGGTAAGTGAGGCAAAGAGGGAATTTTATCTAGTGGTGCTGGTTTTCTATTTAAATCTCCCCATCCGTGTGGCCCAGTCTGGCTTCCCTTTGCCAGGAACACTGGGTCCTAGTGGGGCTAAGTCATTGGGCATTGCAGGCTGGGAAGCTGGGGCCGCAGGCGTGACCCTCAGAGAGCAGAGAGGCACTGTGCGGGTCAGAGACCCGGGTCTGAGGCGTAGCCTCCTGCCAACACCGTGTGCCCTGGAGTATGAGACTCTTCCTTTTTTGGCCCCAGTTTCTTCCTGCAAGACACAAAGAGTTTGGACCAGGGGTCCCACATTCTGCCCTCAGGAAGTTGCCCCATAGCCACATAATCAAGACCAAGGCACAGGAAGGAATCTGAAATGAAGCTGGGAGAGTTGCTAGAATCATCTCCCAAGGGAGCCCATGGCACTCCAAGGGCCAGCACAGGTGCTCTGAGTGAGTGGACAGAAAGTGGCTCCACGGTCTGAAGGTCATTGCTACGGACCAGTGGTCTGGACAAGGCAGGTGTTGTGAGGCTGTACCGCAGCTTCCCTCTTTGGGCTGCATTGGCCTGAAACAAAGAAGTGGGGATGGAGTGGGAGCTCCACTTGAGTTCCTTGGAACTAGCAGGGGAAGGAGAAGGGGATGGAAACGAATAGAAGGGGACGGAAACAAACATTACGCATAAGTGGGTAATGTTCCACTTTCAGGACATTACCATTTGACTTAATAGTCCAAGGCAGATAGCATCATCACTGTTTTTACAGACAGGGAAACCATGCTCAGAGAGGCTAAGAAATTTGCCCAAGGCCACACAGCTAGTTAGAGGTAGAATAAGATTCAAACCCAGGTCGGCCTGACTCCCTAGCTCAATGTCTCCCACTCCCGGATACTTCTGATTCATCGTCCTTTTCCATAATGCAGCTTTTCAACCTAATGGTAAAATATTTCCCAAGTTTCTCTCTTGGACATATCACATAAAAGGAAGTGACCAGAACTTTGTGGTGTGAGGTCAGGTCCTTCATGACCTCCCCCTGCAAAAAAAAAAAAAAAAAAAAAAGTGCTACAAACTGAGTCATCTCCAGGGCCCTGTGAGGACACTGAGATGCTTTAAGCGAATCAAGCTCAGCTCTTTGGAAAGAAAAGTGAATCTGAGGCCTTTCTTACCTACTAATAATAATGATACTGCAAAATATACATCCAGTGATATGAGCTAAATAGCCCCTGGATCACTAGCAATTCCCTTCCACATTTGCTATAAAACAAGGATGTTGTTCATGGCATCAACTATCGATCCCTCCTAAACTTTCCAGGGAGAAATTTCATTCAAGATTCAGTGCCTGGAAAACACAAAACCTGAAAATCAACTGCATCTCACCCGTGGAACTGGCAAGCATGTCCTTTGCTAATAAGAAGAGCTCCATAACTGATCAGGTTTCCCTTTTTGCATTGGCTGCCAGGAAGCTCCGAGCCAAATTCCACCCCTGTTCCCAACAACTTTGGCAGTTGCTTCCTCCTCGTTCCCTCTTTCTCACGTCTAATCCTACTGACTCAGCTTTGTTTCCTCTGCCTTCTATTAAAGATGCCCCCCCTTTTTAATCACAAGACATGAATATTTACAATAAATCCACATTTGGAAGAGTTTCTGAAGGGACCTGGATTCCTCGGGCCTTGTGTTAAGCCGGGCCGGGTCCTCTTCTGGTCTGGTCTTGTTCACTTGCCCAACAGCTGAGGGATCCCTGTCTTGGAAGGAAGGAGGACTGGCTTAAGACCAAGGGATTTCTCGCCCAGCTGCCGATGATGGCTACGAGCTAATGCCCCGGGTCAGATCGGCATTGCTATTTTTTGCTCAACTGACAAACAGCTTGCCACTCTCCTGCCAGCTCCCCAGGAAGTCCAAACCACCATCCCATACCTATGCCCCTGAAAGTAGCCCCCATTTATTTCCTCCCCTTGAGGCATGGCAGGAAACAGACTGCTCGTTACTGCAGAAGTGAATCAACTTACAACTATTTACCGTGCATCCCGGCGATCTGGGCGGAGGTGGGGGACAGTAGATTGGTGGCAGAGGAGCAACTTGGCTTCATGAGGACAGGGGAGGCCACACTGAGGAGGTGGCGTTTCAGTGGGGTCTTGACAGATGAAGGAGGTAGAACCACCGGGACCTGGGAAGAGTCGCCAGCCCATGCAGGGGCCCAAAGCAGAACCTGGCTGAGGTGGCAGAAGGCCAGTGTGCCCAGAGTGTGGCATGGAAGGGACGCAGGGAAGGAGATGGGGTGGGGGGGAGTGCAGGGATCTGGCCCCATGCTTTTCCCACAGTTTGGATTGACTTGCGGTGCAGCGGAAATCACTGGCCCCCTTCGACCTTCAAGCCCGGGAGACGTAGGAATAGATTCAAGTTTCACACCATTGCCTTGGCTGCCATGGGTCGTCCTGCGTTTACTGAGTGCCAGGTGAGTCGGCCGGCCTCTTGTTTAATTATCCCCACATTAGAGACGACGTTGATGTGGACACGTCTCTTTTTTTCTGGCTGCCCGGCCTCTGACGTCCCTTCCGTGACTGGGGAGCCTCCCACCTTCGGAGGCTTGTGGGGAGGCAGGATGTGCCTCCGCGGTGCCCAGTGGGGAAACACCAAAACTCCCTTCCTGGGTGCTGTAGACTAACTGCCTATGCCCCCCTCCTCAATTCCTATCTTGAAACCTAATCCCCGAGATGTCTGTACCAGGAGCTGAGGCCTTCCGGAGGTGGTTGGGCCCTCACGAATCCCATCAATGCCCTTTACAAAGGAGGCTCCGGAGAGATCCCCCGCCCCTTGCGCCATATAAGCGGACAGACAGAAGGCAGCCAGCCATCTTTGAACCAGGAAGTGCGCTCTCGTCCGACACCCAATCAGCCGGCGCCTTGATCTTGGACTTCCAGCCCTGCTCCCAAATCCGAGAATCTGGGCAACTCCCTGCGTCTTGGGGGATCTCCCCTGTGTGGGGTGTTGGAACAGATGGCTTCTACAGCTCTCTCTCTCTCTCTCCCTAAGTCTCTGTCTCCTCCTCTCTAAATTGGGTCGGGAATGTTGGATTCAATCATCATTCCAACGATAAAAGATGTTCCCAGCGTTGTTCTTTTCTTCTTGTCCATTAGGGATCAGAAAGGAGGGAGGGGTAGAGATTGAGGTATCAGAGGGGCTGTTTTCCAGTCCCTGCCAACTCTGGGACAAGATTCCTGAATGCCACACATTCCAAAACCTGCAGGACCCCCGCCTCCCGTGCAGATGGGGGAGCGATTTAGGGCTGCTGGGTGCAACCGCATCCAGACAGATTTCAGGCGTTGGAGGGAAGGGTGGTCAGCTGCTGAAGCAATGGAGCTCTCCATCACAAAGGGGACTGCTACTGCCAATAGTGAGTTTCCTGCTGCCAGATGTATGGAGGCCAGGGCTGGAGTTCATACAGAGATAATTTATGCCCAGGTCAGATCTCAGGTTTGAGGAGTTCCAAAGTGCCCACCATAGGGGAAAATTCTCAGTTCTAGGAAAGCGCAGCCATGTTGCTGGGCCATAGATACTGTCGTGAAGACAGCTCTGGGTTCGGAGTCAAGAGATGTGGGTTCTGGTCCCCCGTCTGCTGTTTGGCCCCGGGGGGACTAGCGACTGCTCAGAGCCTCAGTCTTACAGTCTGTAAAATGACAGACCAGTTTTCACAAGCCCGACGGTGGAGTCAACTCCGCCAGAGAAGAGCTTATTCCCTGATTGTGGAAAAGATGAAAACCATAAAGCAACGTGGGTCATTTCATAAAGCAAATCTATTCCACTTAAAGGATCTTATATTTGAGATTATGTATTCCCTATTATTTTGGTGTTAATGTTCTTTTCTTTATGACCTGGTGGTTACAGCGTGTGTAAACGATGGAGGTAGCTTCGAAGGTCCCCCCCGCCCCGGGACCTTACTTGGCAAAATAAAAAGTTATCAAAAGTATAGCAATTAGTTCCCTCAATTTTTTGGAATGTCTATTAGTGTATGAAATTAAGAAATATGAGAATCACTAAACTAGATAACTGCAAATAACCTTCAACATTGTTTCCCCCTCTTTCCCTCTCCTCTTTTGTGGAATCACTCATCCATTTATCTGTTCCTAAAACACTAAGACCGACCACACACTGGATAATATGCGATAGAGCCCCTTCTTATGTGAAGCTCACAGGGACCCAGGAGAGACCAACGTAAAGATACGTAAACAGATGGATATTTAGGTTAGTTCCTATTTTTCTCTTGTAAAAATGCTGAAGTAGATGTCCTTACATGTATATTTTGTGTTTCTCTCTTTATTCCCTTCAAATAAGTTCCAGAAGTAGAATTTCGGGGTCAAAGCTTATGCCCAGCTGTACATTCTGAAGCAATTTTGCCAAATAACCCTCTGAAGATTGAACTGATGTCTCTTCTCATTGACTTTGTGTGAGTGGGCTGGTTTCTCTACACCCTCAGGCTGAACGTCACCAATGTGCTTCATCCTTAATAATTTGATATGCAAGTGATATATTTCATTATTGTTTCAAGTGACGTGATTTTGTTAGCAAAATGAGCATATTTTCACAAGTTTATTTATCTTGTATACTTCTTTTGTGAATTGCTTGACCGTGTCCTTTGTCCATTTTAAATTCAAAAACTTGTGTCTTTGTGACTTATAAATATAGTTTATGTATTAAGGATAGCAAAAGCCTTTGAAATATATAATGCAATTTTCTCAACTCAGAAATTTTTTGTAAGCTTATTTATGATGTCCTTTGCTATATGGAAACTCAAATGTTTTCTGTTTATTCCCTTTTTTATGGCTTTGTGGGCATAGTTAGAAAGACCTTCAGGAAATTGTGAAAACGTTGTCCTTGATTTTCTTCTAATTGGCTTTTCATATTTTATTTAAATATTTAATCCATCTGGATTTTATTTTGGTGCTAGCATTTGCCTCCATATTCCTAAATTTTATGGTTCAATTGCTAGCTTTTGGTTAATCAGTTTTAGATACTATCTGTTGATTTTTCTGACGTGGTAGATGAGAGTCTTTAACTCATTCGTTTCTTTAATTCATTTTCTTTTCCGGGATTCATTTTCTTTTCTCTTCCACCACCACGGGCTCAACTGGGTCAGATCTCAATGCTGAGTTGTGTTCCGACCCAGTGTTTTCATTGTAATGATCACATGAATATTGTGAGCTGCAGAGCCAAAGACACACTATAATTCAATGTCCTTTATTTTATAGCTTTTTGTTTTTCCTAGAGTTTATAATAGATCATAATAGACTCATCTTTACTTATTTTTTAACATCTGAGATTTTACCCACCCTCCAACGCTATAAAGAACGCCTTTCACTATAATTTTCAACATCCTCACGCCTGTTAGATTATATATCAGAGTTTTATTTTTTTCCCAGAGACATTTTTTTCCACTGGCAGGGATCAGCAAACCTTCTGCAAAGAGTCAAATAGTGAATACTATCGGCTTCGTGGGAAACCTATGACACGGTCACATATTTTCCTTCCTCCTCCTTCTTCTTCTCCTCCTCCTCCTCCTCCTCCTTCTTTTTCATTTAAAGATTTTTACTTATTTGAGAGAGAGAGGGAAAGCACAAGCAGGGCGAAGGGCAGAGAGAGAAGCAGACTCCTTGCCGAGCAGGGAGCCCGATGAGGGACTCAGATCCCAGGACTCCAGGATCATGACCTGAGCTGGAGGCGGACACCCAACCGACTGAGCCACCCAGGCGGCCCCCACGTTTTTTTTTAAAGTAGGCTCCACACCCACTGTGGAGCCCAGTGTAGGGCTTGAACTCCTGACCTTGAGATCAAGACCTGAGCTGGGATCAGAGGTCGGACATTTAATTGATGGAGTCACCCAGGAGCCCTCTGTCACATATTCTTGTTATTTTGGTTTCTAGTTTCTGCTTGTTTTGTTTGTTTTTTTTACAACCCTTTGTTCAGCAATAGTTGAGATTCATTTGTGTTGTTGTTTGAACCAGCAGTCTGTTAGTTTTCAGTGTAGAGGAGTGTTTTATTCCATCAATATACCACAATTTCTGTCTTTTTATTGTACCTTCCGGGAAATTTCCGTGACCTTATCTTTCAACATTTAAACTCTTTTAAAATTTTTTTCCATTCTCATATTTTAAATTTTTATTAGGAAACAAAATTTCGTGGGGCACCTGAGTGGCTCAATCAGTTAAGTGTCTGCCTTCGGCTCAGGTCATGATCCCGGGGTCCTGGGATGGAGTCCGGCATCATCTCTCCTCTGTCTCTCTCCCTCTGCTGCTCCCCCTGCTTGTGCCCTCTCATTCTCTGAAATAAATAAAATCTGAAAAAGGAAATAGAAATAAGATTTCTTGTTTTCTGTTTCTTACAGCTTCCTTTATTTTTAACGGGTGCCATGTTTTCTCTTCGCTAGAAATATTGCCCCCTCCCACCGCTCTCTGTTTTATCTGCTTCTTTCCTTCCTTTACCTGCTTTCTCCCCTATTTATTGCATTCTCTTTCATATTGGGGTTTTTTCCAAATGTCCAGTGATCCTTGGCTGCCTTTTCCTTTTTGAGAATAGGGCACTAAGTGGGTTCTGTGTGCCTGGTCAGTGGATTTGTAGACTGGGCTTACTGGAGGCTATGGGTGGGCTGTTTCCCTGTGGCCCATATGACGCAGGCTTTCCCTTCCTTGACCGATGGCGACCCTCCACTCTACCAGTGTGTATGTGTGGGGGGGACGGAGGTGGGACTTGGGGTAATAAGTCTAGTCCTAGGTGACTTCAAAGTGATGCCAGGTCAAAACCAACCCTAATTTTGGACTTGAGTGAGGAGGAAGCTGGAGGTCTCTGACTTCTGCTTAAGCATTTGTGTTTTTGTGTGTTTGTGTTATTATTATTATTATTTTGCTTTTTGTTTTGTTTTTGAGAGGTGGGGAGAGGTAGAGGGAGAGAGAGAGTCTTAAGCAGGTTCCATGCCCGTTGCAGAGACCACCTTAGAGCTTGATCTCACCACCCTGAAATCGTGACCTGGGCCAAAATCAAGAGTCGGATGCTTAACTGACTAAGTTGCCCAGGCACCCAAGTATCTGTTTTTAATCGAGCACTTGCCCCCCACCCCCCGCCCTTCAATGCCTGGTAAAATCAAATGTGAAGATTCTGTGTCCATTTCCCTAGAAAGGACATCTCTAGTGGTCTGCAGGCACAGGAGAGGGAGAGCCCCTTGACTGCCATGGGAGGGGTCGGGGTGGGCAACCTGGGGGGGTCTCGCTGCTTCTTGCATAGGTTTTGAATAAAGATTCCTGTATTTTCAGCCATAGAATTCACCTCAACCTTCTGAGGGTCCTGGTCCCTCCTATTCCTCCCCGTGTCTTTCCTGTGGTTCTGGGTGGACAAGTTGGCTTTCTCCTTTCCCGTGGCCCCCACTGGGTATCATCCTCAGTAGCTGGTGAGGGCTTTATCTGCAATGGGATAGCTGGGTCCTTGTTTGACTTCCACATGTGCCTTGCCTTCTGAGGCGGCCAGAGGCAGAGGGGAGCTTTACCCCAGCTGCAGAGGGCAAAGGCTGGCCGAGAAGTTCCCTTGAGGGAGCCTGGTCTGGAAGGCAAATTGGCACCATGAAGGGAAACCAAACAGAGCCATAATTATCGTACTAAGAAGATAATTAAAAAAAAAAAAAGGTGCTTATACTCACATATCAAAGAAGGCATTGATAAAATTCAATTTTCATTCCTAATATAAAATCCTGCTAAAGTAGGACTAGAAGGACATTTCCAAAATGTAAGAGATGATCAGGAACCCACAGGAAACATCATAAAAATAAGTGAAAAGCCAAAGATACCTTCTGTCTCTATTCCTAATCACCATTGCCTCGGAGCTTCTAATGAATGGAGTAAAGAAAGAAAATGAACTGAAATGCATAAATATTTAAAAGAAAGAGGCAAAATAATTATTTGCATAAGAGTTTCTTATCTATCAAAAAATCATGAGACTCAAGTCGGAACTATCATAAATTCTGTATGAATTTAGTAGGATGGCGAGTCCAAATATAAATTTACAAAGTCAATGGCTTTCCAGAACACCAGCAAGGATAATTTAGAAATAAAGGTAATTTAGAAATAAATGTAATTTAGGATCTTTAGAAAGATCCTACTCACAATAGCTGTAAAAGCTATAAAAATACCTTGAAATAAACCTTTAAAAATTATGTTACGTCCACAAGAAGCAAACTATAAAACTTCACTGACAATTGTAAAAGAAGACTTGAGTCAGTTGGAGAAATGTATCACATCCCTGAAGGAAAACTCAGGATTGTGGAAATGTCAATTCCATTCAAATTATTCTATAAATGTAATAACATTCCATCGAACTCCTAATGGATTTCTCCCCCAAACCCATGACCCCAATCTAACCATGAGAAAAACATCAGGTAAACCACAATAGAGGGGTAGTTTATAAATACCCGACCATTAATCCTCAAAATTGAGGTCATCCAAAAGAGGAGAGTCTGAGAAACTGGCAGAACCGGGAGGAACCCATGGAAATAAGATAACTAAAGTAAGGTCATATGCCAGATGGAATCTCAGAGCAAAACGTCTGTAGGGAAAAACTAAGGGCATCCCAATAAACTCCAGACTTCAGTTAACAAAAATGTATCAATATTGGTTTGTTAACTGTTACCAATCATATTAATGTCCATATTGATAACAGAGGAAACCCTGTGCAAAGTATTTGGGAGCTCCATAATATCTTTGCAATATTTCTGCAAATCTGAACAGGTTTTTTAAAAAAATAAAGCCCATTTAAAGACTCTCAATCGGATACTTTTGAGGGAGGCAGACGAAAGGGAAAATTTTCAACTTTATTCTAAACATTACCAGGAATAATAATTGGATACTGCCAGGGCAAGATTTCCCTTCCAAGATTCACGGGCGTCTACCAAGTTAAGGCGAAGTGAAGAGAATTCCATCTCCTCTCTTGAAGACCAGCCTCCGACGAGAAGAATCAAAAACAGAACACAAATCCATCTCGGGTGGAAGGAGGAGGCATCAGAAATCTCAGATGGAAATGTAAGCAGGTGGAAGGCGCCTGGAGGAAGAAGTACCTTGACCAAGATGCAAAAGTCAAGTGATCTTTTCATGTCACAATATACCAGGAACATCTTCGCAAGTCCATAACCTTCCGTCTGTAATAGGATTTTTAATAGCTGCCTCGTATTCAGCATGTCACCAGACATTCAGGTGTTGTCAAGTTTTGCTGACCTTGTGGTAATAATGACTGTGTGATAATGACAGCGACATCCTTGTGCGCACATCTTTGCCTGTTTGGTTCTAGGGATTTTCTAAGAATGAAATTTCGGGATAAACAGCGTGTCCGTTATTAAGGATTTTTTTCTTTAATGTTCCCTCCAAAACTTTGCATGGATTTATAATTATTCCAGCAAAGTATACGGCGACCCATTGCCCCTTCCCACTGTCATCAGCTTTCCTTGTTAGCATTCTATTTTTTAACTTGTCACTGAGAATAACATCCATAAGGAAAATTGCACAAATCAGGTTTAATGCACACAGATTGTATGTTTCTGTTTAACCAACACCCGAGTCCAGAAATGGAGCATTTCCAGCCTGAAAGACTCCACCCAGACAAAAACCCCGAGAGGCAGCCGCTATTTGGTTTCTATCACCACAAGTTAGTTTTGCTAATTCTTGAACTGCAAGACGATAGACTCAAACAGTGTTTATAGATTTTAGTATCTACTCCTCTCGACCATCATTATATCTGCGAGATTCACCCGCATGGTTGAGAAGAGCAGAAGCTTGCTGCTTTCGTTGCCGTGTCGTATTCCACCGTGTGACTGTCCCAGGGTTCCATTTTACTGTTGGTGGGCATGTAAGTTTTACCCAGTTCTTGGCCATTTTGAGCAAAGCTACTAGGAATATTTTTGGATGCTTTTTGATGGACACGTGCATAGTAATCTCTTTCAGGTAGTTACCTTTGATTCAAATTGGTCCGTGATGAGCTAGGTGTATGTTTCTCTTTATACAAAATTGTCCAAAAGTTCCCCCAAAGTAATCATATCAATTTTCACTCCCCAAAACGTTAGGTGAGAGAGTTCCAGGTGTCCCATATAATAGATAACACTTAGTAGTGTCAGTCTTTATTCTGACTCTGGAGGGTGTGTACTGATGTCTCATTGTAGTTTTCATTGGCTTTTTCTTTCCTTTTTTAAAGATTTTATTTATTTATTTGACAGAGAGGGATCACAAGTAGGCAGAGAAGCAGGCGGGGGAGTGGGGGGGA
This sequence comes from Nasua narica, assembly GCA_028533885.1. NCBI lineage: Eukaryota > Metazoa > Chordata > Mammalia > Carnivora > Procyonidae > Nasua > Nasua narica. The sequence goes on from CM052815.1 coordinate 13,221,533, forward strand.
AGCAGACTCTCCACCGAGCAAAGAGCCTGATGCGGGGCTTGATCCCAGGACCCTGAGATCATGACCTGAGCCCAAGGCAGAGGCTTCAACCCACTGAGCCACCCAGGTGCCCCTCATTGGCTTTTTCTTGATGAATAATGATGGTGAGCACCTTCTCTTGTGTTCATTGGTCATTTGAACATCCTCTCTTGTGAAGTGCTTACGTTTTTTGCCCAATGTCTAGTTGAGTTGTTTATCTTTATTTTATTGCTTTTTCACGTATATGTTATTGTGAATATCTTCTCCCAGAATGGGGCTTGCTTTTTCACTCTCCTGATGTCTTTTAATGAACACATGGTCTTAATTTTAACAAAGCTTATTTCATGGTTCATGGTTTTGGTGTCCTGTTTGGGAATTTTTTTGCCTATCCCAAGGCCAAGACACATCCTTCTATGTTTTCAGTTAAAAGCTTTAGACTCTTTTGTCTCCCACATTCAGATCTATGATCCGTTTCAAATTGATTCTGTGTATGATATAAGGTGAGGATCAAGGTTCCTTATTACCTACGTGGATAGCCAATTGATGGAAGAACATTGAACATTTATTTAAAAAGCTTCCTTTATCCCTTGAATTGCGGTGGCTCATTGTCAAAAATTAGTTGACCATTAAAAAAAAAATCAGGGGCACCTGGGTGGCTCAATGGGTTAAAGCCCCTGCCTTCAGCTCAGGTCATGATCTCAGGGTCCTGGGATCGAGCCCCGCATCGGGCTCTCTGCTCATCAGGGAGCCTGCTTCCCCCTCTCTCTCTGCCTGCCTCTCTGCCTGCTTGTGATCTCTCTCTTTCTCTTTCTCTTAAATAAGTAAATAAAATCTTTAAAAAAAATCAGTTGATCATAGAAGTGTGGGTCTGTTGCTGGAATCTATCCCACTTCCTTCTCCTGTTTAACCTTGCACGAAACCCATAGTCTTCTTAACCATTGTGGCTTTATATTTTAAGTGTTAATATCTGGTGGTGTGAGTCTCCTTCAAGACTATTTTGGCTATTTTGATTGCACTGAATTTCCTTGTATATGTTAGAGTCAGGTTTTCAATTTCTTGCTGGGATTTGATTGAGAGGCTATTGAGTCCATAAATCAACTAGGAGAGGTAATTGATATTTGGAGAGAAACAGTATTGAGTCTTCTAATCAATACATGTGAAATGTCTTTCCGTTTCTTTTTGTCTCCTTTAATTTATTTCAACAATGTTTTATAGTTTTCATGCACATCTTGCAATTTTTTCATTACTTTCATCCTGAGGCATTTGATTTTTAAAAATCCACTTCTAAATAGTGGATGTTAAAGTTCTATTTCCAATTCGTCTTAAGATTATGCAGAAATACAATTGATTTGTGAAGTCACTTTGCTTAAGCAAACTTTCCGGATTTGTTTATTGATTCTAAATCTTGTTCACAAATCCTTTTGAATTGTTGACATATACCATCGATGTCGTATGTGAATAAATGCTAGTTTTACTTTTTCCTTTCCAATTTTATGCCTTTCCTTTTTCTTGCCTTATTCCACTGGCTAGACTCTTCAGTACGATGCTGAATAGAAGCAGTGGTAGTAGCCTTCCTTGTTTCTAATTGAAGGGGACAGCATTCACTATTCTGCTATTAAAAGATGTTACCTAGGGGTGCCTGGGTGGCTCAGTGGGTTAGAGCCTCTGCCTTTGGCTCAGGTCATGATCTCAGGGTCCTGGGATCGAGCCCCGCATCGGGCTCTCTGCTCAGCGGGGAGCCTGCTTCCTCCTCTCTCTGCCTGCCTCTCTGCCTACTTGTGATCTCTCTCTGTCAAATAAATAAATAAAATCTTAAAAAAAAAAAAAAAAGATGTACCTAACAGTTCTTATAGGTACCATTTATTTGATTAAAGAAGTCCCTTTTTATCCTCAGTTTTCCAGTAGTTTATTATGAACAAATACTGAATTTGGTCAAAGAATAAGTCTATATCTATTGAGAGGATTATATCATTTTTCTTCTTCATTCTGTTAATGTGGCGAATTGCATTGAAAGAACGTTATAGTAACCTTGCGTTCTTGGACTAAACCACTTGGTCATGATTTATTTCCCCTTTTTATATGTCACAAGATTTGATTTACTAATATTTTGCTTGGGATATTTACATTTATATGTAAGAGCGTTATTGACCTGTAATTTTCATTTCCTTTCTTATAATATATAATAATAGACGTCAGACTTTGTTATCAGAGTTATGTTAGCTTTATAAAACAAATTTGGAAGTGTTTTCTCTGTCTCTCTTTTCTGAAAGTATTTGTATATGATTGGCATTATTTCTTCCTTAAATATTTGGAAGAATTAATCAGTGAAGATATCTGGCCCTAGAGGTTTCTTTGAGGGAGGGTTTTTAATTAGATTCAGTTTTTTTTAATGAATATCAGACTGCAGTATTTCTACTTTCTCTTGTATCATAAGTTATGTTTTTAAGGAATTTGCTCATTTAATCTAAATTGTCAAATTTATTGGGATAAATAAATAAATGGTACTTGATATCACCATATCTTTTAATGTTTATAGGCTCTGTAGCAATGATCTCTTTTCTCAGTCACATAATCTGTGTTTTCTTTTTTTCTCTCATTCTCTCTCTTTTCTTGATCTGTCTTGCCAGGGGTTAATAGATTTTATTTACTTATTTAAAAGCCTACTGGGGCACCTGGGTGGGTCAGTGGGTTAAAGCCTCTGCCTTCGGCTCAGGTCATGACTTCAGGGTCCTGGGATCGAGCCCTGCATTGGGCTCTCTGCTCGGCAGGGAGCCTGCTTCCCCCTCTCTCTCTGCCTGCCTCTCTGCCTACTTGTGATCTCTTTCTCTCTGTCAAGTAAATAAATAAAATCTTTAAAAATAAATAAAGAAATAAATAAAAGCCTACCTTTTATCTATGTTGAGTTTATTGTCTATTTTTTCAATCAATTTGATTTCTACTTTGATCTTCATTAGTTCTTGCCTTCTACTTTTCTTTAGGTGTAATTTGCTGTTGTTTTTCTAGCTTAGTGAGATAGAATTTTAGAAAAGTTTAGCTTCCGTGTGTCTTTTTCTCTAATAACTACATGTAAAGATATAAATCTCTCCATAATCACTACTTTATGATTCATCTCAGAAGCTTTCCTTAGTCTTTAGTTCAAAATATTTTCTAATTATTGAAATGATTGAAATTGAAGTGATTACTTCTTTGACCTATGCACTATTTAGGCATGTGTTGCTTAATTTCCGAACATTTGGACATCTTCTAGTTGTCTTTTTGTATAGGTTTTTTAATTGAATTTCACTCCAGTAGGGAACATATTCTGTATAATTTTAGCCCTTTGAAAATGTTTGTTATTTGCTTTATGGCCCATGATATAGTCTATTTTGGTAAATGTTCCACAAGCATTTAAAAAGACTTCATTCTGAAGTTAATGAATATAATGTTTTATATATGTGTTAAGTAGGTCAATCTGGTTGATCATTTTGATTAACTATTCCATATTTTGCTACTTTATTGTTTGCTCACTTGTTTTATCATCTACTGAGAAATGTATTAAAATCTATAACTCTGGGGTGCCTGGGTGGCTCAGTTGTTAGGCATCTGCCTTCAACTCAGGTCACAATCCTAGGGTCCTGGGATCAAGCCCGGCATCAGGATCCCTACTGGGTGGGAGGCCTGCTTTCCCTCTCCCATTCCCCCTGCTTGTATTCCCTCGCTCACTGTGTGTCTCTCCCTGTCAGATAAATAAATAAAATCTTTAAAAAAATCTATAACTCTGATTTTGAATTTCTCCATTTCTCTTTAAAAATTTTGTAATTTTAACTTTAAATGTTTGAAACTTTTAAACCGGAGACATATGAATTTTGGAAAGTTGCTTCTTTTTTTTTGCCCTTAATAATACTTTTTGCCTTTAAATCTACTTTGTAGATTTAATAGTATTATAATCACCCGCTTTTTGCTAAAAGTTTCATGCAATATCTCTTTTCGTTTTTTTAAATCAACCTTTGCACTCATATATCATGCGTGTCTCTAATAAACCACTGATAGTTGGCTCTTATATTTGTAGTCCAACTTGACAATTTAAAATTTTTTTTAAATATTTTTTTTATCTATTTGACAGAGAGAGAGATCACAAGTAGGCAGAGAGGCAGGCAGAGAGATAGGGAAGCAGGCCTCCCGCAGAGCAGAGAGCCCAATGCGGGGCTCGATCCCAGGACCCTGATATCATGACCCAAGCAGAAGGCAGAGGCCTTAACCCACCGAGCCACCCAGGTGCCCCAATAATTTAAAATTTTAATTGGGCCAGTTATCCCTTTATAATTAATCCAATTACTGACATGGTTGGATTTAACAGTTAGATATATATTTAACACTTATCAGATATATATGTTTTCTTCTAGTGGATCCGAATTGCATCCCTGCATTATTGCAGCCTACCTTAAACTCATACTTTTACTTCTTGAACAAGGTGAGAAACTTGATCTCCTCTTGTCCTCTGTGCTATTACTGCCATTCATCTATGCTCATACATTTACTCCAAGCTTAGGATACATTAGCACTACTGCTGGGTTGAGTAATCAATATTTTTTATATTCACCTACCTATTTATCTTTTTTTGGTGCCATCCATTCCTTTCTGCAGTTCTGTCCTTCCCTCCGGGATTATTGACATTCATTCTAAAGGACTTCCTTTTGATTTCTTTTGGTGCTGGTTTGCTGGTAATAGTTCTCTGTTTTTGTTTGTACAAAACTATGTTTATTTCACCTCTAACTTTAAAGGACGTTTTTGGTAGGTATAGAATTCTAAGTTGGCAACTTTTTCTTTCAACACCTTAAAGATTATTCTACTATTCCCTAGAGTCCATCGATGCTAGCGTAAATCAGTTGTCTTCTTTTAAGGTAGTAGTTCCTTTTACCTCTGACTACTTTTACAGTTTGTCTTTGATTTTTAGCAGTTGCTTATAAGCCTACATGTGATTTACTTTATATTTCACCTGCTTGGATTTTGCTGTGCTTTATATAACTGCATGTAACTGAATCTTTGGTGTTTGGAAAAGTCTCGGGCATTATTTCTCAAATCCTGATTGTGCCTTATGACTCTCTCTTATTTCTGGCACTCCATTTACATGTGTGTTAGAGCTTTTGAATGTGCCTTATGTATTTATCTCCCTTTATGCTCTGCTCTGTCCTTCCTATCCCCATGGTTTTTCTCTGCATACTTTTTTTTAAATTCTTAGAATTTTTTAATCACTGAAGATTTGTTTAATTTATATAGTTTTATTTATTTTTATTTTTTCCCCCAAATACTTTTATTTTATTTTTTCAGTGTTACAAGATTAATTGTTCATGCACCACACCCAGTGCCCTATGCAATACGTGCCCTTCTCAATACCTACCACCAGGCTTGCCCAACCCCCCACCCTCTCCCCTCCAAAACCCTCAGTTTGTTTGGTCAGAGTCCACAGTCTTTCATGGTTCATCTCCCCCTCTGATTTCCCCCCATTCACCCTTCCTTTCCTTCTCACAATGTCCTCCATGTTTTTCCTTATGCTCCACATGTCAGTGAGACCATAAGATAATTGACTCTCTCCACTTGACTTATTTCGCTCCACATAATCTCTTCAATAAATGGTGCTGGGAAAATTGGACAGCTGTATGTAGAAGAATGAAACTTGACCATTCTCTTACGCCATACACAAAGATAAACTCGAAATGGATAAAAGACCTCAACGTGAGGCAGGAATCTCTCAAAAACCTAGAGAAGAACATAGGCACTAAACTCTTCGACATCAGCCACAGCAATTTCTTTCAGGACATGTCTCCAAAGGCAAAGGAAACAAAAGTGAAAATGAACTTTTGGGGCTTCATCAAGATAAAAAGCTTCTGCACAGCGAAGGAAACAGTCAAAAAAACAAACAGGCAACCCACAGAATGGGAGAAGATATTCGCAAATGATACTACAGACAAAGGTCTGATATCTAAGATCTATAAAGAACTCCTCAAACTCAACACTCACAAAACAGATAATCACATCAAAAAATGGGCAGAAGACATGAACAGACACTTCTCCAAATAAGACATACAAATGGCTAACAGACACATGAAAAAATGTTCATCATCTTTAGCCATCAGAGAGATTCAAATCGAAATCACACTGAGATACCACCTTACACCAGTTAGAATGGCCAAAATCAACAAGACAGTAAACAACAAATGTTGGAGAGGATGTGGAGAAAGGGGAACCCTCTGCATACTTTAATCTGGGTATTTTTCTACTGAGTTCATTTGAATTCACTGATCTGATCGTGGACTATGTCCGATCTGCTGTTAAATATGTCTAATAGGTTCTTAAATTCTGATTTTTGTTTAATTCCAGAGTGGTCATTAGACCTGGCCTAATTTTTTTTTAAGATTTTATTTATTTATTCGTCAGAGAGAGAGAAAGAGAGAGAGAGAGCATGAGTCCAAGTAGGGAGAGCAGCAGGCAGAGGGAGAAGCAGGCTCCCTGCTGAGCAAGGAGCCTGATGTAGAACTAGATCCTAGGACCCTGGGATCATGACCTGAACCAAAGGAAGATGCTTAACTGACTGAGCCACCCAGAAGTCCTAGTCATTGCATTTTTAAAAGTATTCTAATACTCTGTTGGAAATTCTCTACTTTTTTACCATTTAATGCATTTTTTCTCCATTTCTTTTCTTTTTTTTAAAAAAAGACTTTATTTGTTTGACACAGAAAGAGAGAAAGAGCACAGAGGTAGAGGGAGAAGCAGGCTCCCTGCTGAGCAGGGACCCCCCCCCCCCCCCCCGCAATGTGGGGCTCGATCCCAGGAACCTGGGATCATGACCTGAGCCGAAGGCAGATGCTTAACCGACTGAGCCACCCAGGCACCCCTCCATTTATTTTCATGTATTAGCTATAGTTATTTTTATGTACTGCCTGCTAACTCCTCCATCTGGATTATCAGTGGGTCTCCTATTTTTGGGTGACTTTTTTCTACCTCCTTGCATATCTACCACTTTTAAATTGTCACGGCCAGACATTGTGTGTAAAAGGACCATGGAGACTATATAAATTATATCTTTCAGTAGCAAGGATTTCTTCTTTTCTCTGTTGGGAAAATTGGGGGAGAGCTGATCATCTCAGTCTAAGACTGAGCTACAGAAAGGATGGATTGCTGTATGAATGGGATTCAACCCACTTCTGGTTCATCCTTGTTCTTCAGCGGTGATCCTCCCAGGGTTTTGATTAAGAACCTGAAAAATCTGTCCTTTGGGTGTTTTACACTTAGCGCTCTCCCCACCCACACCACACAGGTCCAAAATATGACACATATCTTGAGAAAGAAACCAGTGTGTGTGGTTCTTACAGGCCCCTCCTCTAGCATGAGTTGGTCTCGTAACCACCTAAGCCAAGAATTCTCACTCTGTCTTTACAGCTTAGCACCTTCGCTTCCTGTGCTCCCTGGAACCCAGCGCATCTCCGTGCTCCCCGGACCCCAGCGCATCTCCCATGGGGGGGAATACTGACCTTGCATTTTTATCTCCTTCAGTTTATAAAGCAGTGTACCAGACCCAGGCGACCACCAAAATGGGTTATATCTCATTGCTTCACCAGAGTCCCTCTGCTTGGGCCAAGCCAGATTCTCAGCCCAAGCTCACAAGGATCATTTCAATCCTATACAAACTCTGACAGTTTTTCTTCCTCCTTTTCAATCTTTATGTATTCCTTTTCTTCTTCTCTTATTGTACTAGCTCACTCTTATCTGTACAATGTTGAGTAGAAGTAACCAGAGTGAATATCTTGTCTTATTGCTGATTCTGGAGGAAAAACATCTAGTTATTCATTTGTAGAAAATTAGCTAAAGTCTGACTATCTATCTATCTATCTATCTATCTATCTATCTATCTATCTAGATCTCCTTTATCAGGTGGAAGATGTTCCCATCTACCACTAATTTGTTGAAATTAAAAAAAAATCATGAATGGGTGTTGAATTCTGTCAAATTCTGTTAACAGAATAAACTGGTAATGGATGAATTATACTGATTGATCTTGGAATGTTAAAATAAATTCACATTCCTGGAACGAATCTTACTTGGTCATGATGTACCATCACTTTTCTGTGGGGCTGAATTACGTCTGCTAATATTTTTTCCTTTTAAGAGAGTTTATTTTTGAAGGTTTAAATTTAAAGAAAAATTGGAAAGACAGCACAGAGTTCCCATATGCCCCTCACCCCATTTCCCCTATTAATCAAATTTCCCATTACTATGATACAGTAGTTACAGTTAATAAGTCAATATGATACTTTATTATTAACCGAAGTCTGTTTTATACAGGGTTTAGTTGGTCATCTTTTCCTAGTTTCTGCAGGTGGAAATTTACACAACTAAATTTGAATTGTTCTCCTTGTCTAATATAAGCAGTTAGTGGCACACATTTCTTTCTAAGTACTGCTTTAGCTGCATTCCACACATTTGGAGGTGTTGTATTTTCATTATTATTCAGTCCAGAATATTTTCTGATTTTTTTTCTATGATTTCTCCTTTGGCCGATGAGTTATTTAAAGACACATTGTTCAATTTCTAAGTCCTTGAGGATTTTCTAGGTATCTTATTGCTAATACCCAACTTAATTCTGTTGTTCACAGAGAACAGACTTTGTAAGATTTCAATATTTTGAAAATTTTTGAGGCTTACGTTATGGACTACCGCATGGACTATCTTGGTGAATATTCTTTTTTTTTTCTTGGTGAATATTCTATGTGCACTTGCAAAGAATATGTATTCTACAGCTGTTTGCTGTGGTATTCTATAAACAATGATTAGATTAAAGTACAGTTGAACTTGAACGATGTGGAGGGTTAGGGACATTAACTCTCAACGCAGGCGGAAATCTGCATATAACTTTTGACTCTCCCAAAATGTAACCACTGATAACCTACTGTTGGCCAGAAACCTGATAACAAAAAGTCAATTAACCCATGTTTTTTTGTTTTATGTATTATATACTTTATTCTTACAATAGAGCAAGCTAGGGAAAAGAAAATGTCATCAAGAAAATCATAAGGATTCTTGCTCTTTTAGCAAGAGCTGAAAGTCTGATTAGCTCTGCTTTTTTTTTTTTTTAAGATTTTATTTATTTATTTGATAGAGAGAGAGAGCAAGAGAGCAAGCCCAAGTAAACAGAGCAGCAGACAGAGGGAGAGGGAGAAGCAGACCCCTCACTGAGCAGGGAGCCTGATGCGGGGCTCGATCCCAGGACCCAAGGATCATGACCTGAGTCGAAGGCAGACGCTTAACCCACTGAGCCACCTAGGTGCCCCTAAGCTCTGCTTTTTAATTGGAATGTTTAATTGATTTGCAGTAACATAATTCTTGATATTGTTGGATGTAGGCTTATCAATTTTGCTGTGTATTTTCTATAGGTCTCATGCATCTTTTGTTCCTTTGTCTCTTTTTTTCCCTCCGTTATTTTGGGTTAATTAAGCATTTAAAAAACAATCTTTTCTCTATTGAACTTTCAGCTAAACCTCCTTGCATTATTTTGTAGAATTTGCTCGCTGATTCCAGTGTGTATCCTTAGCTTCCCAGAGATATTGTCTCACTTCACATCAGAGGTAAGAACTTTGTAACAATCTCCTGTTTCTTTGTGTTACTTTTTCATATATATTACTATTATATACATTATAAATTCTGTAACACAACATGATTTTTTACTTCAACTATATCTTTTAAATTAGATCTTATTATTCTTTGTATTAATATAAATTATATATATGCAATATATATAAATTATCAACTTAAATTACATGAAATCTTTTAAATGATATCTTTTATATCTTTTAAATTAAATTAAGAGAATAACTTTTTTTTCAATAACTACTTCCCTGTTTGCCGTTTCTAGAGTTCCTTCCTTTCTCTAAATCTGAGTTTCCTTCAAGTGTAACTTCCCTACAGCGTGAAGAACAATTTTTGCTATTTTTTACGGAGCAGGTCTGCTGATAATGACTTTTCTTGGCTTTTATTTATTTGAAAGTGAAATTATTTATTTATTTATTTATTTATTTATTTATTTGACATACAGAGAGAGATCACAAGTAGACAGAGAGGCAGGCAGAGAGAGAGGGCGAAGCAGGCTCCCTGCTGAGCGAGAGGCTGATGCAGGGCTCGATCCCAGGACCCCGAGATCATGACCAGAGCCGAAGGCAGAGGCTTTAACCCACTGAGCCACCCAGGCGCCCTTGAAAGTGAAAATTTTTTGAAAGTGAAAGTGAACGTGAACTTTTCGCCCTCTCATGTTTTGATATTTGATATTTGAAGGATACTGTTTTCTGGGTATACAATTCTGGATTTATTCTTTCCTCTCTGCACATCAGTGACACCGGTCCCTTCTGTTCCCGCCTCCCTGGGCTCTAATGACACATCATCCCTCGTTCATAGGCCCACCTCTGTAGGCAATATGTCTTTTGTTTGCTTTGTTTTCACTAGCTGCTTTCAAGAGTTCCCTCTCCTTTCTCTTTGGTCTTTACACTATGATGTGCCTAAATATAACTTCCTTCTGTTTTTATTTTCCTTGGGATTCAGTGAGCTTACTGGATATGTAGATTATGTTTTTCACCAAGTTTGGGGCATTTTTAACCTGCGGTTGTTCCAAATATTTTTTTCTGCTCCAGTATCAATTTCCTTTCCTTCTGAGACTTTAACTATACACACATTGGGCCAAATAATAACGTCCCGCGGATTTCTGAGGGCCCGCTTGGCTTATTTCATACCCTTTCTCCCTTCGGATGGAATAATTTCTGTTTATCAGGCTCAAGTTTGCTAACTCTTCCGCCAATTCCTGTCTGTTGTTAGGTGAACTTTTCATTTCATATATTGTTCTTTTCGGTTTCAAAATTTCTGTTTCATTCTTCCACAGAGTTGCTGTTTCTCTGCCTTAGTTTTCCGTTTATTCATTGTGAGCATTTTTCGAGTTCTTGAGCATATTTATAATATCTGCTTTAAATGCCTTATGCAAATTCTAACATCTTTGTCATACAAACATGTGTTTCTTCTTTTTTCTTTTTTAATGTTTAAAAATATTTATTTATGTATTAATAGGGGAGTGGGGACCAGAGGGATAGGGAGAAGCAGACTCCCCACTGAGCAGGCAACCCAAACTTTCTAGGACCCCGGGATCATGACCTGAGCTGAAGGCAGATGCTTAACCCACTGAGCCACCCAGGTGCCCCCAAACCTTGGTTTCTATTAATCATTTTTCCCTGAACTCTGGGTCATATTTTCCTGTTTCTTCATACGTGTCCTGCAATCTTTTAAATTCTGAATGGTATGTTGAGGGAGTATAGGATCTGTTATCTTCCTATGAAGGGTGCTGATATGCATTCCAGCCATCATTGAACTTGGCTGGACTCGAACTACGAACTGTCGCCTCTCCAAAGGGCAGCAGCTGAAATCTTTCCTTATTTCCTTCAGGCTTCTACTCTTGCTTTTCACCAGTGACCTTGGAATCTCCAGGGTCAGCCCAGGATTTTGCAGAGTTTATACCCAGTGTGTTCTGTCACGTGACTCCTCAAGCCATTCCCAGGAGTCGCCCTCCTCAGTGAGACTAGAGTTTTCTGCTTCGGGGCTAGCCATCCCCTAGCGCACCGACCAAGGAATGCTCTCGGGTGAAAAACAGACAAGATTTTTCAACCTGGTTCCCTTCTTTTGATGGGTCAATATCACTCATTTCTAACTTCTGCTCACTCTTTAGTACCTTAGAATAGTTGTGTTTCGATAATTTGTTTAGAGTGGATAATTGCTATCAGAAGGAAGTCCTAAATGGATGAAAGCCATTTCGTTGTTATTGGGCATGGAACCAGTTTGTGCTATTTTAGTAGCTTATTTTTGTAATGTATTTTCATTACTGTCATGGGGGTCCCCCTTCTTTTCAGTACTTTATTGACTATTGATGATTCGTTGCTCCTGATAAACTTAAGATCTATTTGGTTATGTTTCAAAAAAAAAATCCTTGAGAGATATTGAATGGAATTTCATTACTTTTGTAGACTTTTTTTTGAGATTTATTTATTTATTTTATAGAGAGAGAGAGAGAGAGAGAGTGAGCAGGGGGAGGGGTAAGGGGAGAGAGAGAGACCTTAAGCAGACTCCCCGCTGAATGCAGAGCTGGACATGGGGCTCGATCTCATGACCCTGGGATCATGACCTGAGCCCAAATCAAGAATTGGACACTTAATTGACTGAGCCACCCATGCACCCCTACATCTGTAGATTTATATGTACAAGTATTACTTGATATCCTTATAATATTGGGACTTTCTTCCCCTAACAGTAGATGTCTCCATTGGTTCTCTCATATTTTATGTTGTTCACAAACATTTTATAGTTTTCTTCCTCTAGATGCTAGTCCCTGGAACAATTTATCGCAAACTATTTGGTAATTAAAAAAACAAAGTTTCGTGGAGGTACCTGAGTGAAGCAATCAGTTGAGCATCTGACTTAGGCTCAGGTCATGATCTCGGGGTCCGACTGAGCCCCCAGTCCTCGCTCAGACGATGTTTTTGGAGGAGGCATCCCATGGGATTGGGGGCTCAGACTTCTCTGGAAGGGCTGCTGCCTGGCCGCTGTTAGCGTTTCCGGAGCTTGAGGGGCTCTGCAGAGCTGTCACTTGGACTCCTGGGGCGAGGTGCTGCTGGCTGCTGGTTGCACGTCGAGATCTCAGAGGAGAGCCTCATGGCGCCAAGACTCCGACCCTTAAGGAAGGGGCACTGCCCAGCTGTTGCTAGCACCTCCAGTGGGATGCAGTGAGGCCAGTCCTGGGACTGCTGAAGGAAGGTGGAAACAGGAACCAACGTCCTCCAGAGCCAGCGGCCACTGCCAAGGTCAACAGCCTCTGCTGGGGTTCTACTGACAGGAACGGATGCAAGCAAGGAGGAAGGGATGCCAGTCCCTCCTTCCTTCTCCTGCCTCTGCTCTCCAGCTAGTCGCCCTCCAATGGTGGACAGCCAGCTGGCAAGTGAGAAAAGAAATGTTCAGATTGAGCCTGGCACCACAGAGCAGAAGAGAGAAGAGTGGGCATGGAACTGTCCCAAAAGGGGAGACACCGTCCTAATACCCATCGTTTCCAGCCCTGGGGTGACAGTCACAGGGCTCATCTGTGGGGGTTAGTAATTAATCCTCAGGTTGAATAACACTCTCACCAGACTCTCCTGTGACCTAAAGACTAAACTGTGAAATCAACCATCTTCAACAGTCCTTTAATGAAATCCTAGGGGGAGAGGGGGAGATAGCTAAAAGGAAATTGACAATATACGCAAATATAAACACACACACGCGTGTCATAAGCAGGAAGCCCATACACATTATTCCAATAGTCCTTGCTTCCCTTACTGGACACTCACTCGTAGTGGACCTTACCATTTCCTTCTTCTGCCGTCCATGCCATGTCCCATATCAGATGGTTGTATGGTGCAGCTGGGCATTCCGCAACAGCCTGATTTTTCAGGGGTCCTGCTTTTTTTTTTTTTTTTGCTTTACATTAGCTTTTGTTACTGGATGTGGTGGAGTTAAAAGGTGTCCCCAGAAAGTCCTCTGGGTTTTAGAAACAGGCCGTCCATGCATTGCAGAATCCAAGCAGCCTAACCTGATAACCAGGATCATTCACACGAGGTGGTAGAGTTGCCTCCTCTTGTGCCTGTTGGTTCAATGGCAGGACGAACCCAGAATTCCCAGGCTCACCCACTAATGAGTGGGGCCCATTGCTGGGTTCACAGTCCTGGGGATAAGCAACAGAAATTTCGCAGGTGGCTATTAGTTATCGCAAGGAGAGAAGTCACTGCCAGTTTCTGTTTTCTGGCGCTGCTCTTGTGGACGGGGGAGGGGAGATGCCTTGTGCTGATTGGCGGAATGAGAGAATATTCTGCAGCCTCCGGCAGAGCCTTCTCCTCCCGGGGCATTGTCTCTAGAGCAGAAGCACGGGGCATTGTCTCTAGAGCACAAGCACGACTGAGTCTTCCGAAGGCCACTCCACCTTCTAGTGAGGCCGCTGGCTTCCGGATGATGGAGCGTGTGGTAAGACTAGGGATTTCTACGGGCCCAAGTTCATGGTCACTCTTTTGCCCTATGCAATGACTATCTTGGACAGGAGCGACGTTGGGTAGAAAATCATGATGGCAAATCAGGCATTCTGTCTGTCCAGAGATGGCAGAAATCTATAAACATGCAGAATATTGATTTAATTTAAAAATAGGGAGATCATTACCCTGGGAGGGAGAGGAGAGTGGGTGTGTGCGTGTGTGCGAGAGTCAGCTTGGGGAGGGCTGTAAGAGAGAGAAATCTCCATCTTCCGTCATTGTAAGTCAAAGTGATGCCTACCATGGAGAAATCAAGCACCAGAACTACGAGCGGGCTATTTAGAAATGCAGTGATTAAGCAACATTAGGAACAGCTAACCGAGCATGGTGGCATGTGAGGAGTGGATGAGATGAGGCGGGAAGGAGAATGCTGGATGTTGCTATAAGTCTTCTGTTTTTGAAGATTTTATTTGAGAGAGAGAGAGGGCACGCACAAGCGGGGAGAGGGACAGGGGCAAAGGGAGAAGCAGGCTCCCCACTGAACAGGGAGCCCAATGCGGGGCTTGACCCCGGGACCCCAGGATCATCATCCGAGCCAAACGAGGGCAGATGCCATCCGAGCCACCCAGGCACCCCTGGATTTTATTATAAGTCTTAAAGAACCACTGGACATTTAAAAAAAAAAAAGTGATGTATTGATTTGACTAAAATTAGAGCTATGTAAATAGCAAAAGGAATCTTACCCTTAGGTTTGAATCTGGAGAGTTGTCATTTCCAAGATTCCTGCAGCCTAAGGAGCCCGGATGGCTTCTGTGCCAATGTGGGGAAGGCGCCTCTTCTGGAAGCGCTCTACCGCCCTCTGCTGGAAGTCCGAAGTAATACCCCGCCAGCTCGCCAACCCCGAGTGGGTGGGCGCCCAGCCGCCTTAGCTGGTGCGCTGGTTAGGAAGCCGGGGCGCCCACCGCCAGGCAGCCACCGATGCAGGGGGCACTTTGACGGGGCCCTTTGTCTTCAGGGTGTCTGGGATAGATCCTCGTGCCAGGGCGGCCGGACCAGGAGCCGTTCCTCCATTTGGGCGCTACTCCTTGCATTAGAAGAAGAGCCCCTTGGCCCTACCGGCCCACTGGATGTTTGCCACCTATAGGGCTGGGGTTCACTTTCAGGAACGTCTTCCAACCTGGCCTCATCTATGATGTGTTTAGAAATCCTCAAAACCCTTGGCGTGCCCTTCTCTTTAGCACCTGGAATCCCTACTTCCTGCCCCATCCCCCACACTTGTACATTTTCTAGGTCATTTTGGCCAGGGTTGGAGTGGGATTCAGGGAAGTCAGAGCTCCTAAGCACGCTTTACTTGGGTCTGTGCTTTTCTAACAGCAACACATGGTCCGCTTCCTGCGTCTGGTCTCCTCTTTCCTGGGGGAGAAGTTGCTGGGCCAGAGAGGGGATGAGAAATTCTTCAGCTAAACTTAGCATTGCCAAGACTGTGCGCACCGCCCCTCGCAGGGAGCCTCGCACACAAGGGGCACAAGCCCCGGGGGAGGAGAGCTTCAGGCAAGGGTCACGAGTCTTCCCATTCGTTAGAATCCCGACAGGTGAGCGGCGGCCACACCTCTGCTGAGGACAGTCTCACTGGGTCCTCGCACCCACTGCCGGCCACACGGTGCTTCCAGCTGAGAGAGGGATAGTCACTTTGGGCCGGCGTCATCACTGGAGCCAAAGGGCGATACGTTTGGACAGGGCTTAGAGTATCATGGGATCAGAGATTCAAGAAGGGAAGCGACTTTATGGACCAAGAGCCTATCCCTCCCCACTCAGTCCCTCCATCCCTCCCTTCATCCATTCCCTCCCAGGAGGCCCTTAGCTTCTGTCTACATTCCCCCAGTGACAGGGAGCTCACTACTGGCTGTTTCTGGAAGGATCTGACTCGAAGTACTTCTTTCTCCCATCCTTAATCTGCCTCATCCTATCCCTTACATCTTGGTCTTGGTTCTGACCCATGTTTCCTCGCCCCCAGGATGGTCTCTGAGCATTTGAGGAGAAGGAGCACGTCCCCTGAGTGGTCCCCTCTCCAGGGCAGGTTGATTAAGACTCTCAGCTGCGAGTGCTAAAGCTCGGCTCCTTCCAGCTTAAGTAAAACAAGAGGAATTTCTAGGCATCTCCCCGGGGAGAGCAGGGTGCAGCCGCCTCCCGGAGAGCCAACGGTACCATCTGGGAGCTGTCGTTTGCTGGGGCTCCCTTCTTCTTGGCTGAGCTGGAGGAAGGATGATAGGCAGAGAGAGACCTTCTCTCCTGATGGCCTTAGGACACCGGTCAGGGCTGGCTATGGTGGCAGAGGGACTAAAATTAGAGGTAGCTCTAAAAGGGTGTCTAGGCACAGGTCAGAGGTGGAAAGTCAGAGGTCCCGCCCATTTGAGGGGCGGCGCCAGCATTGTCAAGTTTCCAGCCCCGAGTGCCCAGAGGTCCATGGCAGGGAGCCTGGGGCGTCCATGAAGCCACAGGAGGAGCCTGGCACCTCCCCGGAGAGCGGATTGTCTTCAGTGGAAGTAATTTCAAACACTCTTTTAGATAAAAAACAACGGGAACGTTGCGGAGCAGAAGGCAGAATCTGTATGTAATTTTGAGTCAAAACCCAAGACTTCAAAGAAGTCTCGCCCTTGTGGCGGGTACTTTGGGCTGGTTGCCAGGCCTGCCGGGTAAATCGGCTCGTGCTTGCATTCACAGGCATTTCGGCGGGGTTGGGGGGGGGGAGTGAAGAAAGTGCTGGAAGAGAGGCCCTGGGACTCACGGTCCGGGCACGGGGTCTGACGCTCCCCAGAGCTGCTGGGCAGGCCAGCGAGGTGATGGGTCACACCAGGGACCAGTGCTCCCACTGGCCACGGCTTGTCCTCGTGCCCACCTCCCCAGTGGGCAGACCCGTCAGAGGCCATGACTGGTTCTAGAAAGCGGCCCCAAGGGCAGGAGTCAGAACCCAGGCCCCGTGAGGGATCTGCGGGCCCCAGCAGGACGTGCTGGCTGAGAAGGGCAGGAAGCATGTGTCCTCTCCTTCTTGCAGCTTTGCACCGCAGCGGGGACGTAGGGAGGGTGTCCTCCTCAATCTTTAACCCTAGAAGCTTATGGAACCGATCTTTGGAACAGACCTCAGCCCAAGTGCCTGAATGAGGTTCTGGGGGCCCCATGGAACCAGGGTCACCCCCTCAAGGTCCTGGATCATTGGGAGATGTGGGGGTCCCAGGTAAGAGGCCAGGGAAACTGGGGGACAGCAGGGGTACATGCAGGGGGAGGGGGACAGCAGTTATTTACCAATTGCCACAGACAGGTTTCGATGTGTTATCTGGAACAGCGATCTTGAAAACGGACCCGTAACGCAGAGCAAGAGGAAGATTCAAATCCAGCCCACGTTCATCGGGCCCCTACTACGTGCCGGGAACTGTCCCGGGAGCCTTCTTGTATGTTATCTAGTTTGATGTTCACGACAGCACAGGAATCAACCTGTCCGCGTTCAAGAGGGTTCATAGGAAAACAGAAGAGGGAGAAACCAGGCAGCAGACCTGCCAGGTAGAATCCCGTTCACACCTCTGCCCGGCCCCCACTCAGCTCGGGCTTGGACATCCTCTTGAGGGCAGATGGTGTGGGAACCATCGGTTCTCCAAGTTCGGTTTCCATTAGAGTCACTCCTCGCGGTTGCGCACCCCAAACCAGGTGAATACGCACGTGTTGGGGGGAAATCCCGGAACTTTCCGGGGTCATTGGGTCTGTACTCAAGCTTTGCCTTACCGCTGTAGACCCGGGGCAGAGCTGGCCGCAGGCCACAGTTCAGACTCTGTGTTTGTGTGTCACATGCTCGGCTGAGGCGCCTGGGTCCTGAACCCCGGGTGGGTCCCCACCCGGAACTATCTTCAGCCAGCCAAGGGGAGCCAGCCAAGCAAGCACCCTCAGGGGGCCGCACCCCCTGCCCTAGGACAGAACTAGTTCCATCTTTGGGAAGACAGAACCAATCTGCTCCATTTCTCCGCCTGGGAAACTCCTTCCCAGGACCTGGAGTCGGCTCTGGAGATGCTTCCCTGCTTACAGCAGGTTCCCCGGACACAGCTATAGTATCTCCTGTCGCACGCTCTTCTTGCGGTGTGACCCCAACACTGCCGCCATCAAGGGCTAGGACGTGTGCCCCTCCCTTTGACCTGCGCACACCCGGGGGACTGCCTCACCCGGGAGGGTATGATAGAGGATGCTGTGTGATTTGGGGGGGGGCTCCAGGCTGCTAAGGGTCAGAGGCCCTGGGACCAGAGAGTCACTGAAAGCCAGTCCCTGCCTGCTGGGACACCCAAAGGGGGTCCTCCAAGGGGGAACGAAGTCACAGCATCCTGAGGGATGCCGGGCGCCAGGGGGTGCTGCCGACCTGGGCAGAGACTCCTGCCTTCACGGACCAGGTGCTCTCGGGCCTCAGTGAACCACGGAGGGCCCTCCTACCCCATCCTTGGGGCTGCAAAAATTTCTGATTTTGTATGATCCTGGGTGGGGAACGTTCACTCATGGGTGAGACCAAAAGGAGGAGGAACTCAGAAGAGAATCTGGAAGGAAACTTGACATGGGTGATTTCTTGCACATCTGAGTTTGTAGAGTAAGATCCAGCCCAGTGCCATGGGCTCTGTTTTGCCCAGAGGAAATTTTGTTAGAATGTTCTGTCCCAAGCGAACCCGACCTTATGGCCTCAGAGATGCCTGAACCTTGTCCCCAGGGGAGACCTCTGTTTGGTTCACTCGGTAGCACTGGGGCCTGGCAACAGGCGCTTTGTGGGGGCTCAGAGATGCCGCTCACCGGAGCAGAGGGCTTCAGGGGTCAGCTGGGAGCTCCCCGCCCTGCTTCAAGGAGAGATTGGCACAGTCCTGCCCAGGGGAAGGTGAGAGACCAGACACAGGTGCCTGGTCCCTGCAATTCTCCATATGGCCACTAGATGGCAGGCCAGGGCCACACTGGGCTTCCGGAGGGGCCACCCTCGACAGACGTGACTCTGGGAACCTGTTTCTTCCTCAGAGTTTGGGTCACTATGGCTAGGAGGAGGGGCCCCTGGTCAGCCGCAGCTGTGGGGGCCAAGCCTGTGGGTGCTGATCTGAGTTATCCAAAGCACTGTGTTCTAGAATGTCCCGCTCTCCAGTCCCTTTGGCCGCATCTTCCCATCTAATCTGTAGCTGGTTTCTGGTCTGGGCGTAGGACCCAAGACTCCGAGACCTTTGTTCCCCTTTCTTTCCTGGGCTGTGTTTACACCACAGCTCACCCGGGGCTGAGGACCAAGGTGGGAGCCCAGCAGGGTCTGCAGCCTGAAAACCTCAGTGTCCTCAGCCCTTGCCGGCCCTGCAACCTCAGCGAGAGGACCCGAGTGTCGTCAACCCCCACCCCCACGTGTCACTCAGCCGTCACGGCAACCCCGAGCAGCGGGAAGGACAGGATGAGGAAACCGATGCCTACGGATGAGAAACTAGTCTCTGGTCACCCAGCAGAGTCTGGATTGAGACCCAGATCTGCCGGGTTTTCTCACCCACCCCACACACCCATGCTGCCCCATCACCCTCAGTGGGCTGCGTGGCCCTTTCCCACTCACTCTCTTTAAGAGGGGGCCCCTCGGGGGTCTTGTGACCCAAAAGATCCAGGTCTCCTTGGGGCCCGCGGCCAACACCTTGACCCGGGGCTTTGCCACGCACGGTGGCCCCAGGAACAGCTCAGATGGCCCGTGCTGGCTTGAGGGCAAGCCCCAGGAGAAAAATCCAGGGACAAAGAATCAGACAATCTGGGGCACTTTTCCCCAGGCTTCAGTTCCTCAGCTGTGAAATGTAGGTCACCTTACAGAATCATAAAGCCAGAAGCGAAGCTATATTTGAAAGTGCGTGGTGACAGCAGCGGTAATGGTCACCCTCCGGGCGTTCCTACTGGGTGCCAGGCTCCGAGCCAAGCCCCTTTGTAACGTGGTCTCCCTGGGTCCTCACAAAAGTGCTGAGAGTCGGTGTTATTATTATTGCTTTGTATTGATCTGTATGTTTCTAAGATACAGAGTGCACGAGCCTGAAGCGTGCAGCTCAGTGACCAGGTACAACCGTGAAGCCAGCACTGCGACCAAGATCACTTCCAGCACCCTGAAAGCCCCTCCAGCCCCCCAGTCACCGCCTCGCAAACCTAACACTATGTAGCGCCTGCCCAGCTGAATTGTGGAGCGTGCAACTCTGGATCTCAGGGTCATGAGTTCGAGCCCCTTGCTGAATGTAGAGATGACTAGAAAAACAAACTAAAACAAAGGTAACACTGTTAAGTTGGGGTTATGTAGGCTCATTTCACAGGTGAGTAAACTGGGGACACAGGGAGGGGCTGTGCACAGCTGCTAATGGGTAGGACCAAGATTAGTCTGTCTCTTACCCAAGCATCTGGTGATCCATACAAGCCAGAAGGCAGTGACTTCTTCCTCTTCCGTCCCCTCTCACTTTCCCCCTGTCCCTCCGCCTCCAACTTTTCCTCCTCCACCACTTGGCCCCGCAGCCTCTCCTTAAAGGCTACCTTACCATCATGTCAAAAACTTACCACCAGATGGAGCCAAATGACTAGGCGCAGTATTGAGGCTGGCCTCGTGTTGTGCCCGGCGAGGGGCCAGGGGTTCTGGGCTTTGCGAAGGAGGCTGGGGAAGTTGCTGGTGGTCAGCAGATATGGCAGAGGTGGCCCCCAGTCCAGTCCCAGGCCCCTGTCCATTGACACCCAGACCGACAAAAGGGTGGAATGCTGGCCGGGGCTCAGACTGAGGTCAACACTAGGCTGGGAGCAGAGAAACCCCGGTTCTAGTGTGACCCCTTGTCGCCTGCTCCCTGAGTCACCGACCTGCCCTGTGTCAGTGGGCGACATTCTCTACCGGGAAGGTCTGCTTCTGCAATTGCTCTCCCTTCGCCTGACCCACTCTCCCATCCGTCTGCCCGCCCATTCAGCCAAGCAGCCTAAGCAGCTCCCTACCACCAACACTGCCCCGCACGCGGCCCCCGGAAGTCTTCCCTGACTGTGCCGTCAATGCACCCGATTGCTTGGCTGTCCCCTGTGCGATGATGACTCTGGGAGAGGGAGGCAGCCTGAGGCTGCTGGTGGCCTTCCTCCTGGCTTCCCGGGAGTGGCTTGATAGGAGGGGGCCCCAGCTGGGGGCCTTCACCTTGTGCAGGCAAGGGGGAGTGTGGAGAGGCTGGTGTCTCCCCTTATCGGAGTCCGGCCGGCACGCGCACCTCCAGCCCCTGGAAGGTCAGCCTCGCAGGGAGCCATTCAGGAAGAGCCTTCCGGGCTCATTAATCTCACGACAACCAGGCCACACAGCACCTCGGTGCTCAAGACCGGGCCCAGCACTGCCTGGAGCCCTCAACTCAGGGCTCCCCAGAAGGCACAACGGCAGCCTCCTGGGTCTAAGGACCTGGTCATGTGTTTTCCCTGGTGGAAGTTCCTCGCCAGTCCCCTCCTCTGATGGGGAAGATGCACGGGGGGCCGGGTGGGGAGGGGGTCCCTGTTAGCCAGCAAGTACGTGTGTCTGGCGGGCAGTGGGGAAAGGGGGCTGAAGAAGCTGCCTTCTCGGGCTGAAGTCCCGTGGGGCTCCTTTGTACCCCCATTGGAGACACCAGGGCTGTGAAGAGTCCAGTATTTGAGTCACAGTCTTGGGTTCAAATTCCTTCTCTACACTCGTCTGAGTGTAGCCAGATCTTTAGACTTTAGAAACTCCCTCCCTCCTTCCCTCCTCCCTCCTTCTTCCCTTTCTCCCTCCCTCCTCCCACCTTCCTTCCTTCCTTCCCTCCTTCCTTCCTTCCTTCCTTCCTTCCTTCCTTCCTTCCTTCCAATGGCAGACTACTGCACGTAGTACCCCATCCAGATGTGTCTGGGGTCTCGGAGGTGTGAGCACCCTACGTGCTCCCACAAGTGGCCCTTGAGAACTTTGCAGCAGCAGAGCACAGCCACATGTATACCCTCAATGGAAGAATGAGCCTCCTCTTTCAGGCATGGTCCTCCTCTTTGCGCGCAGCTTCGGGAGGGATGCACACGGAGCAGTGAGGAAGAGGACGGCCCTCGCCAGCCAGGATGGGCTGAGTCAACCCTGGGGATCAGTGAGGTGGGTGGAAGATGTCGTAGCCCGATCACCCTCACGAAAGGTGAGGAAGTTCAACTTCGGAAGTTCCTTAATCTGAGGAATGGGAATAAAGAGTTCGGACCTCAATGGTGCGCGTTGGGTGAGAGAACTGATGCAGAACTCAGGGCACAACCTGGCCAAGGGAGGGTTCCGAAGAAGGCAGTTAATTGTCCTCTTTGTTACACTCAGTCCCAGTGAGAGGGCTCGCCCCATAGAGACGGAGGGTCTGCATGAGGACTGGGTGTTGATGATTGGCTGATGGGTATGCAAATAACGTCTATGATGTCACCACACATAGTGGAAAGAAGGGGCGGGCTGTTGCTCAGGGCCATCTCAGCAGCCAATCAGCAACAGCAAGTGTTGCGCAACTGCGGGTGGGTGTGGCCTGTTCCCGAAGGGAGGGAGGACCTGGGAGGCAGACAGGAAGGATGGAGATCTTCAGCGGGCTTTCTGGAGACTTGCGCGCCAGGCTGACCCTGAGGATGAAGAACTGTTCAGGCAGGTTCTGAACAGAGGAGCCTGAGTTTCTTCACCCGTGACTTGGCGATGGTCCCTCGGCCTGTTTTCCTGATGGAGTACGTGTGAGGATCAGGTGAGCTGAGAGGACAGGGTTCTGAAAGGTGGTCTGAAGATGCAAGGCACAAAAAAGTTTCAGTCTCCTGGATCCTTGGGGCAGTTAGACAACCTGTAGAACTGAGGGTCTGCTCTTTTAACTACTCAAACTTTCAAATTATATTTTAGCCTCAGGATGAAAATATTTTTTTAAATATGACCTATTTACATACTTTATTAAATAGAGGATCCTTTAATATAAGTTGTATTGATGCCTTTGAAATCTACTGATGCCCCTTGGTTATATTTTTATTTATTTTGATATTTTATTTCTTTGTTTTTATTTATTTATTTGCGAGAGAAGAGGGGGAGGGACAGGGGCAGAAGGAGAGAGAGAATCTGAAGCAGACTCCTCACTGAGCGTGGAGCTCATTGCAGGGCTTAATCCCAGGACCCCGAGATCACGACCGGAGCTGAAATCAAGAGTTAGTCGCTTAACCAACTGAGCCACTCAGACGTCCGTGTTATGCTTTTTAAAAAATGTTTTGGTCTCTTCACATCAGCCAGCATCTCTCATTGCTGTCAGTGTGCCCACCTCTTAGCAGTTCCCCCATCCTGTAAAACTTCCCACCTCTAATCTGTTGTGCACTTGGGAATCAGACCCTCAACTCTGTCAGAGTTATATATAAACTAAAAGTAACTAGGTCTTGAGCAATAGGGGCTCTTGAGCAAAGTGCATGAGCTTTACATGAGGCAGTGGCATCCTTGCTGTTGGTCTTGGTATGAAACCCTGGAGGCATGTGGCCGTGGCCTGTGGTCTCACCCACAAGGTCATGTCTTCCTCAAGGGCTCTTGTGGTCATGCCCTCCATTGCCTCCCCCGGCCTCCCCTTGCCTTCCTTCACCTGGTGTTCCTTAAGAGCCCCCCTGGCTGGACATCCCACCTAGCGATGGTCCCCGTCCAGTCCGCCCCTCAGTGCTCCATCAGCTACTTTCCAGAATATACATGTGAACACCTCCCTTCAAGGCTTGCAACCCTTTGTTTTCTCAAAATGAAGCTGGACTCCCTAGTTTAGTATAGCGTTTCTCAAAGGGCCACCTTTGGGGACCCCTCTAGCCTCCCCTTCCACTGCTCCTCTGTCCCCATGCCCTTTGCTGCAGCCACAGGAAGCCCTAGAGTGTGCTGTATTTCTCCAGCACCACATCGGTGGTTCTCTCTGCTCTTCCCCCACTTCCTCACCTGGGACAATTCAGCCCAGGTGTCCTCTCCTCTGGGAATTCTCCCTTGTCTCTTCCAGGTTTATCCAAATGCCTCCCCACCATTGCCTCATGGACGGTGGTCATGGCTTAAATCACAGACTCTGGAGCTTGACCGCCTGATCAAGTCCCAGCTCTGTTCTTCATCACCATGTGGCCTCTGGCACCTGACTTGGTTTCCCCCGCCTGTAAACAGGACGAAAAGCAGTACCTGGCTGCATGATGATTGACATCATCATGGGCGAGGCTCCTCGTGCCATGCTTGGCACATTGTAAGCCCCCAAATAGGGGGAGCTAGTTTGCTTATCTGTCTTGTAATGATTGGTTTCTGGTCTCTTCCATGCACCCCAGGCTTTTCAAGGGCAGGCACGGCCTTCATTCCTCTGTACTTCTTTTCTCCACGATGTCTGGTGCCGAAGCAGGCACACAGCAGCTGCTCAGTGGCAGCCAAATGCATGAATGGAAATCAAGTCCAACACCGGCTGGGAGGGTCCTTCCACAGCACAAGTGAACACCCAGCACCGTGTGAGTGAGTGTTCCTTGCCTGTCACTCTTTTCCCTTGAACCAGATGGTAAGTTCCTGGGGATAAGGGAGGAGCAAGGCCCTCCCTCCCTTGGGCAGTGGTGCCCGTCACTGTGCCTGGTCCACGAAGGCTGGGCTGGGGGACCTGAAAGGTGACTGGGGGTGCTGTCCACGGTGCTGAAGAGAACTGACAAGTGACTAATTCCTCTGCCTGAGATGGATGCTGGGGGGGTGGAGAGATTTGCCTCAGGGACGCTAGGAATGGATTTTTTATCTCCGAATCTCAGCCAGCACATTTTGTTCTGACATTTCCTTGGCACCTTTGCCAATGACGTGATGGTTCCTGTGCAGCTCTTTCCCCTGCCTTCCACATCCCTTGGGGAACTGTCGTGTTCCCCACCATCCCCTCCCACAGCTGTAGGCACCTCCAAACTTGGACGCTTCACCCAGAGACCCATATTAAAGAGATCAAAGTGTGACTTTTCTTTGATAGAGAGGTTTTGGGGTGGGGTCGCCCGCAGGATGGAGATCAGGGTGTTCTTATTTAGCTGAAGGAAATGTCCTTGTTTGAAGCCTTAAAACCAAATCCCCTGGCCCCACCTTCCTCCCGTTGACCTCTCAACCACCCCGCAATGGCAGTATCGCCACTATCCCCATTTCCCAGATGAGAAGATGGAGGCCCAGGTGGTGAGGAGACCAGCGCGAGGCGCCGCTGCCGTCTCCTTGCCACGGTCGGCGTGAAGATGGGGGCAGGCGCCCAGGCTGGAGCGGAATTCCTGAAGCAGCCCTAGCAGAGGATCTGTTTGGAAACCATACCATCTTCTTTCCTCTCCTGGAGGAAATGATCCTCACATTTCAGAGCAAGGAAGAAGCACCTCTGCTCACGCCATCCGGCGCCTCTGTGATTCCCCAGCCTTCCCCAGTGCTTCCCCAGAAGCACATTCTCCTGAGAAGATAATGGGGAAGACGATGAAAATCAAAGTCAGCCAAGTGGCTGCCTGGAAGGCATCGGGGAGCTGCTTAGCAAGCGTGGAGAGAGGCTGCGTTGAATGGGAGGCATTGAGGACATCTGAGGATACCTCTTATCTCCTGAGAGCACGCAGCCAGGCCTGGCCAGGAGAGCAAAAGCCCACTGGACTCCATCCAGGGCACCCGGGCTCCAATCCCAGTCCCACGCCTTAGAGCTCTGGCATCGTGGCTTGAGTCACCTGTGATGGGAGAACCTCCCTTCCAGGTTGGAAACACCTGAAGGTGTTAAGAAAGCATGAATGAGATGACCTATGGTGCCTGGCACATAGTAGGTGCTCAATTCTCTTGTCAGTTCTTATCCTTATCCTAAATACCCTCACCAGTATTTATTTGTCAAGGATTTATTGAGCACTTACTATATGCCAGGGGCTATTCTGAGTCCCAGTGATCTGGCAGTTAACTTGCTAGGTGCCCACTCTCACAGACTTTATGTTTTACTTGAAGAGTCAGAAGAAAAGAAACAAACAGTAAGCAAGAAAATGGTAGCTACCTGGAAGTGCTATAAGGAACATTGCGGTTTATTTTGATAGGGAGTGGAAGGTGGTATTTCCTCTTTAGATAGGACAGTTTGGGTGGGCCCTTCTGAGGAGATAACAATGAGCAGAGAGGCCTGAATGAGGATCTGGAGGGGAGAGCATTCTAGGCAGAGGGAACAGCCAGTGCAAAGGTCCTGAGGTGGGTGTAAACTCAGTGCCCTGAAAAGAAGGCCCATGTGACCAGAGTGTAGGCAGCAAGACAGGAGATCACAGATGAGGTGGGAGAGGTGGGCACTCAGCTAAGACCTTGAGGGCCCTGGTGAGCCTCTGCCTACTTATATTTCCTTCTCCCAGTCTTGATGGTCCTTCAGCTCTTGGAAACTTTTTCTGCTTTTCAGAGTCTGTTGTTAGGCTACAAAGTCAGTTTACTTGCGGGGCCTTTAACCTTAGCAATGAGCCACCACCCTAGGTTTGGACCTTAAAAGTCAAAACAAGAAAGGTCCTTGGAGATACGCTGCAAATTTGAGACTTTCATTGTTCTGGTGGATCCCCTGAGGCTCAGAGGCAGAAAATGACTTGCCTAAGGGCATATGATAAGTTACAGACTCTACCAATTAGGATTATAGACCTCTACAAGTGACAAGAAAACCCCCAAATCAGTAGCTTAAAAAGTTCATTTCTGTCTCCTGTAAGCAAAGAGAGGGAAGTATTCTAGTCTGGTACAGTAGCTCCACAATTATCAGGGACCTAGGCTACTCCTAATTTGCTCTACCATCCTCAACATGTGATTTCCACCTCATGACCCAAGGAGGCTGCCAGAGGTGCAGCCATCATGTCTGCATTCCAGAGCAGAAACTAGAAGGGTTGAAAAAGAACGTGCCTTTCCCAAAAAGGACATGCAATTATATTGTGCAATCGGCCAGAATTTGGTTATATGGCCACACCTACCTGTGAAGGAGGCTAGAAATGTAGTCTGTACTCAGGACAGCTATGTGCCCAGCCCAGCATTTGGGCTGCCATTCATTGGGAAGAAACGGAGAACAGATAATGAGGGACAGTTGGCCATCTCTGTCACAGTGACAATGTGGGGACTGAAACCCACATGTCCTGTCAGTCTAGTGTTCTCCACACTGCCCTTTGCCCCCAGCCCACCCCCCGCTGTGATGAGCAAATAGCAGCCAAATGTAGGAGAACCTCTGTGGAGAGCGGCCTGGAGGAAGTAGAGGGCGGAGGAGGGGCACCAGGGGAGGAGCCATGACAGAGGGGGACCCAGCTGCTGGGCCCTCCCCCAGGGATTTCACTGGGCTAGCAGCTGGCCCTGAGGCCCAGGGCAGGGAGACATTGCTGTCACCTCCTTTTGGGGAGGCAGCTGGTGACACAGTTCCTGACAGTTCCCCATTGTTCCCAGTGGACAGCATGGCAGGTTGGTGGGATCCCGCTGTGGCAGCAGGTGGGGGAGGAGGGAGGTGGTTCAGCAGCTGGCAAGGCCGGCCTGCCCTGCCCCCACCTCAAGCAGCTCCCCCTCCCCCAGGCCTGGGCAGGAGGTGGGGCTGGCTTGTGGTCCTCGCTGGGGAGACTCTCTTTTTTCATCAGACACTGAACATTTTCCTCCATTGGCCTCCCTCTCGGCCTCCGTGCCTCTACTTCTGCCCCAGGCCTCCCCTCCCTTCTCTACTTCTCTCTCTTAGTCATTTGCTCCTTTTCCCCAGAGTCTTTCTGTCCTCTCCTCCCTCCTCCCCTTCATTCCTTCCTTCTTCCCTAATTTCCTTTCTTCCCGCCTTTCATCCTTTCCTGTTAGAACTCCTCCCCTCTCCCTGAGACCCTGCTGGCCTGAGGCTCCAGCCCTCCCCCAGGTGGGGACAAGGGCCTCTGTTCGCTGAGCTCCAACTCCACGTTAGCCACCGACGGCACTGAAATTTACTGACCTCACCACAGATCACGGAGGCTGGTGACCATTATTCCCACGCTATAGCTGGGGAAACTGAGGCTCACAGAGGCAGGGCTGTCAGAAGCCACACAGTAAAGCCCGAGAGCCAGAACAAGGTGGGCAGCTCTCAGTCCTGACCTGAGCTGGCTTCTCCAGCCCCCCTCGGATTCATCCAGCACAAGCCCAGACGCTGGGGGATGCTTTTCAGATCCCCTCACCAAGGAACCCCTGAGTTTCCCTGGGCTGTGTGCCCCCTTACAGCCTCGAGCTTGAGAAACCTCCCATTTTCTTACTCCAGGCATCTTCCTGGGTGCTGGGTGGGCCGGCCTCAGCGACACCACATTTGGCCCACCTGCTAACTGGGGTGGGAGGAGTGGGGACTGCGCACAGAGCTGGGTGCACAGGGGCCTCAGAAGGTTCTGGAAATGTGGCTTCTTAAGAGGACTGGTAGTACCCGGGCTTGTTTATTTTTTTTTAATAAACATTTTCTTCTTTAAAATGCACATATGTTTTATACATGATTTTAATGTACATAGTATGTTCCCCAATAAAAAGTACACATTAACAAGTTAACACAAAAAGGAAAACAGAAGCCAGGTCCTTGCTGAATGCTCAGGGATTGACTCCGGACCTATTCCTGGCACCAGCTGGGCTGAGACCTGCAGAACTGCACAGGGCCCTGAGCGGCCACAGCTGGTTCTCAGGGCCTGGAGGGGGTGACCCTAGAGGGAGGGGACCGGACAAGCCAACCCGCCTCCACTCCCCCCTCCATTCCGGACCCTCCCCACTCACCCAGAATCTTTGACTCAGGCCCTGGCTCCATCTCCTTTGGGAAGAAAGAGGAGGGGGCTTGGAGTGTTTATTTAGAGACATCATGTTCTTACATGTTTGGGTTTTTTAAAAATGTACATGCCTACAGCTGATTTCATCTCTGGGATGGTGAGTGCGTCAGCAGCCAGAGGGCAGTATGGACAGGAACTGGGGGAGAACAGGTAGACCAGAAGACCAAGAAGGCAGGTCCCGAATAGCCTTGGGACCACCTCTCCCCTGACTTTAGGAAGAAAGAGGAAAGACACAGACAGGAGACAAGGAGCACCTGGGGTGGGGGGAACCATGGGGAGCACCCAGGGAGCAGGCATTCACCCAGTTCATTAGTGACCTCGTGGGGATTCCAAATTGCTTGTCCCTTTTCATCTCCCTTTAAGTATTTTCCTGGCCCTGGGCTGGCACCTTATCTGCCTCCTGGCTAGGACCACCCATTTTTTGGTTCTTCTGATGTCAGACCTCATTCTTCAGGTCTGCAAACCACACCCCCTGAGCACGGCTTTCCCTCCCCGTAGCTGCCCAAAGGAAGTGGCACCTCTCCACACCCCTGTTTATTAGTCACCCCATTGTCCCGCTGAATCAATGAGGTTCGCTGGTTGCAGGATAGAGCGGTGTAGGTTGCCTTCGGACAGGCGTCTGCTCTCTTTAAGCAGCAAATTCTGTTTTCTGTTCACTTTTTTTTGCAGCTACAGCAGAAAATCCCGACGGTACTTTTAAAAAATTGGATTTACCTAAGCTTTTGGAAGTGGTCATTTATTTAGCATGTGAACTCTGTACTCCCAGAGATAGGTTAATCCCAGCCATTGTGAACACTGGAGAATGATTTCTGAAATGTATCCAAGCCGGAAAATGTACCATTTCACCAAAAGAATAGGGTTTGGCTTTCTGGTTCTTTTTTTCAGTGAAGTTTCGTATAATTTTAAGGGGCCTGAGTTCTGATTTCTGAACTTTCAAATGCGGGCTTTTACACTTTAAATTGTTAACCTTTTAACCCTCTGAAATGGTGAAACTGAAATAGAACGTCAGCTTGGTCAAGAAGCAGCTTCAATTTGAGAGTAGGAGGTTAATTTTCATTTCCTTGGTTTTTCGTCGCCAAGAAATGCAGCACAAGATTTCCTGCTTTTTAATTTCCCAGATGATTTATAGATTTGGCAACAACACTATTTATGGGAAAACATCAGAAGAAAATAATATTTCTGCATTAACAGAGGAATTTCGAAAGACATCACGCAATGAATAGTCTTCCTGTGTTTGTGGTCAGATTTCTCCCGGCTTGAACCTTGCAAGGGATTCCACCCAGACCCTGTGCCCTAGGACAGAGCCTGAGCTCCTTGTGGGTCCACAAGTCCTGTAAGTTCTGGCTTCCCTCCTTCTTTGCTCATCTGCTGACCCCAGTACTCTGTGCTCCTGTGGATTGAACTTTTCTACTTTCCTCAACAAAATCTGCGCTGTGTTCTCTCCCTCCTGGTGCTTTGCACGTGCTGTTCCTCCTGCCGGGCTTGCTTACGCTCCCGACTCACTGCTCATCAGTCTCTCCTTGCACAGCTTAGAGGTCACTTCTTCCAGGAAGCCTTCCCTGACACTCCTGAATGAGTGCGTGATGCACGCTGCTTCTTTGCTCAGACAGCTTCCCACCCAGTCCCACATGTTCCCTATCGTAATGCTTACGATACTGCTGGGCAGTTCCTCACTTTCTTGTCTGTTTCCTTCACTAGACTGTAAGTTCTGGGGGAGCCGGCATCATGTATTTTGCTCACTACTGGATCCCTAGGGTCTACTATGGTACTGGACACATGATGGGTGCTCAGTTAGGGCCAGAACCTGATTGATCTCCACCAAATGCTGGTATCACGTATCTTAAAATTTATCGTTAATGGTTCTTGGATGGCTTTCTCTTCGTTTTTAATTTGATCATTCACTCCATCCATCCACTCAATTATCTACCCACCTCTCTGTCCCTCCCTCCCTCCCTTCCTCCCTGTATTTCTATGGCTAGGCAGAAACAATGAGGTTGAAGTTATAGTAAGTCTCAGGGAAAGAAGAAATCCAGGATGTCTGATGTTAGTGCCTGAATATAGATCAGACTCAGAAAATTGGAACCACGTTGCAGACACACCTAGGCAGGGAATACCAGGGAAATGGATTTTCCAGCTAAAACGATTCAGGGCTCATACATGCACAGTAAGCCCATAAATATAGACTCTCACCCCTCGCCCCACCTTTGTCTCTTTTTCCTTTCCCCCTTCCTTCCTCCTTCCTTCCTTCTTTCCTTCACCGAGCCTTCATGGAGACCTCTTTCTGGGTCAGACCTTATCCTGAGGACTGTTGAATCAGACCCAGATTTTAGCCATGAAAATGCTCTGAATGTACAGGGAATCCTAGAGTAGGTACAAAAAATGATACAAAAGGCACTAAGCATCCTGGGCCATAAGAGAAGCCAAGGTTGTGTTTCGTGAGCACCTGGAGGAAGGTCACACAGAGGAGGGGACATTTGAACTGGATCTTGATGGATGGGTAGGATTTAGATATGTGAGAGAGAGGGGAGAACATTCTAGAAGGAAGAAGTCAAGGGGGCAAAGGCACAGAGGTGGGATGAATCCAGGCAGGTCCAGGGAATCCAGAGTCTCAGGAGGGAAAGGCAGTGGGAAGAGGAGACAGGGTTTAGGAAGGGGCTTGGGCCAGATCACAGCCCCTGCCTCGGCGGCCAGCTGAAAACCACAGATTGGGTAATGGATTCGTCTTACAAGTATTTTGTTCCGCTTACCTTGCCACTTTGGGGCCTCTTGCTACTTCCCTGATGGTCTGTGGTAGCACTTGGCCTGCTCCACCTGCCTCCAGCCCTGTCTGTCCTCCCTCCCCTGCCCCTGTAGGCGGCAGACTCTCCCTACAGGAGCATATCATGGCGCCCCTCCCTTGTCTATAGTCCTCCATGGCTCCCTTGTGTCTTGAGCATAAATTCTAAGCTCCTTGTCTTGGACTGCACACACACACACACACACACACACACACACACACACACACACACATCTTTACTCCCCCTACCTTCTCTCCTAGGCTTCCCAGGGCTGCTCTCATTTTCTTAAATGGCTCCCTCCATTTTCCTCTGCTTGAGATAGCCTTCAGCTTCCACAGCCCCCATCGGCGCAGGCCCCTCTGCAGATTCTGAGAGGGCAGATCTCGAGTCCTTGGGGAACCTTTCCCCCTCCCACAGGACCACACCTGCTATTGCCTGTTTATCTGGTGCCCCCACTGGACCTGGGGCTCCTAGGAGGAGGCTGCGGGGCTCTCTGCTCTGCAGTCATCCCATCCCTGGCTTGGGAGTGCCTGCGTCAGGCGCCCGATTCCTGGGGTCCAAGGGCAGGCGCTAGAAGGCCTTAGACTTGTCTCCCAGCTAACTGTGTCCCCAGAGGTTAGAGGAGGCCTCGCGGTGGGGAGGGACAGCTGACGCCACCGCCCAGCCTGAAGGTGTGGCGGGGTGACAGGTGCAGTTGGGGGGAGGCCCTAGGAGGTCCGGCAGGCTCTGAGGGTTAGGGTTAGAGGGTGAGGCTGGGACGCTTGCCAAGCAGCAGCCAGAATCCAACCCTCGGAATCTGGGTGGGAAGGAGGCACTTCCAGGGAGGGGGGATTGGACAAGGAGTGCCCGTGACTTTGGACTCTGCATCCATTTTGCCCTTTCTCCCAGTTTCTCTATTTATCTTTCCAGCTGGACCCGCCTGGGGCTATTTCTGCTTCCTCCTTGTTCGGCCGCTGAGCAGCCTTGTGGCTTTAATTGGCCCGTTTTCTGCAGGCTGGAAAGATGTTTCCTTCCTTGTCCCGCTGCCTGCCCTCCCCCCCCCCACCACCACCCAGGAGACCTGAGAGTAAAAGCTAGAAGTGAGGCTAATTATGGAGAGAAAGGCGGACAGAGACAGCCCAGGAGAAGGAAAAGCGGACGGAGACAGAGACAGAGGCAGATGGGCGGAGAGACGGGGACAGAGACAGACAGAGGCGACACAAAAGGAAAGTGGGGGTCTGGAGACATAAGACAGAAAGAAAGGCAGGAGGTAAGAATGAGGGAACCCTGGAAGAACAAAGAGACACAGAGAATCAAACAGATGGATTTGTGTCCCTATTTGAGTGACAGGAGAAAGAGGCAGCCCCCAGGGCCAGGTGGGGGGAGTAGGGTCTCCAAGGAGCCCCCCGCCTCGCCGGGCATTGGCATCGACTCCCCGGAGCGCAGGGTGGGGAAGACACATCACAGTGTCTCCCATCTGCAGGGACTGGTGACAAGGACGGCTTTGTCAGGGGTAATGTCTTACAGAGGTGCGGAGGGAAGGAATCATTAGAGGGAGGTGTGGGGGCTTCGCGGTGGCAGCTCGCTCTCCTCTTGCATTTTAAATGAGTTAGGGTGGCGGTGGGCAAGGCTTCCTGCCCTTCCTTGTTGCTGATTCCTGAAACAAACATTTACTGACGCCTCACTAACCGTGCCCAGCCTCCTCTCGGGGCTCTGCAGATACGAGGTGACGGAGGGATGTGGCTGCCCTCCTGCTCAAGGCCCTGCCAACATCAGGGGGTCAATGTTTAATGTCTACTAAATACACAGAAAGGAGGAGAAGCTACCCAGCCACCAGCCACCTCCACTATATCCTGGTATTTGCCGCAAGGGGGTGGGGAGTCCAGAAGTGGGAGTCCCGTCCTGCACCGGGGCAGTCAGGGACGGCTTCCCAGAGGAGGCAGGCTTTCCCCTGTGGAGAAAGCAGGAAAGGAGTGCCAGGTCTGAGGGAGAGGAGGAGGGTCTGGTTTGGGGGAGGGAGGCCCATGGGTGAGTGCGCCTGCGCTGGGCGGGCCCCGCCCCAGAACCCACGGCCACAGAAGCCTCGAGAAGAGCCCTGTGCAAACTCTGAGACCAGCTCATCCAGGGGTCTCAAATTCGGGGCCCCTCAGGGGCCAGAGGAGATAGCTGGGGTGAGACGGTAGAAAATGGTGGGACCTGGGCATATTGGGGCGCACCTTCAAATCGCGATCTGTTTTTTAGATGTTTATTGAATACACCGCAGGGGAACGGTGGCAGGACAGCAAAGGAGAGACTGTCTGCCCAATTTTGCAATTTTTTTGGAAAATAAGATGTTGGTCGAAAAAAATGATCTCTCTGTGCTAGGTTCTGACCTCTGGCCGCACCCCTCCCCCACATTTCACAAGGGGGAAACTGAGGCCCAGGGTGGCCAAGAGACTTGTCCAAGTGTGAGCCCCTTGTAGTCATTATGCAGTTGGGTTAACAGCCTTGTTTACTAGGCGAGAAACTGAATCTCTGAGAGGTGAAGTAGCCAGCCGGGATCACACAGCTGCGGGGGTGGGGGGGTGGGGGGAGAGGTGCAGGCTACTTCCTCAGGCAACATTTCTTTCAGGAAAATGACTCAGCCCCTTCCAGAACCTGCTCCTGCCCTGAGGGGAGTAGAAACTCAGGAGGAGAAGGGAACCCGCTAATTGCCTGAGCAGACTAATTGGCTGTGGGAGGGGGAGGGGGAGGGGGGCGGACTGGGACGGTAAGAACCAGCTGGGGGGTTGGCGCAGGGGTGGAGACAGTGAGGCGGCCCCAGGGGCACCTGTGCTCTGGCTCAGGGATTCAGCTGACTGAGATCCACAGCCACCAACCAGCTGCTGGGCAGGGGGCCTGGGCCAGGGTTGGGGGGGGCAGGGGGTTGGGGGGGCTGGGGGGGTCGCTCTGCCTCCAAGGCCCAGATCACCCCCGCCTGGGGCCTGCCGAGCTGCTGATTACCTGCCAAGCTGGACTTTAGAGATAATCATCACAACCAATAATAATGCCTCCCACCAGCTTTGAGCTTTTAATGTGTGCAGCTACTAGCCAGCAGCCTTGTCCCATTTGGAGAGAATGGGCAGTGGGGTTTGTGGCTGGCCCCAAGAGCCGAAAGAGTCCAACAGAGGTCAAAGACAGCTGCGTTTACCAACCTGAGGCTGTTTCTTTGACTGTCAGATGGAGACGCGGTTCTCTGCCCCTGTGTATCAGCCTCTCCCATGCTCTCGCCCCACCCCCCACCCACGTGCTCGTCCTTACAGTCCAGACCCACAGAACCATTAGTCTACCTTTCTGAGGTCTCTGCCTTTGTTCTGCATCAAATGCCAGCCTGTTCCGGGCTCAAGTCTTCACTGTGAACTGCTCTGCATCCTACAAAACCCGATACCACCTTCTCCGTGAAGCCCTCCCGGATTATCTCCTGACAGGGTTAATCACCCCCTTCTCAGGGCTGCCACTGATCTGTGTACATCACAGGAAGATAGTCTACCTCCGCCTGTCTCTCTCCCCTTCCCCCAGGTTCGGACTTCCTGGAGACCAGGGAGACTGGACCTTACTTACCGCTGGATTCCCAAAGCCCAGCCCCCAAGAAGTACTCAAGAAATAGCTCTTGGATCCAGGGGTCCCTCCAGCCTTATGGGTAGCATTTTCTGTGTCTGTTCCCTCCACTAGACTGGGAGCCTCTCGGGGGCAGGTCTGAGCCCTGCTCCTCTTCTCAGGTACTACCTGGAGACGAGGAAGTCTTCGAGAAGGGCTGGCAGGGAGGTGAACCAAGAAAAGTGCTTTGCTCATGGTGAAGCGAGATGGAGGCGAAAGCAAAGACAAAGGAATTAATCCCTAGATGGAAAAGCAGATGAATGCACCACTCAGAGTTTGTCCTTGGGGGGGAGGTGTATCTGCCTGCTTGTCGGTGCACAGATGTCTGCGTTTACGGGTGTCATTTGCGGGACTGCGCGTGCGGGCAGGTCGGAGTGTAGCCGGTTTGCTGGCGAGAGCGCGTCTTGCTCTGTGCACGACGGGCATTACCGTACTACTGGGCGCGAGCGTCACTTGTCCAGAGTTGGTGGGTAAGTCGTGTGAGCATAACTGTACAAGTGTCTGTGCTTTGTGTGGGGTGTGTGCCGACATGTGTGAGTGTCTGTGGGCGTAGTGTTGCATCAGGGTTTAGAAGACCAAGTAGGAGGGAGAAGAAAATACAGAACTTGCGATCGTCAAATGCCAAGTGCAGAGAGCAAGAACGCACAGGTGTTCCAGCCGGCGGACACGGGCGCGCAGACCCCGCAAATCCCATTCCCGGCGTCGACTCCATTCATTCCTCGATCACCCGTGAGCCCAGGCGGACTCTGCTGGGCTCTGCACCTGTTGCTGGGGACCTGACGGGTCTCCTCCTCCCCCCAGGAATGCCTGTTCTCCTCCGGGGGGGGTGGGGGGGAAGACAGACGGTAAACAGTCACAGAGGCGCATGCGCGATCAGGACCCGGGCCAGGGGCAGGCGGGCGGGGTGTGGGAGCGCAAAGGAGGGACCCCTATAGCAGCTGGGAGGTCAGAGCGGTTTCCCAGAGGAGGTGCCTTCCCAGCCGAGCCCCAGGACAGTCGTCTGGCACATGTGGCTGCCGTGGGCCCCCGCGTGGGGCTCCCTGCCCCTTCTCCCCGCGCGGGAACCCCCGTCTTTGCGGTCACCTGCCTCACTCCCGCTGTCCACCCTCCCAGCGGGCCCTTCTCTGGTAAGGAGAGGGAGAAAAAGCCAGGGCTGAGCGAATGGGGAAGGCGTCCGGCACTCCCTCCCCTCGACAGGACTTGGGGGCCACAAGCCCCCTGCCTCTGGATTGGAGGGTAAGCCGGCGGGGACGGTTTGCGTGTGTCCAGCCTGGCTCTTAGCCTCGCGGCTCCCCGACAGCAGAGGGACATCTGTCGTGGTCTCTCCCTGCCCTGACTCCCTAGCAGGGCCCCGGCGGCCGGAGGAGGCTCGGGAGGCTGGACAGACTTGCAAAGTCCACAGCCAGTGTGGACCGGGAGCCGGCTGTGGTTGGCAAGGGCAGCTGGTCAACCCACCAGCCGCCGGGAGAGAAAAGATCAGCCCTCTCTGACTGATTTCAAATGCTTATTCACAGACGGGCCTAGAATTCATTTTCTTTTCTTTTCTTTTCTTTTCTTTTCTTTTCTTTTCTTTCCTTTCCTTTCCTTTCCTTTCCTTTCCTTTCCTTTCCTTTCCTTTCCTTTCCTTTCCTTTCCTTTCCTTTCCTTTTCTTTTCTTTTTTTAAATTTCAGGAAAAAAAGCTTGATAGAATAAATGTGACCATAATACATGAGGTAGAATCCTGAAGGCTTTCAGTTCCCCTCAGTGCCCCTTCTCTAGCTGAGCCCCTAGGGCACCTGGATCTGTGTGGCACCTGCGGAGCCGGGGAGCCGCAACCCTGTGGGGGTTATGGGAATTGGGGTGTGACTCATGCCCCGGCTGGGCTGCAGACCAAGGGCAGGCGCTGTGTGCTTGCGGGAGAACCTGGACGAGCTTCACGGAGAAGGTACTATTCGAGTTGCACTCTGGAGGAGGAAAGATGTTTCTGAGGAAGAGATTAGCATGTTCAAAGGCCCAGAGGCGGGACTAGGCAGGAAGTTATCCAACAATAGTAAGCAGCACCCTTTGGCTCAAACACCGGCCGGTCCAGGGAGGCATGGAATGGTGCAGTGAACTCAAATGGGAGGACCTCGTGGCGCCTCTGGGCTCCAATCTTCCGGGGACTGTGGTGTGGCCTTGGTCCGCTCCCTTCTCCTCTGTGTGAGCTGGTTCGCGGCTGCCGGAAGCAGACAGCGGAAATGGGGCAGCCGGGACTGAGCTGTGGGGCGCGCTCGGCCCTGCCTGCTGTGCCCGGTGGCGCAGACGCCGGCCTTTAGCTCCTGGGGAGCTTCTGTGCTGTCAGTTTTGACGCTGTGGTGGGGAAGGGCCCAGGCCAGCTTCGGACCCCAGCTGCGCCCCACACTGACTGAATCCTGGTACGAGGTCCCTGAGCATTCTCCGCCGTGGAGACAGCACGAACCCTTATCCGGGGGCCGTCGTGGGGGTTCAGTGAGCTCATACCAGGCACGGGGTCCCTAGCCCCGACCCCCACGCCGGTGTTGCTGCCTATGGGGCTCCAGGCAGCCCCTGTCCCTGAATGGCTGCTTTGCCTGGTTTAACCGGCTCTCCACACTGGAGATGGGGACAGTACGTGCGGGAGACGCGAAGTCGTTCCGAGGGTCTCAGTGACTTAGCAGAGCAGGAGTTCACCGTCCCCTGAGTTCACTGTTCCCAGAGCCTGAGGCACCTCGGTAAGTTATAGGCATGCACTTGCTGGAAGAATTCTCTAAGTGCTCAAGACGGAAGTCGTCCCATTCTGTGAAGGGGCGAGCTGATCTCCGGACACTCCCAGCTCTGCTGGCTGTGACTGTCGCCCCCAGGGCTGGCTCAGGGGAGTTAGTTAGTCCTGGCGGTGGGGGATGGCCACTACCCCCCTCTCTGGGACACAGTCTCCCCCCTCCTGGGGCCCAGTGTGTGTAGAATCTCTGCTGCACGGGTCCTCCCTGTGCTCTTACTGCGGCCCCTTCTCAGGAGCTCCGGCTCTGGCCTGGGGGCTGGGGCCCCTCAGGGGACTTGCTCCGGGCTCTGGGTGGGCCGATTCCAGCAGCCTGCGTGAGCCTTCCGGGACACTCTGGAGCCAGATCGCTGGGGTCTGGGGGGCCTCAGGAGAGACAAGACCTCCCGTTTTGCAACCAGAACCTCTTCCAGATCCGCCCTGGTGCCCCCAGTCGTTGGGGACAAGACCCAAGGAGGAGCTTCCAAGGTGTAGTTCAAGCCCACCTGCCCCAGAATCACCTGGAGCTGGGGGTGGGGCAGG
This sequence comes from Nasua narica, assembly GCA_028533885.1. Classification (NCBI taxonomy): domain Eukaryota; kingdom Metazoa; phylum Chordata; class Mammalia; order Carnivora; family Procyonidae; genus Nasua; species Nasua narica. The sequence continues at coordinate 13,259,987 of CM052815.1, forward strand.
CTCATGAAACACCCCACTGTCTCCACCTTGCAAGGGCGGGAACTATGGCATTCGAGTCTGGGGGGTGTGGGTGGGCTGGGGGCCCGGGAACCGGCATGATCGCAAGCTCCCCGGGTGAAGCCTGGGGATTCAAGTTAGAGAAGCTCGGGGTCCAGGGGCAACAGGGTTGGGGAAGCCCTCGGTATCAGGAATCCCAGTACAGTTCCCGCCTCAACGCCCCACTTCCTGGAAGACACCAGGGAGTTAGTTTGTCCCCATGAGCAAGCCCGAGGCCGAGCCTTCTCTTCTCCCCAGCTGCCTACTCTGCTCACACATCCCCGCAGTTTCTAAATTCAAAATGGGGCCATTTGAGCTGTGTGTCAACTCTCTTCCCTTGGGCGCTGCCTTAGGAGGCTGCTCACCGGGGAAGGCGTCCGGGCTCCTATTCTCCTGAGGCTCGCAGGCAGGGGCCGAGGAAGCACGGGAGAGCCCGCTGCAGGCCAAGGGTGCCGGTTTTCCTGGCCTAGAGCCCGCCTCTGGCTTTCTGCACCCAGCAAGGGCCTCCCAAGGCCCTTTCTCCCAGAAGTCCCGTGCTTTTCCCCCCATCCCCAGTGGCAACTGGGGTGCCAGTGGGCTCCCCTGCTGGGGGACACTTGTAGCGGCCCCTGGGGCTGGTGCTGGCGTGGGGGTGGGGGAGTCTGACACCCACTCTGGCCCCTGCAGATGGTCCAAAGCCTTACTCGGCAAGCATTCCTTAACACCTGCTGAGTGTGGCTTGCTATGCTGGGTGCTGGAGGGGGGAGGGTGGGGGATGGGCGACTGTTTGGGGGTGTAGAAAGAAATAGAAGACTGGGGGAGTGGAGGAACCCACACGCAGGTTTAGAACAATCACTGAGCAGCCTGCCAGGCAAAGCGAAACACACTCGTCTAAATCTAGGCTGCACGCGCTTGTTCGGCAGGCCCTGGGGTGCGGGGGTAGGTAGGGGTGGGGCCGTCTCGGAGGTGTAGGGTATACGCTAGGGTGGAGGGATGGGAATGAGGCAGGGGAAAACAGGACTTGAGTTCTAGTCCTGTGGCCACTATGCTCTTGCTGCGTGGCCTTGGGTAAGTCCCTTACCCTCTCTGAGTTTCCATTTCCCCCAGTCCGGTCCCTCCCCCCATATATAGGCCCTGGAAAATGGCAGACTTAAACCAAGTTTGCCTGACACCGAGTAAGGGATATGGCTTCTTGATCATCAGATCTGATCATCATCAGATCTCGGCTGAAGGTCTGATAGATCAACCCAATAGGCAGTATAGGATAGTGGTTAGAGACACCGTGATCTGGGGTCACAGACTTCCACGGGAAGCCAGCTCCATCACTGACATATCAATGTCCCCCCTCCGGAGTGGGTGGATCTCCAGCATCCTTGCGGGGAGGATCACATGACACCGTCTGGCCAGGGCTGGGGTACCTGATGGGCACCCAAGGATGGGCTGGGGGCCTGTGTGGCTCATCAACAAAGCACTGCTTTCCCCTGTGCTTTTATTCCTTGTTCATTGCAATATGTCTTTTGGGGGGCGGTAGATTTCAAAGAGTATGGAAGTGGAGAGAGATTTACTTCTCTGAAACACAGCCCGGAGTCCGGGGTCTGAGGGGTTCCAGGACAAAGGGGCCCCTGCACAGTGTCCGGCAGGCCCTCGGCTCTCCCCTGGGCTCAGAGATTCTGCTCATCCCTCCGATTCCTCCCTGGCCTGTCTGCAGCTGACTCCTTTCTTACCTTCCCCTTCTGCTGTGCTTGGTTCCTGGAGATGGCTGGTGCCCTCCATTTGGCCCGGTGTCTAGCTGAGCCTCTCCCCCCAGCAGCTTGGTCTTGGGCTAAGCCTGATCCCTCCCCTAATGGGGCCGCCTATAGTTTAGGAGCTCAATGTACAGTGTCTAAAATTAGAGACCCGTGTTCCAAATCTGGTTGCTATTCCCTGGCTGTGTGTTCTGGGACACATCGCCTCACCTCTCTGTGCTTCAGCTGCCTCCTCCGTAGAAAAGACGAATGAACCCACAGTGCCATTGGGCTCCCGTAGAGGTGAAATGAACCAGTGCGTATAAACTTAGCATGTGCTAAGCCTTCCATCAACATGTTGCTCTTCTTTGGGTTAAAGCCCGGGGGCTCCTGGATCTGTTTCCTTAACTTGCACAGAGCCGTCTCCCTCCCTGGACCAGTCGTGCCGGAAGCTGTAGGAGTGAGTAATGAGAAGGATCCATGTGAGTGCGCGGTCAAAATAGAAGCTGCCGTGGCCAGGCGAGAGCTGAGGCACCCGGGGAGAGCCTGCCTGGATGTCTTCAGCGTGCTCGGCCTGTAGGGTGTCAGGGAACGAGCCCCTCGCTGACGCCTGCAGGGCCGCCTCGCTCGTACCAGGACCCGGGGCACAGGGCCCCAGCGAGGGAGCCTGCTGGTGGGGGGCTGGGCTCCCCCGAAGGAACAAGTAGGGACCCGACGCAAGCAACAAGCGGCCGGACTGAGCAGAGAGAGGAGAAGAAGCAGCCATGTGAGACTTAAAATTCTTCCCCTGTCCTCCGCGTCCCCTCCCTTTTCTCCCTCCCGGCTCCCCACCCTCCTCTGGAGGAGAAGTGATCCTACCAGGACCCAGCAGAAGAGAAAATCCAGTCCAAGAGCATTTTCCGTAGATGTCTTGAAGAACTGTTGCATCCTAAGGGTGCAAAAGAAGGAAGATTCCATCCACTTCAAAACTCCTGGCTTAGAGGATAAGTACGTGCACAGGGGGTCAGAAGCGAAACATGCAAATGTAAGCATGTGACCAGCCTTGTGTAAGCAGAGCCCGATGAATGAGGGGTGTAGGCATGGCCAGGCTGCTGAGATCGGGCCAAGGAGCTGGTGACCCAAGACCTCCTGGGGTTTTTGGTTCTTTTTTTTTTTTTTAAACCCATGAGAGAGAACCTGGAAACAGGGTTCCGGGAGGCCCTCAGAGGTACCAAGAATCCAATAACATCCCAAGGGAAATTTACTACCCTCAGCAACCTCAACCAACCGGCCTATACCTGTCCCCTGGGCGGTAGGCAGCCCCAGTTAACTGGGATCATGGATTTTCTTAGTGGGCTCCTGTCTTCTAACTCCAGGAGGATTGGGGTCACACGTAGACAAACTTAAGGGAATCCAAACCGCAGTATTTTATTTCCTGTTCTGTGCTTACTTGCAATGCTAAGATAATTTGGCCTGTTAAAGTGAGAGTCTCATCATTCTAATTTAAAATGTAATTGCATAATTAACTTTAGCGCCTGAGTTTAAGCTGGAATCTTTCAAAGCTTAGGCTTCATGGTAGAATACTTAGGAGAATTTTAGGTTCACCACCTACACTCACTAAATCCACTGGATGTGAAAGAATTAAGGACCCAGGGAGATTTCCTTAAAACTTAAAAACAGGCGGATGGATTAGAAGGGAAACCTAACTGATGACTCCGAGAATTTTTTGGAGCTATCCCCTACGCTCAGAAAAGTCCCACTGCCCAGGGAGTCAAACCAGATGGAGAATTCTAGCATTGTTGAAACCCCAGGAGCACCCCTGCGCCCAACCTCCCCTTTTGGCTTCTCCCCCTCCAGGGAAAGGCACATACCCAAAACATTAAGTTTATAAATACGACATGGATTGTTTGGGGCCTGTGTAATTACTGAAGTTTGTAAACAGGACTAAGTCATTCAAAGACTTTTCAGAAGTGGTTGCTAAAACCTGCCCCAAACAAACAAAAAAGATTCGCAAGCAGACTTAACCAGCTTTGGAGCGAACCAGGGTTAAGAAAGGTCAGCTGAAAAAAACTGAACTCTTGTTATTCAACTCAAAGTAAACCGATGAGTACTAGTCTTTTCTGGGCACAACCACCACTTGGGTAACTTGCCAAAACTTCAACGAACTTGCTCAAAGTCAAAGTCCCAAGCCCTGAAGGAGCTTTCCTTGTTACCGCCACACCCGATTATTTGCCTTAGGGGGCGGGCACCTGTGCACCGGCCAAGGCTCGCTTCCAAGGATCTCCCTTTCTTCTTGAAATGACACTAAATTGCCTCTGACCTACTTCAAAGTGCTTCAGATCGATGATGTGACATATCTTTTATGTTACTTTTAAACTGTGCTTGAGGCAGTTAGTTAAAGCAAACGGGAGTGCAGACTCTGGGGATGGGTGGTTAGCATCCTTCTAGGATCTCCGCTGAATTCAGCGCTAGAATACCGTGGCGTCCGCCTTGGGTAAATCTTTCAAGCAAGAAACATCTCATCAGAGACCTGGGTCTTCGTGGAGTTACGCAGCGGGTAGTTTGGGATCCCCACCGCCCTCCTTAGCTAATAGGTAATGTGTGCTTGCTAAGAAATGTGTGTGTGGGTGTGGCCACATTTGGTGGGAGATGTGCTTTCGTTGTACCTTCCCCTATGTGGCCAGGTTGTGGGAGAGGAAGAGGGGGAGTTCTTCTTTCCCCCTCCTGTAAGAAGTTACTGGTATTTTGGGAAGCGAGTCCAATATTCGTGGATGACTTGCGTGGTTCAGCAGAGATGCCCGGTGGCGGGATGCCGGGGAGGGGTGGGAGACCGACCTGGAGGTGGGAATGCCCTCATCCCACCCCCCCTGCTTCAAAGCCCCCCCCCCCCACTAGCTGCCATCTGGTCCAGCTCTGAGTGGCGTGTATGTTCAGGGCTTCGCCCCCTCAGGCTCTGGAAACCCACCCAGGGGCTCTTCGTCTCACCCCTAGCCAATCCCACCCAGGACCCGGACATTCGGGCAGGGGTGGGAATTTCTTTTCCTTATTGTGGGTCTGGGGCTCCTGCTAGACCCACCCGTCGTCTTCTCCAGTTGACGTCAAGTGTTGCATAGCAGCATCTCTGCGACAGCATCCAGGTTGACTGGAAGGGTCAGCGACGTCCCCTCAAAGTGCTCCTTGGAGATCCTTTGGAAAATGGCTCTTTGGAAGACAAGACAGCAAGTCCTTGGCACAGTGCCTGCCCGCCATACCCCACTTCCTTCCTCCCATCTTCCTCCCTCTCTCCCTTTCTTTCATCCGGAGTGTAAAGCTCTCCAGGCCCAAATTAAGTACGAGCCAATCATACATCCACTTCATAACTTAATTCTCCGGGACCCACACTCAGACGTAATGGATGCTTTTTCCTCCTGCTTCTTCCTCGACTCTTCCCTGCAGCGGGATAGCTCAAACTGGGGCCTGCGTGAAAAAGACATCTCTTTGGGTCTAAACCCTCAAGCTCCCTCCAGGCAGCCCCCAACCACACCAATAGTAAAGCCCTTCCCCGCACCCCCACCCAAATCTCCAAGAGCTTCTAGAACATTCTAGACCGCAGCAGGAGCGGCCTGCCCTTGCGCAGCATCCCCCACCTCCCCCACTCCAACCCTCGGAGGACTCCTTCCACTCCGACACCCACAGGCGTCCTAATAGCTTCCTTCCCCCAGCTGAGCCCGGGCTGGCCCGGCAGAGGGGCCTCCATTGTCTTCATATCCGCCCCCATCTGCTGGCCTCCTCGCCGGCAGAGCCAGCCAGCCAAAGTCATGACGCTAGCGATCGGTTCCTCGGAGGAAAACAACTCGCACAATATAGGGAAGGCAGCTGGATGTGGAGGAAAAAGGTAGGCCAAAGGGGGTGCTATTTTTGGAATAATTTTCAAAGGTGAGGTGTACATATGGTCCTTGCGAGGGCTCTTTCCAGAAGACATTGAAGGAAGTGGCGTCAAGTGGGTCTTGTGTCCGATGGCCGTCGGCTGAGCTGTGAAGGGTCAGGAAGGTGTTTAAAAGGCCTTTTATCTGTGCCCAGCGCTTCCCTGGCACCAGGACGCGGCTCCCCGCTCAGCGCGCCTTTGTCTCCCGTCTCCCCCTTCCCTGCACCCAGGTGCTCCTTGATCTCAGGACGCACCTCTGCTGGGAGGTAACAGTGGAAGGCCCCTCCTTCCTGCCTCTCGCACGTGCAGTCTGTCCAGTGGCTGCCCATCCTGTCACTCCCTTCCTCACCTTAGGGGTCACTCTGTCCACAACATCCACGCCTTTAGGGTCTTAGTAGGAACTGGCCATTTTAGCCCACCTGGCTGGGGCTCAGGCTCTGCTCTTTGACCCCGTCCCTCCCTCCAGGTCTTGTGTGTGAGCGTTCCTTAACCCTTTGGATGTGGCAGAATCCAGGATCCTGAAGAGAACATGGGTTTGGGGTCAGAAAGACCTCAGTTTGAAACCGGTCCCTTGAACTCACTAGCTGTGTGACTTTGGGTGAGTCACTTAAACTCTCTGAGCCTCCGTTTCCCCATTTGAGCTGTGCAGTTTTGGAGAGTCTTCCTGGGGGTTAGCCTGCTCACTGACCATGTCAATTTCCGGCTCATCCTGAGTGCTCAAGACACGGTGGTCCTTCGCCCTGTCCGCCCACCTCGCCCAGCCCCTTGCTAGGTGCGGAGGGGAGAGAGGGCCCTGGGCTGCACAGTGAAGCTAAGCCTCGCCGGCTGGCTCTGATACATAGGCCGCCGGGCAGGCACGCTCAGGGCCGTCTCTGCCAGCCACGCAGTGGGCTGTGTTTCTGTCAGTGCCGGAGAGGCCCCCGCCCCAGAGTGTAAAGAGTCCCCTGCGTCTCTGCCTCACTGTGGGGGGGCAGCCCAATCCAGGGGCCCGGGGTAGAGGTGGGGGTAGGGGTAAGTGTTGCAGTCAAGGATGTCATCCTTCCGAGCCAGGAGCTGTCATTAGTTGTTCTGACCCATAATTGGGCTGTAACCACCCTCTGACCCAAAAATGAGTTTGGGGACCGTGATTATCTGTGATTAGCCTCTGCGTGCCTCAGAATGCTGATTCCACACTGTCCCTCCTTCTCCTGCCCCAGCCCTTCCGGAGGAGCCTGCCAGAAAGGCTCAGACAAGAGCTTCTTGCTCAGAGACCTGCTTTCTAAGCTCCTGCCTCCACGTGGCTAAGCCCACCGCAGCCCCAGCCCACCCCCAGGAAACGGACTGAACCCCATCGCTCTGGTTCTGAGCGGCAGGTGCCGGCGCCCTTCCTCTCCAGCTGGGGAGACACGAGCTTACACAGAGTGGAGCCGGCCCGGGGTAGGGTGACCCGGAGGTGCAGAGCACAGAGGGAAGGCCAGCAGGCGTGGGATCCCACACCAGCCGGGCCACTTAGTAGCTGTGCGGCCTTGGGCAAGTTAGGAAGCCTTCTGGGCTTTTTTCAGCTGTGCGGTGGGGGACCTGCCTCACCAAGTTGCAGCGAGAATTATGTAGGCCCATAGGTCATTTGCCTGGACCGCTGGCTGGAACATTTCCTCCTCTGTGGCAGGCGCACCTGCCCGCAGTGGGGAGCAGGGCACAGACCTGGGGAGACAGAAGAGACTGTGTATTAATAAAGCAGTTCATTGGCACGCCTGGGCGGCTCAGTTGTTAAGGGGCTTCCTTCGGCTCAGGTCATGATACCAGGGTCCTGGGATCGAGCCCCAGTTCGGGCTCCCTGCTCGGCGGGAAGCCTGCTTCTCCCTCTGCCACTCCCCCTGCTTGTGCTCTCTCTCTCGTTGTGTCTCTCTCTGTCAAGTAAATAAATAAATAAATCTTAAAAATAAATAAATAAATAAAGCTGTTCATGGGAGGCTCAGTCGGTTAAGCACCAGACCCTTGATTTCGGCTCGGGTCATGGTCTCAGGGTTGTGAGATCGAGCCCCGTGTCGGGGCCCTGCGCTGGGCACGGAGCCTACTTAAGATTCTCTCTCTCCCTCTGCCCCTGCTCCCCCACCCCTCCAAGGAGTGAATGCCGTCTCCGCCTCCCTGCCCTTCTGCCCACCTGCTTAGCTGTCTCCCGTCTCCCGTGGTCTCCCGCTTGCTGCTTCTGAGAGCAAGGTGTCCGTCGCTTGCTTTCTGGCCGCTGCTCCGAGTACAGCTGATTTGCTGACTGGGTAGGTTGGAGGCTGGAGGGGTCAGAAAGAGAGTCAAAACTCAGGTTGGGAAAGCCGTCTAGGCCAACCGGCTCACCTGATACTTCAGTCCCTCCTGCAGTATCTCTGCTGGCATACCAGCAGGGACGGGGAACTCACCACCTTTAAGAGTAGCGTATTGCCTGGGAAAGCGCTGTGTCTCATAGAAAATTTTTCCAGAGCAAGCTGAGCTTCGCCTCCCACTGACTCACTAACTCTGTCTGAGCCTTCCCACAGGTGCAGAGACGCGAAATGCTCGGGGCCTGCTCTGTGTCGGGCCTCGGGGGCCCCCAAGCAGGCGAGCGGGAGCTTCACCTCTGCTCCTGGAGCTGTTGTCAAGGGGAGATCCTGACTCCGGGGGAAACATCTGCCTGATGCTCTCTTACCTGAAGTCTCAGGGTGTCCATGAACCCCTCCACCCAGGGCCTCTTCCCCCAGCTCCTCTGAGAGGGCTCGGGACCACAGGGCAGAGCCTGAAGACCTTTGTGCCGCAGACCTGGGCCATTTACGCTCACTCTGAGCACTGTCCTCTCAGTTCCTCTTCACGGCTGTCTCCTGAGATTCCCAGGGCGATTCTCTCTAAGGAGCTGCAGGAATGCTACTGGGGAGTCAGCCCCCAGGCTGCCTGAGCCCTGGGAGAAGAGAAGAGCCAGAGGTCATTTTCTATCACCGTCTTCTCTGCCTGGGGGGGGGGAGTGGTTCCCCCAAATTGAGTCCCTTTTACTGAGCGGTAACTCTTTGCCAGGCACTATGCTAAGCAGGGCTGTTAAGTGCAGCTGTGGAAGTTGTGCACTGCTCAATTCCCTGGAATTGGGCAGTGCCCAGCATGAACTCCCATACCTGGTGGTACTGTGAGCACTTGGCCTGCTTTGTCTCGTTTGTTCCTCACAATAGCCCTATGAGGGCAGTACTGTTAGGATGCCTATTTTATAGACGAGGAAATGGAGGCACTGCAGAAAGATTGTGTAACATATCTGAAGTCAGAACAGTGAGTTAGTGGCCAAATTGGGATTTAAGCCTTCAACTCCAGAGCCAAGGCCTTGACCACTGTGCTCTCATTGCAAGGAGTCACAGGCAGAGTGTTCATGGTACAGATCTTGAATTTGGGCTTGCTTCAGCCCCTAGCTTCATCATTACTATCCTATCGACTCTGTCTGACTTTGGGGAAGTTACTCTGAACTTCTGTCTCTTCTTCTGTAAAAGGGGAGAAGTAAGTCCTACCTCATAGAACTGTCTGCAAGACTTGACTCAAAGAGACGGTACACAGCAGAGGAGCTGGCACTGCCTGGCCTCTTAGAAGAGAAATAAACAGTGGCTTAAAAACCCACGCTATCCCGAAGTTTGGGACAGGGCGGGGGGCCACCCCGGGGCAGGATCATACCGCCCAAACCACCAGCCTGGCAGGTCACAGCAGAGCCCAGCGTCCACCGCCTCACTTGATTTCCCGACTGCTCCCTCCCCGGGAGGCCGCTGATGAATTTATTTTGGAGACGGCCGGTGTCGGGCCAGCAGCGGGACGCTGCGATCTTGCCCATGGCAAATTGTCTCCCGCACAGTGAGATCAAGCCTCTTCCAAGGCAGGATGTAATGATCCCAGTGTTAAGCATCTGCCTGGTGAGAAGAGAGGCGCTCGATGGGCTCCGTGGGGCCGTCTGAGCCGAGGAAAGGAAAGCGATGGTACAGCGAGAGGTGACGCCTATCTGGGGCTTTTCTTTTGCCTGGGAGTTGCCGCCCTAGGGACAGAGTGAAAAACAATGGGGCTGTGTGGTCCCACCTTGAAAAGACTGAGCTGTAGATTTACAAAGAGGAGGCTAAAACCCCCACACCCCCGACACGCATGCACACACACGCACACACACACACGCATGCCTATGCACAGACACCATGAAGCTTCTATCAACTGAAGCCTTGGGATTCAGGAGGAATTCCGGGAAACAAGTTGCTGGCCAAGGGGGGTATGGGTGGGGCTGCCCCAGTTCCTTCCCACGGGTGGTCCTTCCACCAAGTCTAGTGAGGCGGGCCCAAGAGGACAATGCCCAGAACGGGAGTGCCGATAAGAGACTCACCTCCCGGCCTCTCTGGGTATGTGCTGTGCCTATTCGAATCCAGGCGGAGGTGAGAAGCAGAGAGACCGCAGAGCAAGAGAGGTGTCAGCAGCTGGGGGAGGGGCGGGGTGACAGCGTGTGTGCATATCACTTGGGGTGGCAAGGACACGGGGCCGTGGAATGGGCCCTTGGCCTGAGTCGTGCTGCTGGATCCTCCCGTGAGGGGGTCCCTGCAGCCAGAGGTGAGGTATCCCCAGGGAGGAGTCTCCTGCTTCACCCACCCCAGGGAAGAGGGGAAGAGGGGACTTCTCTGTCTCCCTACATACTTCCTGGGACTGATACCGGCGTAGACATTGAAGTTCAAACTCATATCACTCTGGACTGGGCTTTATGTCTTCATAAAGCGCCTGGAAGGTGGTGCGACCAGCCTGGATGCCATTGAGACATTGAATGCCGAGTAGACAGAGCAGGCCGGGCCAGGGCTGCGAGAAGAATATAAGGGGTTCCTGATTGCATATACTCAGTTCAGGCTGTTCGATAGAACAATGTCTGACTGGCTTTTTGGGGTCTGTTTTCTTTAAAAGAGGCCGTATCGGGGCGCCTGGGTGGCTCAGTGGGTTAAGGCCTCTGCCTTCGGCTCGGGTCATGGTCTCAGGGTCCTGGGATCGAGCCCCATATTGGGCTCTCTGCTCAGTGGGGAGCCTGCTTCCCCCCTTTCTCTCTGCCTGCCTCTCTGCCTGCTTGTGATCTCTCTCTCTCTCTCTCTGTGTCAAATAAATAAAATCTTTAAAAAAAAAAAAAAAAAGAGGCCGTATCTGAAAGCACGAGTGTGTTGGGGGGGGGGGACAGAGATAACCTAGATCCTGTCTGTTTGAGGGCAAGGTGTTTGGGCCCCTGGCCCCCGAGCGAGGCTGTGGAAGAAGCGGGTTGAGCGCACATAGGATCCAGTGTGGTGGGTACAGGCAGAATTTGAAGAATTGGGGGTGAATGAAGGAAGAGGCAGGCCAGTTGAATGTTTCAAGACATGGATTTGGGGGTCACCCTGCACCACCGTGTGGCCTTGGCCAGTCACTTCACCTTTTGGCCCACCTGAGGTCATCCTTTGCAAAATGTAGAAAATAAAACTTACTTTCTAGAAAATTCACTGTGAGGATTGAATAAGGTAATCTATGAGAGTATTCTGTTCAGTGCCCTGATAAGAAAATAAAAAGAAAGAGAAAAATAAAGGGGTGAGGCTTTGCTTTACCAATATATGCATATTAAGAAAAGTCACCCCGCATTCATAGTCCCTTGGCATATGCGCCTCTCGTGTGTTGTAAGTCAGGTGGGCCTAAGTCTGATTTATAAGCTCTTTTTCGGGAATGGCAGAGACAGAATGCATGGATTAAGCTCTTGCAGAAGGCCCAATTCTGTTCCAAGTGTTCGACTCATAGCGACTCAACATCTACTGCTTAGTGCGAGGTCTGCCTGAGTGAGGGCATTTCCATCTTCAAGCCAGAACCTGACTGCAGCCTCAACTGGAGAGATATCCGTCTCCTGCTGGAAGATCGGGACACTGAGGGTCATGGGAAACGTTGGTGGTGGTGCCCTGTGCCAGGTGGTACGGGGGGCACAAGTGTGTCCACACAAGTGGGCACCGATGCAGAAGGCCACCACCATGAGAGATGAGCACAGATGTTTAAGATTCTGGGCACGCTTGCCTGAGCTCCGAATTACCAATGACCGTGACATTGGCTTCTCTGCCTCATGTGAGGGACAGACCCTAAGGTGACCCCCAGTGACACCCCGCCTCCTAGCATCCACACCATTGCATAATCCCCGCCCCTTGAGTATGAGCAGGACTGATGACTTGCTTCTAACCGATAGAATATGACAAAGGTGACGGAACGTCACCCCCGTGATCATATTTCACCCATAAAGTTCTGTCTTAGCAGACTGCAGAGAAAAAAAAGAAGGGTTTTCTGGCTTTGAAGAAGTAAGCGAGCATGTTGTAAGAGGGCTTACAGACAGGGCCACCTGGCAAAGAACTGTCGGTGGCCTTTGAGAGCTGAAAGTGGACCTTAGCTGACAGCCAGCCAGGAAACGGTCATCTCAGTCCTGGAACTACAAAGAGAAGAACTCTACCGACAGCCTGAAGGAGCCTGAAGCAGACCCTTCCCCAGCTGAGCCTCTGAGGAGACTGCAGTCCTGATCACACCTGTAGGGCAGGGAGAGACCCTGGGGCAGAGGACCCGGCGGAGCTGTGTCCGGACTTCTGATCTGCAGAAACCGAGATAACAAATGCATGCAGAATGGGAAGTCTCTGTATTCGTGGTCGTTTGTTACACAGCAGTAGCAAACGTAACCTTTCTGGAAGTTCCAGTCTTGGTGAGCGTGAGAGAAGAAAAATCTAGGCTTCTTTCTTCCCTCCATGACTCCCGGCCATTGGCCTCACCAGGGAGGTGAATTGGATAAATAGCTGTAAATCGTTCTGATATCCTGGAGAAAAGCACTAATGCGAAGTATGGTAATTATATCATCAAAGTGGCTGCTGGATTCATCCAAAAAGCAAATCTAATGAATTGGGTGAATAGAGGTTTGCCGAAGTTTGCAAATAGACAGTGCCTGGCGAATGCTGGAAATTAGGAAGATTTCCATTACAGGTGCTCATTTCCCATGATGGGTAATTATCGAGGAAGAACAGGATCTGAAAAGCAGCCTCTTCCTGGGTCCTAACAATAGGCATAGAAAGATGAGGTTAATAATCCCTAATGAGGAAGATAACTGGAGCTGGTGTCTCAAAGGGTAATTGTCATCCCCAAGGACAGCAGAGCCTCCTTATTAATCTTTCATCCTCAGACCAAAAGTTCAGATGGTGTGTTTTTCGAAGGTGGCACAGCATGGGGCAGCCATTCTTCTTGCCTGTAGGGAAGGTGACAGCTCCCACATCATTAGACTGGTATTTTTCCACTTCTGACAGCAGAAAAATTTGGATGTAATTAATAGAGTGAGATAGTTAATATCTTTGACCATGGAATCAAGTCTGACAGACTGGAGTTCAAGTCTCATCCTCATCTGTATCACTGTATCGGTTAGCTCTTGCTGCATAACAAACAACCCCAAATTTAATAACGTCAAGCAACATGCATTTATATAGCTCACAAGTGTGTAGATCGGCTAGGAAGTTCCGCTGATCTGGACTCAACTTGGCTGATCTTTGCCGGGCTTGCTTATGAATCTGTTATCAGTAGCTCGGCCGGGAGTATGGCTCTTCTCAGCTCGCTTCAGTGGGGAGACCTGAGCTGATTTGCTTCTGCCCCGCATGGTGTCTCATCCTCCAGCAGGCTAGCCTGGGCTTATTCACAGAGCAGCTCCCAGAACTCGAAAGAAGCAGCAGAAATTCGCAAAGCCTCTTGAGGGCAAGGCTTAGAACAGGCGAGCCTCATGTCTACTGCAATCCACCCATCAAAGGGAGTTATAGAGACAGCTCAGATTCATAGATTGGAGAAATCACATCCACTTTGGATATAGGGAGGCTATTAACTGGGGCCATCAACGCTTCTTCCCAAGGCAGCACCATTCCAAGAGTGGCAAGAAGGGGCAGGTTCAGATGCACAAACACTATCCAAGCCTCTGCTGGAGTCACGTTTACTGAAGTCCCATTGGCCAAAGCCAGTGACATGGCCGACCACATCAAGGGGTGCAGAAATACATACCACCTCTCCACGGGGGGAAGAATTTGTGGCCGTTTCTGCCCTTCTAAGGGTTACCTGGGAAAATCTTGACTATCATTAGAATGAACCCAGATGAGGCAAATGTGGCAAAATCTTGACAATTGTCAAAGGTGAGAGGACAACGGTCAGCAGGTTGGGGGACAGGGAGTCAGCATTATCATAGGAGTCCGTGTACCCATGTATCGCCCCACTGCCCCGCATCTCCAGCCCCTGAGCAGCTGGGGCTCCTGCCCGGGGCCCCATGCTTGCGAGCAGCACCGTGCGGAAGAAATGTGCGTGATCCACACGGGTAGATTTACGTTTCCTGGTGGCCACGTTTTTTTTAAAAAAAGTAAAAACAGGCAAGTGAAATCAATTCCAATAATATATTTTATTTAACTTATCATATTTCAAATATTAATCATTTCAATAAGAAATCAATATAAAAATTATGACTGTGGTGTGCTTTTTACATCTGAAGTCGTCAGGACCCGATATGTATCTTCCACTTACAGCCCATCTCAGGTTGGACCAGGCACAGCTGAAGTGCTCAATGGCCACATGTGGCAAGTGGCTACTGAAATGGGACCCTGCCCTGGTCCTCCTCGAGCGGCACCCCTCTCGTGGGGCGAGGAGTCCACAGAACTGCAAGGATGCACCCGTTTAAAGTTCACATCCTCCGTTTCCGGACCAGATTCTAGGTATTCCAGACCCGAATACCCCAGACCGGAGCTCAGGCTGGCTTCCACCAATTGGCTTCCCCAATTCCAGCCTCCAGACAGCTGTCCTGGTGCTCACCTCTAGGCTCAGGAAGGCCACGGGATGACTGTCGGCTGGTGGGATGTGTGGACATCCTGGATGTGCACGCAGGTAGACTCCTTGCAATGGGGGATGGACGGAGCTGGAGGTGGGAACGGAAGGAGGCAGGAGGCTTTGATCCAGATGCTTCTGATAGTACCCTTACCCCACCCCTTCCAGTGTTGGTGGGTATCACCACTGCCTGGAAGCCAGCCAGGAATACAGGAGCCCTCTCTGGTTCCTCCTGCCCCCACATCTAATTCCATTGGCAAGTCCCATTGATTCCCCCTTCAAATACATTCGATGCCCATTATTCACAGTAACTATGTTCCATAAAGTCACACAAACGGTGGGTTAGGGAATACTGTCACCCTTGCTCTTAGCGGAAACACATGGTTAGGTCCCTGTGAGCCTCTGGTCACAATATTTTCAACCACATTCTGCACACAATTTTGTTTTATGTGTGTTTCCGTTTAAAGACATCTTATCTAATACGCGTTGATTGACTAAACTTGAACTCACGGCCAACAGCACTCTGCCTGAACAAAGTTTATCTAACACAAGAATTTCCTCGTAAGACACATCACAGCTCCCCTTGTGCTCAGGAAGAGGAGACAGAACTTCGGCTGGAGGTGATTTTAAAGAACAGGAGCACTGACAAAAAGCACAAAGTCGAAAAAATGCGGCACTAGATAGACCGCAGAAAGACACTTGCTTACAGTATGTGATGAAGCAAGCAGGTGGATCGTTACCTTGTCTGACCTCACCTGGAAGCATGGAGGCAACTCCACGAATGACCATGAAAGCACCGCAAGCATTAGTTTGGAAATAAATGGTAGCAAGTAGCTGAATTTGCAACCATGGAACCTGAGAAAGACGAGGAACAGTTAAATACCTTCGCTCTGTCTCTTTCCCCTAGGCCAGCGCATCTCTGTCCTGGAGGAAGGTAGAGCCTCCTCCTGGCCGGTCTCCCTGTTTGCAGGATCGATGCGCCTATCTCCATCACAGGGTATCAGCTCAGCATCCAGAGTGGTCTTTCTGAAAGGTCAAACCTTCCATTCCGCGGTTCACTCGGGACTAAGGGCAAATTCCTCACTGTGGTCTGCAAGGCCATCCTCGGCCCACCTCCTCGGACATCTCAGGCATCACCTGTGCCCTCTCCCTCCCTCCCCTGTCTCCAATCACACACTTGCATCTTCTCCTTCCGACCTCCTCCCCTAGTGAGGCTCCCACCCCTCGGTTATTCCTCCAGCAGGGCTACTCTGCGAGTCTCCTCTCTGCTTCTCACGGCTTGCAATGCAGAGATGATTTATTGTGTTGCAGGTCGAGGGCCAGACCTCGTCTTGGCTCACGTGGCTGCCTGTGCATCCAGTAGACCCTCTTCTGTAGGGAGATAGCAGACCTGACCTTTGGGTGGCAGACATTTCATGCCTTCTTCAGACCCTGGGAGGCATGTCGAAATAGCAGAAATACTTGACATCCAAGTGCTGAGACCCAAGACCTTTGCAGCTGCAGGGTTCTGTGGCCTTGGCCAAGAAGCTGACCTCTCCCTGTGGGAAAACACACATTCTCAAATTTAGAAACCACAGGGCTTTATGATTGCAAATGGCACATCCTTGTAATTTTGAAATCTTAGCATCTCGGGGGCTCCACCCAAGAAACTGATCGCCCTCTTGTCCTCCGAAACCCTCTTTTAGCTAAGTACCCTGTTTTTGTAATTATGGAGCTGCAGGATTTCATGGTCCACCCAAGGATCTGACCACCCTTCTCAGACCCATATTTGCTTAGGAGGCCACGGACCTTCGAAGAGCCACACCCAAAACCGCACTTGGGAGAAACATCATCGTTCTGGAATGATGGACCTCACGGAGCAACATAAAGAGACATTCTTGGCATTATACACCATTCAAAATAAAAACACACAAAAAAGCCAGAATATCCCCGTGGCGTACATACTGTGCATGTAATTACGGAAGATTCGTAACTGTGCCCCGTCAAACATGCAGATATCCAAACAGCCGCTGAGGCGGAACGGATGCTGTTTTATTCTCCACTTCCTCAACTTTTTGTAGTATTGCTACCTTTATAATAAAAACCATGACCAAGAGGGGAAAAAAATGCTTTGTCCCCATCCACGGGCTGTTGAGGGTGATTTATCAGAGTTTAATAGCCGAGTTACCTCTCTGCCTCGGGCCAGCTGACCTTCTGGAAAATCACTGAGATTTATCATTATTAAAAAATTGATGCCCCGGGTCCTGCTGCGGTGCACGTTCGTTCTGCCCAGTAATGGATGAGGGTGCCGGTAGGGGCCGGGTGCGGTTGGCGCTTCTGTCTTCTCACGCGCTGCAATGGGGCAATTACGATCCATTTCCTTGCGGGGCCCAGTTCGTCCTGGGTGATGACGTCAGCCCAGGATGAGGCTCTGCCCGCTCTTTCCCAGAAGTGGCTGGAAGTGAGGAGGAGGGCTGCCCTCTGGGAGGACAGGAGGCTACCGATCCAGGAGAAAGGATCCAGGAAGTCCACACCTGGGCCCAGGGAGGGAGGCCCTGGAGCAGTGGTTCTTAACTAGGGGTGATTTTACTCCCACTAGGGATGTTTTGTAAAGTCTGGAGACATTTTTGGTTGTTGCACTGGGGACAGGGTGCTCCTGGCATCTGGTGGGCAGAGGTCCGGGATACTGCAATGCCCAAGATGGAGAGCCTTCCAAGGCAAAGAATTTTCCTGCCCTGAGTGTCTCTAGTGCCAAGGTTGAGAAAGGGTTTCGTTCCTCTCAGTAGGTCCGGGGCTTTGGGAAGCAGTCAAGGTCCCGATAAGGAGAGGGGTCTGGTACAAACAGGTGCTGTTGGGGACAGTTGGCACTGAGCAGGGAGGGAGCTGGAGGGACAACTGCTCTAAGTTGGTTCTATATAAGGCTTCAGGGTTGAGGCTTGTTGGGTTTGCTAGTTTTGGTGATTCCCTTACTCCCTTCCCACCCCACCCCGCCATACCAGAGGAATCATTCTCTATCCTCCATCAAGTCCTATCCTCTGGTCCTCAGTGCATTTTTCATGCTGTACCTGGGCCTTCCTCAATTTCCACCTGATATAATAGGACCCATTCCTTAAGACTTAAATGCCGCTGCCTCCATAAATCCTGTCCTGATTTCCTCTAACCATGCCAACATCTATAAGGCCCTTTCCTTCATTGGGTAGAAGTAGAGAATTCCTTCTGGGTTGAACGGGGCAGGGCATGGTAAGGCACCATAGTTAAAGGCACAGACTTTGGCCCAGTGCAACTGCTTTGGCATCCGGTTTTCGCTATTTGTTGCTTAGCTGGTGTTAGACACCGCTTTAAACTTGCTGAACTCAGTTACTGTAGATCTGAAATGCGGCTCAGTCGCTGTTGCTGAGAAGATTCGCTGCACTAGCTAACGGTATTGTTTTACTGACAGTAGCCTTTTAACTATCACAAATGGATAAAAACAGCTAATATTAGCAGGGACCACATTACAGGTACTGTGCTAAGTACTCTACAGGGAGAACTTACAGCTTCCTTGTGGCTGTCCCCCACGTACGGATCAGGACCCTGGCACTTGCAGGGACAGTGACATTTCCAAGGTTCCTGGATACTCCGACTCTTATACCCCATGGCGTGCCACCCTTCCGGAAGCTCTCTGTCCCACGTCAAGGGCTCTGCACCCACAGCTGGGCTCCTGCCCTAGAAGTCCTCAGTGAGTTGCTCTGGCCACACGGCTTGCCCTTGGCAGGCCCAGTCCCGCCCCGGGAGGCTGAGCTCAGCTGGTCCCTAATGAGCATCACTGGGGACAAAGGCAGCTGGAGCTCCTTGTTCGAGGCCCTGTTGCGGGGACAAAGGCACGAACTGATGCGTTCTCTGTTCTTTTGTACTAAATAATTGGCTTCAATTACATGGGCTGGATGGAGTGTGGCACTTGGAGGAACGTGGAACTTATGAAAATGGAGGTCCGAGGGTGCAGAGCCAGGAGGAGGGGCTCTGATGGGCTCACCAGGGGTCCGTCCTCCCCGGCAGACCTTGGGCAAGGGTCTCAACCTAGCTCCTCCCAGTTTCCTCCTCCGTAGAATGGAGAGAGAAAGAGAGAACCTCTGGCTGGGGGTCTCAAACGGCGCTTGGCAGATCCCTGGGGGTCCAGGAGGCTGGACAGGACTCTAGGCGATGTCCGCAGTTCAGCCAGATCAGCCTCTTCCCTTTCCTGCTTTACAGATTGGGCTGATACCTTCCACTTTGGGATCCCTAGACAAAAAGAAAAAAAAGTCTGAAACTAGACAGAGAATATTTAGGGTCCCTCATAGCTCTAGAATTTCCAAATCCCACCTTGAGGTTTGAGGGTCTTTTTACAGAGGGGTGGCCTGCCTGTCATCGAGGGCAGCTTCATCGAGGTAGCCTGATCTTCTAGGGCCATGCTCTGTGATCCTGAACTCTGCTCTCTGCATTGGAGAAAAAAAGATGATGGTAATGGTGATGATGATGATGATGGTAATGATGATGGAGATGATGATCATAGGGATGAGGTTGATGATGGGGATGATGATGTTGGGGATGATGGTGATGGTGATGGTGATGATAATAATGATGGTGGTAATAGTGATGATGATTATGGTAGTGATGGTAATGATGATGGGGATGATAATGATGGGGATGATGGTGGTGATGATGGTGATGGGGATGATGTTGTTGATGGGGATGATGGTGATGGGGATGATGGTGATGATGATGGTGGTGATGATGGTGATGGGGATGATGGTGATGATGGGGATGATGATGATGGGGATGATGGTGGTGATGATGGTGATGGGGATGATGGTGATGATGATGATGGTGGTGATGATGATGGTGGTGATGGTGACGATGATGGTGATGGGGATGATGGTGATGATGGCGATGGGGATGATGGTGATGATGGTGATGGGGATGATGGTGATGGGGATGATGGTGATGGGGATGATGGTGATGATGATGATGGTGGTGATAATGATGATGGGGATGATGGTGATGATGGGGATGATGATGATGGGGATGATGGTGGTGATGATGATGGTGGTGATGATGGCGATGGGGATGATGGTGGTGATGATGATGGTGGTGATGGTGACGATGATGGTGATGGGGATGATGGGGATGGGGATGATGGTGATGATGATGATGGTGGTGATGATGGTGATGGGGACGATGATGGTGATGGGGATGATGGTGATGATGGCGATGGGGATGATGGTGATGATGGTGATGGGGATGATGGGGATGGGGATGATGGTGATGATGATGATGGTGGTGATGATGGTGATGGGGATGATGGGGATGATGATGTTGGGGATGATGGTGGTGGTGATGATGGTGATGGGGATGATGGTGATGGGGATGATGGGGATGGGGATGATGGTGATGGGGATGATGGTGGTGATGATGATGGTGGTGATGGTGGTGGTGGTAGCCAATAACATTAGGACTAACCTTTCTGTGTGTCCCCACATACCCTAGCTTAAGCAACCAACTTGCACTCTATTACTGAACCCCAAGCCCAGTGAGGCAGGTGCAGAACCCCCCTCATTTGCTCTAATTCATTAACAGCTATTTACTGCACTCCTACCATGTTCTAGGTACCGTGAAGAACACAGCAATCCTTGATCTCATGGAGCTTACAATCTAGAGTGGAAACAAGAATACAAGTAATAAACAAGTATGATAGGAAGATCAAGGGGAAGGGGCTGGTGAGCGGAGGGGTGTGGTGGCGCTTGCAATGGAAAACCTGGTGCTCGGGAAAGGCGTCCGGAGAAGGTCAGATCTGAGCCCAGACTTGAAGGAGCCATGTGCGTACCTGAGCCAAGTGCTTGGGGCAGAGGGAACCGCCACTGTAAAGGCCTTAGGGTGGGGTATGCTCCGGCTGAGTGTTGGAGGAGCAGGGTGGGATCCGTGTGACTCTCGTAGGGTGGGCGAAGGGGGCAGTGACAAAGGAGCCATGCCCAGGACTCCCTGGCTGGGGTCAGAGCCCAGGGACCAGGTTGGGTTCTACGGTTCAGAGTGGGGACCTGGGCCTTTACCTTGAGTGAGATAGAATTTCTGGGGGCTAGAATTTGGGGCAGAGAAGTGACACACAGGGATCGCTCTAGAAGGGGAAGTGGGAGAAAGCGAGGAGTGGTCAGATTAGGGACACATCCTGAAGGTAGAACCGACAGGAAGTGCTGAAGGGCTGGAGGGAACACCAGAGGATGGAAAAGGACGTTGTCAGGGGTCGTCACTCCAGGTGTTGGGATCAATGATGGGAGGGGGACATTCTCATTTTCCAAGATGGGGAAGTATGGAGGTTAGATGCCTATCAGCGGCGGGGCAGAGATAACCAGTGAGAAGCTGGGTAGGAGACTGGGGGTCCGAGCACAAGTCTGGGTGTGGTGTTTGCCACGGTACATGCGGTATTTGTATTTGCGACCCCCAAGGAGGTGGGTGAGGACAGAAGGATGAAGACAGGGCCCTCAGGGGGTAGAGGCATAGTGGCGGGTGAGGAGGGCCACAGCCAGGAGGCAGGAAGGGAACCAGGGGCATGGAGACCCCACCAAGAGGGAGCAGTTGGCTTTAGCGATGGGAGGCCATCTGGACGCTGATGAGTGTGGCTACGGTGGAATTGTGGGGACAAAACCTGATGGCAGGGGGCTCAGGACAGACTGGGGAGAGTGGCAAGGGGGTCGGCCTCGCTCTGAGCGGCAACCCAGAAAACAGATATGCGGGTGCAGGGAATGTGGCCAGGGCTTTCGTGGTCGGTTGTTTTAAGGTGGGAGAAACTTGAGCATATTTATAGGCTGTTGAGGATGACCCAGGAAAGAGGGAAAAACTGATGATGAGGAGGGGAGCAGTGTGTTTAGTGGATGAGAGGGGCTGGACCTTGAGGCTCGACTCAGGGGTTGGCCTTAAATAGGCTACACAGAGAGAAACTGAGGCCCAAGGATGTAAGGGGACTTGCCCAAGGACCCGCAGGGGCGGGGCAGTCTGATGCCAGGGCCCGGTTCTGTCATCACCAGATGTCCTTGACTTCCCTGCTCAGAGCTGGACCCCGACGCTAAGGGGACATGTCAGGGAGGGCCCGTGGGGCTCCCCCCAAAGAGCAGGGCGGGGCTCAGAGGCAGCAGGTGGGGCCCCAGCCTCCTTTCTGCTCAGTAGACTTCCTCCACCAGCCTCACGGGGCCAGAGGAATCCTGAAAATCCAGGGCTGGTGGGGCCCCAAGAGTCCCCAGAATCCATGGAGAAAATGACCAACACTGTTGGATTTGAGTCTATCCAACACAACTCAAACTGGTCATTTGAACTGGTGTGCCGCAGCCCGGACCAGGCACTGTGGGACACAGACGTGAGGACGCACTGCTGTCACTCCCCCCGACCCCCACCCCGGGGCTCCTGCTTGAAGGAAGGGGGCCCTGGTTCCTAGCCCCGGGTCGGGAGGAAGGCCCAGCGAAGGCGCAAACACAGTAGGTGATGCGTGGGCCGGACGGCCCAGCCCCCAGGCGTGAGGGAGGCTCTGTCTGCGCGTCTCAGGCTGTGCTTGTGGGGCTGTGACATGGGTAGAGCGCACATCCCGTGCAGGTTCATGGGTGAGCTCGCCTTCGTGCTGTCCGCAGACGCCTGTGCGGCGCGGTTAGCCAGGTGCCACGGGGCCCCTGAGGGGGACAAGCGGCCACATTCCGTGGCCTGTGAGAGCCAATCATTATTTTTCTCCCTGCTGGGTCTGCAGTCCGCTCGGGTTCAGCAGGTCGCCGCTGGGTTTGGTCACGCGTGGCTCCTGGCTGGGCGTTGGGTTCAGGCCAGATCCATCGGTTTTCTGCTTTTCCTTGGCCTGGCACTGCTTGGGGCATGATCTTCGGAGAGCAGATGGCCGGAACGCGGGAGGCCGAGCCGAGTTATGTAAGCACCATCCCTTCCCATTGGCCCGAGCGAGTCACGGGGCCAGGCCCACACTCCCCGGTCAGGAAAGGATGCTTCCCCTATGGAGAGGCTACGGCCAAGTCCTGTGGCAAAAGGTGTGGATATAGGGTTCTTTTCTTCTTATTATATCATTATAATTTATATTTTATATTATATTAATATGATTTTATTATTATATTATGATGATTATTTTTAAATTTTAATTCCAGTGTAATTAACATGGCACGATAATAGTTTCCGGGGTACAATATCGTGATGCAACAAATCTAGACAGTGCCCAGGGCTCATCCTGGTAAGTGTGCTTGCTCTCGAGTCCCCGGTGGAGAAAGAGGTGGGTGTGGAATTCTGTGAGGGGCAGGGAGGGAGCTGGAGGGCCGAGAGTTTCCTCCAGTCTTCCACAGTGGGGAGTGGTGTGCTCACATACATGGGGGGAGTGACAGCAGCTTCCTAACCCCGCCATCGTCCTCGCTGACAGTGAGAGTGGCTGTCCTCCCGCCACCTTGGGGTAGCTCTCTGAAACTGCCAGCCCTTCCCCAGCTCCAGTTCTCACTGGGCTTGGGGAGTGATCATTTTCATTCTAATTTTTAGAATTTTTCAAAGGAAGGAAGGAACCTTCTGGACGGTCCTCGAGGCTGTAGAATCGTATCAGTATTGAGCGCCCTGCCCCTGGTAAGCCCGAGCCCTGCCAACGGGCCAAGGGTGACTTGGAGCCTGTCACCCTCTTCCGCCCGCCCTGCCCTCCAGCGTGCCCTCCCCCGAGCTGGGCTCAGCCCAGGCAACTGCCGCAGGCCAGTCTGGAAGGCAGACAGGCAGTGCCATCCCGAAGGAGTCCTTTCACGAAGCTGGTCTCTGGACCCCGAGGACCAGCCGGTGGCCTTCCTTCCTCCCCAGGGTTTTCACAGGCAGTTTCCCGGCACAGGCCCTGAGTGTTTCATGTCCTTGCCCCACAGCATTGATGCCTTGCAGATCCTCGGGGAAAGTCGAAACATCACCTTGCCCTTGGGGGGTTCAGCCAGAAGTTTCTGGATTGGCACTTCTCTTCTCCTGCCCTGCGGTCCCACGGATGGGCTTCTCTTCGGCGCTGGGATGAGAGCCGGTGTGCGGGAGGGATGGCTCCCAGCACAGCCCCTGGCTCCGAGTGCCTGTTCCTCAGACTGGAGAGGAGAGGAACTGGGGTCGAGAAAGCTCTCTCGCCGCAGGGACAGCCCGCTCCCCAGGACAGGAACTCAAAGAAGGTAGGCTGCATATAATGGAATATTAGCCAGCCTTAAAAAGGAAGGAAATGCTGGCAGGGCCTACGACACAGATGAACCTCGAGGACTTTAAGTGACAGAAGCCAGGCGCAAAGGGATGAGCCCGCAATGACTGCAGTCACGGGAAGTGACCTTGAGCAGTCAGACTCACAGAGGCAGAAGGACTGTGGTGGTTGCCAGGGGCCGGAGGAGGAGGGGACGGGAGTTCGTGTTCAATGGGTACTGAGTCGAAATTTGACATAATGAAAAGAGCTCTGGAGATGGACGGGGGTGACGGCTGCTCGGCGCCGAGTGCACTCGATGTCACCCAACCATTCACCTGAAAATGGTTTAGATGCTAGAATTCACGATGGGCATAATTTACCACAGTAACGCTACCCAACAGAAGGCGAAACCCAGAGGAGTTACTTGCCTGGGGATACACAGCCACTGGGAATTGAAGCATCAGTGAGAGTCCACGCTGGGCAAATGCGGTGTTGACACTCTTTTACCCTGGGCTTTTCCCACGAGCCGCTGCCAGGAGAGCAGGAGAAGGACCCCACAGGCACACCGGCCAGTGGCCGGGACAGCAGTAGCCGGCCCGAGATGGAGCTCCGGGGGCGCGGTCCCACCTCTCCCCTCGGACACGGAGCAGGTCGCAGCCTGAGTCAGTGCCACCCTGTGGGACAGATTACAAGGCGAGTGCCTCAAGGGGCAGGTGTGATGATGAGATGAGCTCATGCTCCCAGCACAGTGCTGGGCCACTGGGCAGAGTTAAATATAAACACAAATGATGCAGAATCAGTGCCACCGGGTGGGCCCTGGGAGAGGAGTTCGCTCTGTCTGCTGTGGGTGTGACCACATCTTAGGATGCTCCTCGAAGTAGGTGTCGTTTGTGTGAGGGGTAGAGAAGGGTTTCCACAGGAGGTCTTGAGGTGGGGCTGGCATTCCTGGTGGAGGTTACAGCTGGAGTAACAGTCGGCGGGTGGGGGGTCTGACCCCTTCTAAGAACTTCAGCTAGGCTCATGTGGCTGGAGTGGAAAACGGAGGGTAATCAGCGGGTTCTTTGATTTGCAAATTACAGAAACTCAGCTCAAAGGGAATGTTTTGCTCATGTTATCAGAAGAGTATGGGAGATGAGCTTCAGGCATGGCTGGATCCAGGATTCCCTCTTCCTTATTCCATCTCCTCTTCCTGCTTCCCTGGCACTGGCTTCCTTCTGAGATCAATGAATAGCTCAGGGCTTCCTTGCCTCCTGCTTCAACCTTAGTTGGGGAAGAGGAATATTTTTTCTCAGGAATCCCAACCAAAGTCCCAGGGCTGACCTGGATTGACCCAGCTTCCATGGCAAGCCATCCCTGGGCGAGCTCAGGGCTACTGTCTGAACTGGGGCTCAGACCCACCCCTAGGTCATGCACATGGGAAGGTGTCAGCCCTGCTTAGACAACATGGCCGAGCGTGGTGGGGGATGGGCAGTTCCTTAAGGAAAGTCAGGATGATGTTTCCAGAAGGAGGGATGTGAATGTTAATCCGGCAAAAACACCAGACAATGCTCTATAGGTAGCAAGAGCTAAGGCTGCAGAGAGAAGCCCTCCTCTCATTCATACGCCCCTCACTGTTCCTGCCTCCCCCTCTTGCTCCAACAAGATGTACTCATTCGCGCCTCGTTGGTTCCTCTCTGCACATGTTCCCAACCTCCCTGGATGCTGGGCGTAATCTCGTCCCCATGAGAGATGCCAGCAACACCTTCTGGAAACACAGCGTCTGCCAGCTGCCACCCCCCACCCTCGCCGCGGCTACATAATTGGAGTCAATGGGGCCCGGTGGCGGGGGATGTGTGGTCTCAGGCTGACCCCTTTCTCCAGTTCCCTGCAGCCTCCCCGTCCTGCCTCTGAGACCCTCGGCCGTCTCGGGGGGGAGGGTAGCACGGGACGTTTTGGCCCAAACCCACCTTAATCAAGTTTTTGAGCACAATCCCAGCAGGCTCTCGCCGGCTCGGCTGATATGCCAGTGCCAAATATAGAACAGGCCTAGCCAACCCTACCCTTAATTCTGCAATTCGCTGGAAATCAGATGATAACGCTAGCCTGGGGAGACATAATTTGTGATAACCCAGCCCGGCCCCTGCTGGGTTTGGTCCAAGATGACATCAATGGAGAGAAGCGTGCCTGTGGCTTCAGCCCCCTTCTCAGCATCACGTTCCCTTTTTAGCCTTCATTCCTGGTCCCAGTGGCCATCTGCCGCTGCCGCGGCTCTCCCCTCCTCCACCAAGTCCCTGAAAAACTCACTGGGGCCTGGAGGAAGTGGGCCATTTACTCATTCATTCACCCTACAGATCATTGTTGAGCTGGTACGCGTGTGCAGACCCTGGGAGGTGCTGGGGACGGGGACAGGATGTCGTGGACAGGCCCCCGGCGCCCGGACTGCGGTCTACAGGGGGAGGAGAGGCCGGCGTCACTCTCAGGAGGATCTGAGGCTCCAGGGACAAGCCTCTCAGGGTAGCAGAGCCGGGAGGGGTGTCGGGCACTACTTGGGGGGTTGGGGGGATAGGGCCTCTGGGAGGAGGAGAGAGCTGCCCCAAGCGAGCCGCTGGGCATGCGGAGCTTTTGCGAGACTTCTAGCTCCTTGACCACGGCCACGGGCTCCTGTCCCGTCTGAAGGCTGAGGGCCAGGGTCGGAAATGGTCGTGTCTCTCCACGGAAGTAGGAGCACGTGGCTGCTTCAGACCTTCCTTCTCTGCCTCCCCCCGCCCCCCGCCCGACTTCCTAGAATAGTTTCTGTTCATCTCCACGGCGGCGGCACAGATGGTTACGGCGCCCGCTAACTTGGGGGTGGGGGCCCATCCCTGGGGTGCAGCAGCGAGCCAAAGCTACCCTGCAGACAGAGATGGAGGCATTTCACATGTAAATGTTGAATGGGATCTGCCTGTCATGACAGCAAGGGCTACGGGGGAGGGGGGGGGTGAGAAATAGCAGGGGCGGGGGCGGGGAGGGGGAGGGGAGCCCCAGCGGGAAGAGGGTGGCGGCGAGAAGAACCGGACTCGAGGCCAGGGCACCGAAAGGGCAATGGGGGTCAGATGATAAGGGGCGAGCGTGATGCTGGGTGGGGCTGGGAAGTGGGTGGGCCTGGCCGTGGGCCCTTGAACTTCATGGGGAGCAAGGAGGCAGCTCCCGGGCACCAGGATCTGGGGTCGCACTGCCAACCGGGCTCCAGGCCTGCACACGCTGAACCCTGTTACACTTGAGTTTCAGATTAACAATGAATCATTTTTTTAGTATAAGTACGTCTTAGCTTCTCCACGCTTACACTAAAAAAAAAAAAAAAAAAAAAAGATTTGCTGCTTATCTGGAATGTAACTGGTATCCTGCTCTATTTTTTGTTTCTTGGCTACACCCAGCAAGCATTGGTGGGAGGTGGAGGCCATTCCTGTGCCTCCTTGGGGCTGTCCTTGTCACCTCTCAGGCCGATGAACCAGATGACTAAGACAGCCTATGCGGCCACCCTTGCCTTCAGCTCTGCCCCCTGCATCGGCTCCCCGGGCTTCCCACTGAGGGAACCACGGGGAGGGGGCAGGATAGACAAAGAGCCTCCTGAAGTCACAGTCAGGAGCAGACGGACAGTTGGGACCTGCTAGTTTTAGGGCCCAAATAGATCCCCTTGGTCCCGCCTCTGAGCCTTTGCCCGGGTTGTTCCTTCCGCCTGGCCCTCCGTCGTCAGTGCACCTGCTTGTCCCAATGCGGGACTGTGCTGACGGCCAGCTGCTAAGCTCCCATCGTGCCGGACGCTTCACGTGTGATTGTCCCCATCACCTGTGGGGCGGGCTCCTTTCTCGTCCTCGTACAGATGGGAAAGCCGAGGCGCAGAGAGGCTGGGGGACGAGGGCGCAGACTCCGGCCCCGCGGGACTGCCTTGCCCTCCTCTCTCCCGGAGGGTGCGGGCCAGTGCTAAGATCATTTCTCCGGCCACACAGACCCCACACTCCCCCTCCCCACCTTTTGCTTTCCAGTTACAAACCTGCTTCCTGCTCTGACCAGCAGGAAGCAAGGTTTCCTGTTTCCTTTTAAAACGTCCAGCTTGAGTTTTTGTTGACTCCTGGTTCCTGAGGCTGGGCCAGCAGGACCCATGAAGAATTCTTGATTTAAAAAACAAACAAACATAGTAAGTCTGCTGTCTCTTGGGCTTTGGGGTTTTTATCATCTTGAGCCATTCGGGCTGCTTGGCCTGTGACTAGCGTGCCCCTGTGGGCCCCCGTCCTCCCTCCCCAGCCCGTGAGAGGGTCTCTTGCTTTTGCGGATCGGTAGTCCGAGCCCGTGCCAACCGCCGCCTGGAGTTGGGCATCTCAGACTCTCCCGGGTTAGTCAGGCTGATTGGTTTTAATCAGTTCCCTGCGCCAACAAAACGCCAGGGAGCCAAGGGGGGTGGGCAGGGGAAAAAGTCTGATTCGGGGTCATGGTCTCACTGTGCGTGAGTTGCTGGACTCTTACCCACTCCGGGCCTGTCTCCCCGTTCATGTAAATGAGGGGGGACAATGTGATTCAGTGATAAT
Organism: Nasua narica; assembly: GCA_028533885.1. Classification (NCBI taxonomy): domain Eukaryota; kingdom Metazoa; phylum Chordata; class Mammalia; order Carnivora; family Procyonidae; genus Nasua; species Nasua narica. The sequence goes on from CM052815.1 coordinate 13,288,115, forward strand.
AGAGGCATTCATTCATGAGGTTTTCCCGAGCACTTTCTACGTGTGCTAGAAAATGTTTTCAGCCCTGGGAGTTACCCATGAACAAAAGGGACAAGGCGCTGCCATCATAGGCTTCTACTCTTTGGGGAGAGACAGAGGTTGTGACTCTGCACTGCCCACGGGGAAACCACTAGCACGGGTGTCTATTTAAATGTAAAGGAAATTGTAAAGGAAATAAGATGAAATCAAGTTGAAAATTCAGCTCTGGGGCTCCTGGGTGGCTCGGCCAGTTGAGCCTTTGATTCCTGGTTTCGGCTCAGATCATGATTTCGGGGTCATGAAATCAAGCCCCACGTCGGACTCCGTGCTCAGCGGGGAGTCTGCTAGAGATTCTCCCTCCGCCCCTCTCCCCACTCATGCTCTCTCTCTCTCAAATAAATAAATAAATAAATAAATAAATAAATAAATCTAAAACCAAGAAAGAAAGAAAATCCATCTCCCCCATGGTGACAGCCCCATTTCTAGAGCCCAGAACCCCCTGCACACCGAGGCCCGCCGTCGAGGGCTCGTACCCACCATCACGGGGTTCTGCTGGGCGGTGCGCTGGGCACTGGCAAGGCCCGTGCCCTCCGAGGGAGTGATGACACCTGGAGCAGACCGAGCTGTGCTTTTGGAGAAACGATAGTCAGGGAAGGAAATATTTGAGCCCAGGTCTGGCCTCGGTGAGGAGTGCTCCCTAGGTAAATCTGAGGGATGACTCTTCCCGGCAGAGGGAACAGCCAATGCAAAGGCCCTCGGCTAGGAGGTTGGCCCGTTGAAAGAGAAGGGAGGCCAGTGCCGCTAGGCTACATGAATCTGGAGAAGAGGGATAGGAACGGAGACCTGTCAGGGGCCTGGGGCCGAGTCACTTGGGGCCCTGCTGGCAATGGGAAGGACTTCGGCGTGATGGGAAATCATGAGCAGTCTTCCAGCTGCGGGGTTCCATGGTCTGCTTCATCCGTGTAACAGGAGCATCCCGGCTGCTGTGTGGGGTGACAGCTCAGGGCTGGGGTGGGGGAAGCCAGACGCCGGCTGGAGGCTGATAACCCCAATAATTATCACCAGACACTAGCCATGGGGCCGGTGGGATCCTGGAAATGCTTTGAAGTAGAGCATCAGTCTTGCTGATAGATGAGAAGAGCAGCATCATGGAGAACCCGGAGGTTTCTGCGCTGGGGGGGCCGTTCGGGCAGGTCAGGGTGCTGGTGGGCAGCCCGCGAGGGAGCCAGAGTTCTGTACGGGCCAAGTCAAGTTCACGATATGCACGAGACATCCATGCGGAGGTGTCAGCGCGCTGTAGTCCGGCGCAGTCTGAGCACCAGGGCTGGACCAACACCGGCGGCACCATCAATCTGTCGATGGTATTGGTGACCCGGAGAGTGTCACAGAGCACTTTGGGCTTAATGGCCATTACTGTCGTCGTTTCTCGAGCCCAGCTTCACGTCAGGCACACTCCCTCATCCTGTTCGGTCCTTGAGCCAGCTCCAAGATGTGAGCCCGATCACGTTCATTTGACAACGGAGGGAAAGAGAGCTCAGAGAGGTTAAGGGTCTTCTTCAGGGCCACACAGGACTTGATCTGAATCTGTCTGGTTTCAAAGCCTTCATCCCCTTAGTGGCCCGAGGAAAGCAGTCCTGTGTTCTGAATTCTGACCTGAACGGGCTGCCCCTTTCGCTTGGGTTTGAATGTTGGGGACCTCAGACGCCGGGCCACGGAGCACAAATCTACGCAGAGGCAAAAAGATTCCCAGCCAACGACCAGGGCTGCCTGGCCGACTGCCCTGGGTCCTGTTTCCTCCCAAGACCTCATCCTCATGGACTTTCAGGCCCTTGACACCCCCTCGGGGTCTGCCCAACGGCCAGGGGCCCGGGCAGGTAAAGAGCGCTGGGAGCTGCTGCCATCCCCTCCGGAAGCGAGCAGGGGGAGCACTGAGCTTCCCGGCTCCCTGCGGCCGCAGGAGACAGACAGCCCCTCCCCGGGACAGTCTGACGTCTTCACTTCCTCCCTAGGCGTCCAGGAGTGGTGACAACTTCCCACATCGCCCCTTCCCATCCTGGGCTCCAAGCCTCGCGAGACCCCAGAGCAGAAGGCCCACAGGGGTCCTCCGGAACGACGCACTCACTCCCTATGGATGGGAAGACTGAGGCCAGAGAGGCTGGGTCTCCTGCCGCCAGGAGGAGACCCATCTCATGTCCACCTTCAGAGACGTCCATCTTCTGATCTCAGGGGAACGGAAGGCTTTTTTTTTTCCTTCCCAGGGCCCCGAAACGACACGGGTGGTTCTCCGGGCGCTCCCTGGGCCTGTGGCAAGAGCACCCCCACGGAACACGGCCAAATCGGGTCCCCACCATCCGCGCCTGACCCAGCCTGCCCACCCAAATTTGGGAACCACCACCTGCGGGCTGGCCTCCCCACGGCTGATCCTTCAGGCCGTGCGTCCTCCATTGGAAGTCCGCTGACTCCTTCCAAGCCCACCCGATCGTGACCCGTCTCAGGCTCCTGGAAGGGGACAGCCGTGGGCAGGCGCTGCCTCCGATCTTCCGGCCCTGATCCCGGCCACCACTCTGCCGCCCAGCTCCACGCGAACTTGCCTACCTCTCCCGTAGGCTTTGACCTGCTTCGCCGCTTTGCCTTGAGCCTGCCTGTGCCCCCCGGGCCCCCCCCACTCCTTCCTGGCCTGGCTGGGCCTTCTTGGGCACAAACCCCCGCACGGGCTGGAGGGGCAGGAGGAAGGGTGCCCCTTGGGGTGAGCTCGGCCGGTGCGGGAGTGCAGCTGGAGCAGACAGGCTTCCGCTCTCGTCCTGGGCTGCGCGCTCCCGGAGGTCCCCTGGGACAGAGCAAGTGGGCTTGCCGCCGCTCTCCCCCCAGCCCCGTCCCGGCACACACTCCTGCTCTCAGGGTCACGCCCGCCCACGAAGCGCCCACACCTAAGTCTTTGTCACAGGCTCTGCTTTCTGGAGACCCCAGGCTCAGCCGTGACCTGTCACCGACTCACGGCCGGCCGTGGAGTGTCACTTCCTACAAGGACAGAGGTGACACACGGAGCAAGACAGACTGCCCTCCCCGGATCCCTCATCACCCCTGCCCGCTGGTCCTGGGGAAGGCGGGACGCCCTCCGGGAGGCCTCCCCTCCTGGCCTTAGGGATGGGGTAACTGCGACAGGAAGTCAGACCCACAGGGCACAGGGAGGATGGATTCCTAGTGGATTCAGTGGGAAGGAGGTGTGGTCTGGGGGAAGGGCGGAGCTTTCTGGGAGCAGAGAGATCCCCTGCCGTGCCCTTTTCTTCCACTTGTTCTCTCTCCTCCTGTATTACATGGGCTCCTCTCGACTCCCACCCCCCCCCCCGCAAACTCTAGGTCCCCCCAATCTCTTAGTAATGACCTAAATTCTTGTTGCCACTTGCCCGGTGTTTGCTGCACCAGGCTTCATGACAGTGTGGCTGCCGGAGCCAGGCTCCCCAGCTGTTGAGTCCCAGCCTGGCCACCTGTCACGCGGGCAGCTTCGGGCACGTCACAACCGGCCCGTGCCTCCTGTGTGACATGGGGACGAGTCCCCCATAGACTTGTTGGGAAGTAATGTTGCGGGCCACACGGGGCTCACAGCTGGTACGAGGTAAGTGTGGCCGCTGTAATGATCACGTTTTATTATCACCTTAACCCTGCGGTCTAGGCACCGGCATCCCGTTCTTCAGATGGAAACTGAGGCTCAAGAGGCTGACTTTTCCAGGGTCACACAGCTGGTCGCAGGCGGAGCTGGTTCTCGAACGCTGTGTGCTCCAATCCAGAGCCTTTGGTACCGACGGACTAGTTTTCTGGTACTCGGGGACTGAGTTGCCGCTTTAAGCTTTCTTCCATCTTGGGGCGCCTGGGGGGCTCAGTCAGTTAAGCGTCTGCCTTTGGCTCAAGTCATGAACCTGGGATCCTGGGATCAAGCCCCGTGTCGGGCTCCCTTCTCCCTCTGCCTCTGTCCTTCCCCCTGCTCATGTGCTCTCTCTCTCTCTCCTTCCCCCTCTAATAAATAAATAAAATCTTTAAAAAACCCAACTCTCTTCCATCTTGAGGGGACTGCGCCCTAGAGAAGCCCCCTGCGTTGGATGGGCTTTGATTATTTGGCAGAGAAGACTACCCAGGGGGAAGGAAGGGCTTCTGGGGGCCCTTGGGAGGCAGACTGGCGCCCTCCCCCCAGACCACACCCCCTTCCCTCTGAATCCACTTACCCATTCTCCCCAGCATCTCCTGTGGCCGGGCGGTGACCATCCAGGCTGCTGGGATCAGGGACAGGATTTGTTCCTAACTGTGTTTCCAAAGCTGTAGCCCAAGGAAAGCTCATGTCCTCAGGGACCTACTGGGGCTGAACAGAGCATAGAGAGCCCCGTGGCTAAAAGTGCCTAGAAAATGTACGTGGTGTCCCCAACACGGGCCCTTCTCCCCCGGGGACTTCCGAGAACCTTTAATACAGCAATCGGGGCTGTGACTCCGCAGAGCTCAGGGGAGCACGCACGATTCCCAAACAGACTTCTGCAGGGAACCCTCTCTCCTGGGGACAATCTTCCAGATTTGCAGAACTTGCTTTGGGCACAGCTGCTGTAGTGTTAGGCGTACACCACCCTCTTCCAGACGGACAGATTCCCTCAGCCAGATGGGGGTTCCCTGAGCGGGCTGCTCCTGCCTGGGAAGTCTGTTGCCAGCTCCAGGGAGAAGGCGTGAGTCACCCAGCTCTGGGCTTTGGGCGCCAGCTCTGGGGTGCAGGGAAGATGATGCTCGGCGGGAGGGCCTGAGCAGCCCCTCTGGCCACGCCCCTGTGGGCTAGAAAGGGAACCCCGCCTCTAACGGCCAACCCAATAGTGGCTCAGGTTCTGCCCCGATGCAACTGTGACCATGGCCCGCGGGGGGCTAGTAAAATCGAAATTCTTCCGGTTCACAGCTCTGACGCTGTGAAATTTACCGGTTGGTAAACACTTTGAATATCCTCCCTGGTGATCAGTACCCATCCGGTGCTCTAGCATCAGAGGACGCGAGCAGAGGGAGAGCATCGAAGCCATGCTAGGGGACACAGAGCGCAGACCCGGGTCTCTGACCTTTCAACCTCTTTCTCTGCCGCTTCCTAGCTGCGTACCCCGGGGGAGGTTCTTCTCGCTCCACGTCCCAGGATTCTGATCCACCGCCTGGGTGTTCTGAGTGTAAGGGAGAAGGGTGGCCTGCACAGGGCCTGGGCCCCAAAGAATGTCACTTGCTTTTTGCTTCTTCATGGTGTCTAGGGAAGCAGGTGCTGGGAGAGACACTCCTCCTCAGTGTCCCTTGCCCAGAACAACCTCCTCATTAAGGGAGCTGTTCCACATCCCCATCTAATTACCCTCTAACTGCCTGCTCCCTGCTGGGCCCCGCCTGCTTACTGCCTCCTGCCTGGCCGGGAGACCCAGTCTAATTGGAAGGCACTCAGCCAGGCAGGACCGCACTCCTGGTGGGGACAGCAGTTCGGGTGGGAGGCCGGCCCTCCCTGGCTCCTGCAGGCCGCCTCCAGACGAGGGGTGGGGAGAGCCGGAGGCCGGCTTGTCCTCAGTTACACGCCCAGTGAGGGCAGGACGGGCAAGGATGTCAGCTGAGTTCGTGCCGTTGGTGGCCCTGGAGAGGTTTATCTTTCCGGAAAAGCAATCTCGAGGAGTGGTTGAGGGTGCACACTTGGAGCCCAACAGATTTGGTTTGGGTCCTTGCTCTCTGCTTACCAGGCTGTGACTTTAAAAACCTCCTCTTGGGGTACATGGGTGGCTCAGTAGGTTGAGCGTCTGCCTTGGGCTCAGGTCATGATCCCAGGGTCCTGGGATCGAGCCCCACCCCCAGCCCCCCCTGCTCAGCAGGGAACCAGCTTCTCCCTCTCCCTCTGCCTGCCACTCTCCTTGCTTGTATTCTCTCCTTCTCTCTCTCTCTGTCAAATGAATAAATAAAATATTTAATAAATAAATAATAAAAGCCTCTTCTTGTCCCCTGTTTTCCCATCTGAAGAATGGGAATTCTATTGTGGGGAGGAAAGGAGAAAGGGCCATAAAGGCCGCTTGATTCTGGCAAGGACTGGCTTTCAGGCTTTTTGGTCACCTTCAGTTCTGTGACAAACGCTGGTGCTCCATTTCCCACCCCCTCTTCCATGCACGCCCCTGCCGTAGGAGTGAGAAAGCTCCACGCCCCACCGCCCAGACTCTTCTATAGGTAGGGACGTATCTGACAATCTGGATGGGGGAGCTGGGGTGAGCAGTAGTGGGAAGAGGACTGGCCTTTTAAGGAATGCTTTGAATTCCCGGTAAAGAGCTCGAATTCCACTAGTTCACGGATCAGCTTCTACTCTCTTCCTTCTTTAAATGTGGATGTGAGTTCTAGAGCTGCAGCAGCCGTCTTGTGACCAGGAGACCTCAAACCTAAGGATGAAACCAATAAGCTAAGCATGTCCAAGAAGACAGGTTGGAATTCTGGGTTCCTGGTGGCATTATTGAGGCCTGCACTACCACTTCAATCACCCTACCCCCACCCCCACCCCTATTTGTTTAGAGGCTGCATTCAGGCCAGTGGTTCTCAAAGTGTGGTACCTACTTGAATAGCATCATCAAGATCACAAAGGAATTTGTCAGAAAAGCACATTCTTGCCCTTCCCCTCCCCACCACCACCCAGATCTGCTCAGTCAAAAACTCTGGGCGATCTGGGTTTTTAACAAACCATTTGAGTGACTCTGATATTTAGGAACCACTGGCTAAGAGCCTTGTTAATTCAGAACCTGTTTACTCGCATCTGAGTACAAGTCTCCTGGATATCACATCTCTGAGCTTTGGCTCAAAGCTTTTTCTCTGCCTAGAATGCCCAGTTTCCTCTGTCTCTGCCAGTCTTTTTTATTAAGTGAATTAATTTTAATCATAGAAACCCAGAATGGCAGAAAATTCAGCTGTTGCAGTTTGGCAAGGTACATGACTAGTTTTTGGATTAGGTCTCAACCGTCTCAGAGGGCTGGAGAAAAGCAGAAAGCTATAAAATTGCTCCATTAAAAAAAAAAAAAAAAGAAAAAACATGTCCGGTTCCAGCTGGAAAACCCAGAATTGGTATTTCTCTCTCTCTCTCTCTCTTTCTACATTAGACCAGAAAGAGTGATCGGCGAGCTCCAGTATCCTGACCTTCAGTGATCATGGACCCCGAGGTCCCCCTCCTGCTGGGGCCACAGTCAGAGCCTGGAGCTCGTCCACTGTGGCCACCGGTATGCGGGGGCAGGTGTTTTCGTTGGACTCTGCTGCATGACAGACCTCGCTGGATCTTGGTAGCTTAGACTGATGATTTGTTTTTCCCCGGATTCTGTGATTGACTGGGTAACACTGCTGCTGGCTGTGTCTGTGGTCAGCGGAAGGCCAGTTGGAGCCTGGGCCCGGCCGGGATGGCGGTGACGCCGCTTCCTCCTCTCTCCACATGGGTCTTTCAGCCCAGACTTCTTGAAGGCCTGGTGGGCACAGGGCACAGGTCCCAGGAGAGCCAAGACAGAAACCCAAAGGCCTGAGACTCCTATGCCTGTACTTCCGGCAGATTCTGTTGGCGGTAGCGAGTCCCAAGGTCAGTTACGTGTGGGAGGGTGGATTACCAGTCTCCATCCCCGCTGGGAGGCAGCGCCGTCACGCAGAGGAGTGGATACCCTGGCCTGGGAGGAATCGGCAGCTTCCAAAGGAGGCCCCCATCTGTCTTCCGGCCACACATGATTCACTTTCCTTCCTCTGCAGGTTACGTGTGGGCTGCTCCCAAGAGCCTCAAGGTTTCCTCCACGGGCGGCATTGGGTTCAGCATCTGGAGTCTTGTGGTCCAGGTCAGGTCCGGCTGTGGCTGGTGCGCCTCTTCACCCCGGGCAACGGATCTACCCTCGCACACCGGGTATGCAATGGTGACACGAGATAGACTATTCCGTTTTGGAAAGGGAGGGACAGCGGACGCATGGCGATCACTAGTCTGTAAGAATTCTGCAGTCCAGCCAGGTGCTTGTGATCAAGTCCCTATGCTCTGGGGACAGAAGACGCTCCTTGATTAGGGCTTGGTTCTGCCCTGGGGGTGGCCCCGAGCCCATCATTCCCTTCGGCTGTTGGCTCCAACCCTGGGCTCTTCTGTCTGAGAGAGTCTCCTTTTCCAGAAGAACTATTTGCACAGAAGAGCTTTCTTGGCCTGCTTCCTGTGTGTGAAATCCACAGGGCTTTTTTCCTTTAGAACTGTTTCAGTTCCTTTTAGTCCGGACTAGGGGTGCTCTGGCTAATATGATTCTCCCAGATGTTATGGGTTTCTTATGAATCATACCTGGGGATCCGCAATGTCCCAGAAGCCACTTCATTGCTTTTGAGATAGATCTCTACCTTGGGTGTGCCACAGTTCAGCACCCGTAAGATTCTTAGAAATGCTTTCCTGCAGCTGAGAGGGCTACAGAGCACTGCCTGAGACCATCCTGAGGTCTTAATAAAGGGTCTTACGAGGGCTTCTGGGTGGCTCAGTCGGCTAAGCGTCCGACTCTTGATTTCGGCTCAGGTCCTGATCTCAGGGAGGTGGGACAGAGCCCCACATCAGGCCCCGCGCGCACCAGGAAGTCTGTTTGGGTTCGTCTCTCTCCCTCTCCCCCTGCCCTTGCTCACACACTCTCTGTCTCTCAAATAAATACATTTTTTTAAAAAGGAAATGGTTTCATTTTTCGACTCGGTACCTTCTGGCGGTTTCCTATTGCCTCTAATTCTGCTTGCAAACTGAACGCAGCTCGCTCCGGCTCATCTCTTGCTTCTCCATCTCATCGCACGCGGCAGAGGAAGTCCACTGGCGGTCTCCTCCACATGCGGCTTGGAAAGCTCCCTAGCCAGACCCGTGAGTGCATTTGGTATAGTTTCCATCTTCCGCGTACCTGCGGGTAACAGTCTTGCCACGCGTTCTACCACAATGCAGCACGTCCCCTTTCCCCAGGCCCCAAGAGCAATTTCCTCCCCGTGGTTCCAGCTCCCACCTCCCACCCATCATTCCAGGACCATCCTTCCAGCCTCCGCCCATTCCCGGGGTCCCAGGACCGGTGCGCACGAATTAGCTCTGGGTTGTGGAAACAGCCCGGGCGCCGGTACTGACTTCTGTAACTGGTATGGCTTTATCGGCATGAGAAAACTTGGCCCTCAGCCTAGTGGTTTAAAACGAAGATCTCGGCTAGCTCCTGACCGTCTGAGGGGATTCTCTGCCGCGTTTTCCGGGTGCAGGCACACGGCTGCGGTCCGCCACCAGCTCAGTGGGGTTGGAGGGGCTGCGGTGCTGGCTGTGGCCTGTGTGCTGCGGTCCTCCGAGCCGCCTCTAATCCTCCAGCCCAGGCTTCTGGACAAGGTGGGCTTGGGACAGAGTCCCAGGAGGGCAAAGGCTGGAGCCGAAAGGCCTCTCGATGCCTGGGCTCCGAAACTCACATAACCTCACTCCAGCCAGATTCCCTTGTCTCAAGGCCAGCCTCGATTCAAGGCGACGGAGAAACGGGCTCTCCCTCTGGCTGGGACTCGGAGCGCTCATACCGCAGAGGGGCGGACGCGCTGGGATGGGAAAAACGTGTGGCCCTTAAACAAGCTACTGCAGAACTTCTTTTCTGGGTGCTCACGTTGCTTTGATGCCACGGATGGCTTTGTGTTTCCGCGGAGACCTTATTATTGCAGGTCCGTGCTTGGCTCCTATTTTTCTGTTAGGGATTGTTTAGTTGCGAGGAATAGAAATCACTCAGAATAGCTCGAGGGAGGGAGGCCAGGGCGATACAGATATCATGGAAATGACATGGTGTCGGGCCTCATAAAACCTAGAGCAGGGAGGGAGAGAAAGGGATGCTTCTCTCATTTACTTTATTTTTCTCTCGTTTTCCCCAGGATCTTCCTTTTTCTTCTTCTTTTCGTCGTTCTCCTCCTCCATCTCCTTCTCCTCCTTCTGGTTTACTTACTCTGCATCCTTGCGGCTTCTTCCCTCCCCTATAATTTTGGTCCCAGGCGTGCAAGCGAGAGCCTGCGGTCTGCGGGGAGAGGGGGCACAAAAGAGAGCCTTGCCTACTTCGCTTTCCGTGGCGTACAAACTGGCTCCAACTCCACAGGCCCCTACAGACCAGAGCCCGGCACTCGTTAACTGGAGACTTCAAGTCTCTTGGCTCCTATTTTTATGAAAGAAAAAATGGGTCTCTGGCCCCAAAGTGAGCTGGCTGCCCTGATTAGCTCTCCACTCCCTGTCCATCCATTACCCATGTGGGCGAAGACATAATGCAAACATGGCGCCCTGGACACGCCCTGCACCGCCGAGCAGGGGGGCGCGGAGTCCTCCGCGGGCAGCAGGCTGCTGGACGTCAGTCTCGACTTATCCTGGGGTTCTGGGACCCAGGGAGAACCCTCCAATGTGTCTTCTGGAGACCAAAGTCAGGGGCCCCCAAGGAGACGGCTCAGCCCACTCACCCTCTTCAATAGGACCTATTTCTCCAGGTCACCTCAGAAATGTCCCAGAAGGACAAGCCATCACCTCCCCCCCTTGGAGGCGCTCTCCAGCCCGCATGGAAGAGATTGTCCCTTTGTGAACTGGATGACATCAGCTCATCTGTCCCACCTTCCGTGTCCCTGTTGGCGGGGTGGGTGTGGGGTCCCCCGCCTCACGCAGTGGGGGAGGGTCAAAGGCAACAAATGCCTAATACATGTCGCGGTACTGGAAATACCAGGATATTCAGGATGGCTGAATAACAATGATGAGAAGGATAATGAGTAACGTATGTGAATAATAACTAAATTTGGTAGGCCTGTGAGTTTTGAGGGCTTGAATCTCCTCCTACTGCGTGTAGAAGAGTAGGACCCCCTTAGCCCTGGGGACACGATAAAAGGTATCGGGTATGTGGTGACTCCGTCCAGTGACGCTTTGGTGCCGCGCACTTGTGTGTGTGTGTGTGTGTGTGTGTGTGTGTGGCGTGGACGGCAGACCCCTGAGGACCTACCGCTCCCGCCATCCCAGCTCTTTAATCTGCCATGGCCTGGGGCCGGATTCCCCAGCCTTCCCCTCCATCCTATTTGCCCCCTAATCTCCGTGTGGGGCAGGGATCCGCGGCTCCCTCCAGGAGCGTGGCCTCTGCTCCCGTGGTCACAGAATATTCGGCTGGGCCCGTGGAAGTCAGCCGTATCGCCTAGTCCCCGTCGAGACCGGGGTGATGGTGGGGCAGGCTCTGGGCGAGGGGCCGTGAGCAGAGGTGACGTGTGCACCTTCTAGCGGGTGTCCCCGCAGGGAAGGGACAGTCCTCCCCTCCCCTCCTTGCCCTTCCCGCCGGCTGCAAGGTTGAGATGGCCAGTAAACCTTCATGCATCACGTGCTGAGGGCGTGAAAGACTCACGCAGAAGAACCACCATGACGCTCAGCTACGTCATGAAATTCCTGTCTTGTTGGAGCCACCGTTGCTTCTGGACTCCCCCTTCCAGAAGCCCCACATGCCTTCTCTACAGCTAATGCACCTTCCAGCAGGCTGTCTGCTCGGCCTCAGCCAGCCCCAGAGGCTTCTCTTGTTCTCTGCTTTTCTGTTCTCATCTATCTGCTCTTTATCGTTGAAACTTTGAGTCCTTTCTCCTTTCTATTCTTCCTGTTCTGCTTGCTAATCAAGCACCTTGCTTGCTGCAGAAGGCAGAACACAGTGTGCCCGTTCCTCATGTCGTTTGGGCAGACCAGGGTATCAACAAATATTCGTTAGGATTCTCCTCCTCTCTGTGGCTTCTTGCTGCTGCGGTCCTGGATTCCCCGGGAGCTGGGAAGTCTCCCTCCTCCCTGGGCTGTGTCCTTTGGTGCTCTGAGGCTTTGGCCCCTGGCCAAGTTCTTACCTTCCTCCCCAGCACTTGTCCAAATATTTTTTTCCAAACAGTGTTACATTTCCTCCTATGGGGAACTCTGGGGCCAGCTGGGAAGTTAATAAAAGTTCCTCGGCTCTGGTAGGTTTGTTCTGTTTTGTTTTGCCTGCGAGCCTAGCATCCCCCACTTCCATTCCTTTGATCTTGAGCTGGAAAACAGAACTCCAGGAACCTGAATGCGCAGCTCATGGAGAGAGGCTGTGAGGTCAAGGTCAGCCTCCGCTGAGCGAAGCTGCAGCATCGGGTGGCAAAGCTAAGAGGATGTCAGCTCTGGAAGGGCCCCGAAAGGACTGGTGGGGGAAACCGAGGCTGTTGTTGGACATCATGGGTAAGCCAGAGGCCACATCAGGAGTCCTGTGTCTCCCGGGTTGTCCCTGCACTCATGTGTGAGACTCAGAAGAATCACTTATGGGTCCTCACGGGCTCCTAGCGACTCACAGCTTCATAAAGGAGCCTCCTTGAAGTCAGTGTCCCGTGGTAGAGAGTGACCGTGACTAAGAGGTCTGGGGGGAGGGCTACTTGTCTCAGAGGGAGCACAAGAAGGCTTCCTGGAAGAGGGGGGATTTTAGTTGGTTCTGGATGAATAAGGAAGTGAGGACATGTGATTTAGGAGGAAGGCTTTCCAGGAATAGGTAGAGTTCATGCCATAAGGTTGATTGTGTGTTGGCGTGTCGGGGTTGAAAGGAAAAGTGGTCCTGCCTCTAGGAGCTCACCGTCCAGCAAGGGAGACATGACGTGAGCCTAATCCCCCAAGTTAGGATCTAATTACAGCTGCAACGGACACTGCGAAGGACAGGATCCGGAGGCTGCAGGACGGTCTAGCGGGCTCTGACCTGGTTGGGGTTTTTGCTGTCACCTCAACCGAGAACTGGGGGGGGGGGAGCGTCCGAGGGGGGAATAGGAGTTGTTACATCAGAGATGGGTTGGGATCTCAGGGAGACATCGCCAGCACAAGCACGGTGTGTCGGAGGGCCCCGAGGCAAGGAGTGGGGGATGCCCAGAGTGCAAGGGGAGGAGAGAAGGCACCGGCAGGCAGGAGGAGGCTGCCTGTGTTCTCTGCGAGGGCAGGAGGGCTAGAATGTCAGCTCAAATGTTTAGGCAAGAAAAAGGATGGCCAAGCCTGCCAGTGCTCCTACTCTCGGTTCTCCTCTTATCTGAACTCAGAGCTTCAGTTTTGCTGCTGAGCATGTAATCACTCAGAAAAAACACATTTCCCAGCCTCCCTCCTAACTATGTGTAGCCATGTGACCGAGTTGTAAACATTGGAGTGTAAACAAAGATAGGATGTGCAACTTTCAGGAAATGTCTTCAGATGGAGTGAAAGAGGCCTTTTTTCTAATAGAAGGCAGACATGATGGTTGGAGCTCAAGCAGCCATCTTAAACTATGAGTTGGGAGCCCTGTAGTAAGGGTAGTGAAGCAACAAAGTAGAAAGAGCCTGGCTGTCTGACGATCATTGGTCTTCTCTGCCTGTCCTAGATTTGTCTCTAGAGAAAAACCAAAAACAAGCAAAGAAAAGCTTTTCTTCTTTAAACCACTTAAAGCTAAACAGGATCTACATTGACAATATGAATTTATTGGAGATGCTGGGGTGGCTCATGCAGTCAAAAGAAGAGCTCAGAAACTGGGGAATCTTAGAGGAGAATATGCTATGGAACAATGGAATTCAAGATAATTGTAGAGCATTCTAAAAGGGGCAAACTAACTAAAGGGGGCACCACAGGAGCCAAGAAACAAGGACCACAACAATTATTAGCTCTAGAGAAAACAAAAAAGTCTTAGAATGGAAATATAACCACAGTACTCTACTTGGTTCAGCAGTGAGTAATATTTATTTGATCACAATTATGAAATTTTGACTACGGATTTAATTGAAAATGGAGATGAATTATATTGGCGGTGATGTCAGAGTGAGAAAAGGGACCAGAGCTGCCCCCCAGTTCTCATAGTACCTCTAGGCAATTAGAGACCCAGGCCTCTTCCTTGAGAAGCTTTGCTCCCTACTGGAAGGAAAATTGTCAAAAGTATGCAAGTCTGTCTCCAAGAGGCGGGGAGTGGTTCCTGAGGTGGGGGTGTCTGGGAGGGAACGTCCTTATCCAGCGTAAGTCAAGCGATCGGGTCTAATACTAATGAATCAAGAGAGAAACGTGGTGCAAATGAGAGAGGAGAGAAGATTGATGAGAGATGGGGAAGAGGAAGCTAGAATTTGCTTTTTTTTTTTTAAGGAAGCACCATTTAATTTTAAGTTATACTTTGAAAATATAAAATTTAGGGAAAACCTGACTTCTATGTGGTGGCTCCCTCTCAACGCCTGGGTGGCTCAGTCGGTTAAGCATCTGCCTTTGGCTCAGGTCATGATCCCGGGGTCCTGGGATCGAGCCGTGCTGTCGGGCTCCCTGCTCAGAGGGGAGCCTGCTTCTCCCTCTCCCTCTGCCTGCCGCTCCCCTTGCTTGTGCTCTCTCTCTCAAATAAATACAATCTTAAAAACAAAAACAAAAAACTCTCCAATCGTGAGGGGAGTACTCTGCAGGTGTCGTCAGAGTGGCCGGCCGTCGTTGGCGTGACATTGGCTCCCGCGGGAGTGACTGAGCCCCCGTGTCCTCCGCCGCATGATGGGTATATGCTGAGTATATTCCCACATGTTGCTGTGGAGAACTGATGCAGGGGACCGGCGGGCTTGCGTCTGACACACAGTCTTCCGCGTGGTTTGCCACGGTCCCTACTTTACTTGCTCTGCATCCGACACTCGTGAACTTGCCTTAGCTCCCTCCCGCAGTGGTTCGCGCACCGACACGTGCATGAGTCACCCACGGGGCTTGCGGAAAGACTGCCGGGCCCCCCTCCAGAGTTTCTGATCTGGTAGGTCTGGAGTGAGGCCGAGAATCTGCATGCCCAGCAAGGTCCCAGGAGATGCTGAGGCGGACACTGCTGGCCGCAAGGACCACACTTTGAGAACCGCTTCTCCAGAGCACACGCTGCTTTATGACGGACCCAGAGTTGATCTTGATCAAGTAAGGTTTCTTAGGGGAGACTCCAGAGCTGGGGCAGCGGGGCCTTTGTGGGGCTTAGGGTGGAAGAGGGATGGGGGAAGGTTTCACAAAAGAAGTAAAATTCGGCTGGGTCTTAAAGGAGCAGGAGACATGTGCCAGGCTGATGGGAGAAAGAGCTCCCCCAGCGAGGAGAGCAGCGGGTAGAAAGGCAGGAGCACAGGCGAGAAGGAGGCGCATTTGAGACAGGGTGCCCATATTTGCTAAGTCCCATGACATCGTGAGAGGGTACAACGAAGCTAATGGGGCACTCGGCATGCTGTCGTTGGTGCCCTTGGAAATCTCTGAAGGGCTGGAATGATGACCGGCACACCTCGTAAGATGCAAGACTGTCCCAGGTGGTGGGGGGCACTGCTGGAACCTTCTAACGGCTGCCTTCACACCCTCCAGACAGGACGTCTTTGACGATGCTCACGGATTTTGGTGATCTCACACACGCAGGGAGAACGTCACAGACTCACAAAGAAGCCTTTCATCCCCGGACTGCCCATTCCGGGCATGTGTTTTCCCATCCTCGTGGGAGACGTAGCTGGCCTTTTCAGGGTGTGCTTGTGGGGCTTGATCGAAAATGAGGCCCGGAATGGAAAACCCAGGTGGCAAGCTCACCGGGGACACCGCTTTCCTCTTCGGAGGCCTCCTCCCCCCTGGCCCCCCCACCCCCAGCCCCTTCTCCTTCCATCACGCCTCTCGCCGCCGGCTGTTTCCTGCTCTGCCCTAAATCTCACCCCAGAGAACCCTGCCACTCGCCGGCAGCAACTGCCCGTTCACGGCCCGGCAGCAGTGACGCACGCAGGGGGTTTCCAGGCGTCTGAAGGTGGCTGCACTGAGCTCGGGGTCCCTGGGGGCCGCCGAGGCCCCACAGCGCCCTGGAGGAACAGCAGGTTGGAGGCCCCCAAACGTCACTGTCTGCGTCCACGGCCCGGTGCGAGTTCAGCCCCGACTGTGGGCAAGACTCTGGGCTCATTGCCGCAGGGGTGGCTTTGTGTAACCCACGCAGTGACCTCTACTTTCGCATGCCCGTGCGGGGTCCGGGGGCTGGGGCATCGCCACGCCTTCATGCTCTCATCTGATCCTCCGATTTCCCGAGGGAAGCAGGCCCTGCTAGGACCCATTTCATGGAGGAGAAAAGTGAGCTGCTGGCAGCTTACACAGGCGAGGAAGCCAAAGAGGAGGGTGGCGGAGGGGTTGAGAGCCCAGATTCTGGAAGCAGCCTGCTTGGTTCTGGTCTCAGCTCCACGCCGGCCAGCCGTGGGACCTTGGGCAAGTCACTTAACTCTTTGCGCATCTGCTTCCTCTGCTGCAATATGAGGGTCTCTTCGAGGGTCGCGTAAATCAGCATGTGTCAAACACTTAGAACAGCAGCGGCCAAGTATGTGTCCAGTCTTACTGTTGTTAAGTGAATTCCCAGGCCGCAGGAGGGCTGAGCCCAGCTGGTTCCAACCTCCTGTGCACCTGGCCTCCCCTGAGACTGGTTTCTGGGAGGTGGAGGAACGAGGCTGTGGGGGCTTGTGAAGGGGTCCCCCCCGGGGCCTGCACCCCGTACTCCAGACTCACACCGACAAGGGTCTGCATGACCTTGGTCGATGTTCTGCCTCTCTGAGCCATCGTTTCCACGTCTGCAAGCTATCAGGTCACCAAGTGGTTTGAGGACTGGACAGAACAATGGCTGCTAAATATAACAGCGTCAGGGTGAAGAGCTGGGCTCTGGAAACTTGCCTCTGGCCGGACGTTCTCACTTCTGGCACGTTCCAACTGCATGGCTTTGGTAAGTTCCTTTCTCGCTCTGTGCCTCAGATTCCTTAACCGTAAACTGTGGATGGTTAAATAGTTCCTACATCATAGAGCTGTTGGGGGGAGAAAGGTGCCGTCCCACGAGGGTACGCTATCCAGGTGTGTGCCGAGGTCATCCTGCACACGTCCGGCCTGGGTCTGGTATACAGCAGGCGCCCAATGACAGCAGGAACAAGGAAGGGAAGAGAGGCTGCAAACCCAGCCTTTCTCCTTACTAAACCGTAAAGTCTCTGGGCCAAGAATTCTCCGTCCTGAACGCACGTTAGAACATGGGGAATTTTTTAAGACACCAGCGCCCAGGATCCCACAGAGATTTTTACTTAATAGCCTATACAGGGCCCGACAGTGAATGATTTTTTTTTTTTTTTAATCTCCCTGGGCGATTCTAACAAGTGGTCAGGATTGAGAACCACTGAGTTAGAAAACGCAAGAGGAGATATTTTAACTAGGTACATCAGGTTGGGCCTCTTTGAGGAGGTAATATGTGAGCTGAGGTCTGAAGGGGGAGAAGGAAGTTGCCAGGTAGAGACCTGGGTGGGGTGGGGGATGTTTCAGACCGAGCACAGAGTAGGTGCAAAGGCCCTGAGGCAGGCACGGGTTTGCTGTGTTGGAAGAAGAGCATGAAGGTCAGAGTGGCAGAGGTCGATGTGTGTAGGGAACAGCTGAGGACCCAAGCCCAGGATATTAAGGAGGGGAAACTGAGTTTTCCTCTGGCTAGGGGGACTGAGGTTAGTCCTTGGCCTACACAGAAAGCAGCAGGAGGCATTCACCACTCATGTCCACGGCCAATGTAAGTCAAGTGTCCTCACATCAAATCAGGGAGCTGGGAATTCCTTGGAAATCTCTGTTGATCTCGGCCTCAAATTCCTGAACCGGTTCCATGCTGGCCCCCACACAACAGGGACATCAGCCTAAGAAGGATCCTTTCGGACAGTGAGGTGGGGAGTCGATCCAGGGTCTAGCGAAGGAGGAGGGAGAGAGAGGCTGGGCCAAGTGCCCCCTGGGGCCCATTACAAAGGCCACCAGGGCCGGCTGCCGCAGGGCTGCCAGGAAAATGCCAGCCTCCTGTGAAGGCTCAATTAGTCTGCTGCCCCTGCGGCCGGGAGCGGCTCGCCGGCGAGCAGGTCCTTCTCTTCTCAGGTCCCGTGATGCGGGCAGTGAGGGCAGGACTGGCGGCGGCGGCGGAGCTCCGGGTGTTTGCTGTAGGGAGTGTCCGCTGTCTGTGGGATGTGCCCGTGTGTCCCCCTTGTCGCGTGCAACTGAATGATCACGTGTCACCTGCTCACAGGGGAGAACGTCCTGCTACCCGTGCCTGTCTGTGTGTCTGCGTTTCCTCCTGTCCTAGTCATAACAGAGGTGATGTTCGAAGCTGTCTTCCCAAGGTGTGGTCGTGTGTGTGTGTGTGCGTGTGTGTGTGTGTGTGTGTGCTGCGTGCGTGCACACACGCAAACATGCATGAACACACAGGTCCACGTGGAGGACGGAATCCGGCTTCAAGCCCCCAGTCCCCCCTCTGGCGGCCATGACCTCAGCTGTCGCCTGTGGCCACAGGTCTCGGTCCCCGGGGGGCCACAGGAGCACTTGGAGCTCCAGAGGAACATTTCTCGGCCGCTCCTTTGTCGGCGGCAGGGACTGGCCGCTCCCCAGCCTCACGGCGGCGGAGACGCTTCCTCCTGCGGGGCCGGGAGGGCCCAGCTGCATCCCGGGGCCGGGCTCTGACGTGGGCTGGGACCACAAGGCCTGGCTCGCGGCCGCAGGGGCCGCTGTGGGCTGTCTGTGCGTGTGCGTGTGCACCAGCCCACACACCCACGTGGCCTCCCCAGCAGCTGAGGCTCGGGGAGGGGCAGGGGAAGAGGAAGGAAATGACTCTCCCCACAGGGGCTCCACAAGCATTCTCAGCCCCTCTGCCACCCCGCAGCCAGGACCGGAGGATCGGAGACCCTGGGAGCTTCTCTGCTTACCCACAGGGGGTGCGATGGGAAGAGATTATGCCTGAGCTCCTCCCTCATCGGCCACGCGTCCAGCGGAAATGGAACATCAGCTCTGCTCGGGCCTCGAACCCGGGCCGAGGTCAGCAGCACCACCGCTCATGATGGAGCCGGGCAGGCACAGGCCCCTCCCCGAGCTCGCAGAGCCCCTGGGATCCCGAGCCTCACCCACCTCAAGCCTTTGCAGGAACTGCGCCCTCTTGCTCAAACATCCCTTCTCCCGACTGCCGGGGGCTGGTCCCTTCTCCACGTCCAGGAGGTCACCTCCCCCCACCAGGTCCCTCCCTGTCACATCTCTGAGGCTTCCTGTCACCTCGCACTCCAGAGCTTGTATGACCGGCCGTCTGCCACTGTGTCATTGTTGATGTCTCTTCTGTCTTCCCCTGCGTGCACAGAATCTCCGGGAGGGCAGAGCCCCGGTCCGGCTTATGCAGCCCCAGGATTCCAGGCTCAGGGCCATATCCTGGAAGTGTTTACTAACTATTTATTAGGAGTTTAATAAATGTATTGAACACTCGCTACGTGCCGGGCACCGAGTATTACTACTGTCTCGTTTCAATGTCTCGATAACCCACAAGAACCCCCAGTGCGAATAAGTAGCCCAGCCCTGTCTTACTGTTGGAAGACAGTGAAGTTCAGAGAGGTTAAGAAACCTGCCTACAGTCACACAGCCAGTACGTGGGAGGAGTAGGATTTTTAGTTCGTTCTATCTGAGGCTGCTGCCTGCTTTTAATACTTTGTCCTGCTGTGCGATCAGGAGACAGGAAGGGTAAGAAAATTCTGGTCTGGGAGACAGACAGACAGACAGACAGAAAAGCAGATCAGTTATCTCTTGCTGTAAAAAACACCACTCCCAAAGTCAGGGGCTTAAAACAACAGCCACTGATTACTCCCAATTTAGGGTTTGGTAATTGGGGCAAATTCAGCTGGGAGGGTTCCCTCTCTCTGCTCCCCGTGGGACGGATTTTAGATGAGAAGAAAGGTCAGCGGACAGGTAGTTTGGAGTTTGCCAGATGGCCTGCCCACGTGTCTGGCCGTTGGCTGGGGCTTTCAGATGGGTGCCTCCGTTGCCCTCCACTTGGCCCCTCCCGTGGGCTAGCTCCGGCTTCCCCTCGGTGGGACCCCAAGTGTGGAGGCTGCACAGCCTCTTGGTAAGTCAGACGTCACTTCCGCCACATTTGCCTGATTCCAGAGGCGACAAATTTGACTCTGCCTCTTGATGGGACGTGCTGCAAAATTTCAAATTTAATCTGTCCCAGTAACCCGCTTTGACCATAAGTGTTATTCTGCTTGCAAAATACACTCACTGTCTCCCAGGACTTCCCTAGAGTCTCATCCTGCTGGGTCGTCAGAGCCCAGGATCCTGCGGGGTTTCCTACTCCACATCCCTCCCTTCTACCGAGGATGCCCATGGGGACCAACAGCAGACATTCCCTTGGCTTCTGATTTTCAGGCATGAGGTCTCTCGGTCCCGGTGTGGGACCCCCATGCTGGAGTCCGCAGCCAGCCACCCCCTCTATAAGCCTTAGTGCTGGGTGTCTGTGAGTTGTTGCTCCTCCCCTCAGCCTCCTTGGAAAAGAGGAGGGGGTCTTCCTTCCTTATTCTACAGCTGGGTGTCCTGCGAACCTCAGGGGTTGAGTCACGTCCCTGAATTCACAGGAACATTCCTACAGGGATCAGAGGGGAGGTGAGGAGTGCCAACATCTCTGCAGAGGTTGCTTGGGTAAAACCAAAGTGTTCTGAGGGTGACCCAAAGCCTTTGTCCCAGGGAAAACATGAAGCGGGGTGAAAGATAGATATTCATTCATTCATTCATTCATTCATTCATTCATAAAATTCTTCAATTAGAAACTGTTTATTAAGCGCCATTGATTGCGATGTACCAGGCATGCTACACGTCTTATGAACAAAGAAGAGGGTCTCTGTTCTTTTACAATGTCTAGTCTTGTGAGATAGACACACATTAAACACATAACGAAAGAATAAACTTGGAATTTAAAGGAGATGAATGGGATGTTACGAGAATGGCTAATAGGGGCTGACCCAGCCCAGGGGGATATTTCTATTATGAAATGGTGTTTTAGCTGAAGCTTAAAAAATGAGTAGGAGTTTCCCAGATATACACAGAGGGGAGGAGCATCGTAGGCAGGAAGAACAGCAAGTGCAAAGGCCCTGGGGTTGGGCCGTGTTTGGTATATTGGAGAGGCAGTACAGTAGCCAGACTGACCGCGCAGTCCATGGTGGGGAGCTTGGACTTCATCCAGCAACAGTGGCAAAGGCCTTTTCACTTTGCTGCTGCTGAATGAACGCCGTGTGCTTGGTGATTCTGGTGTTTATCTTACTTAATTTTTCCCACTAGCCTGTGCAATGCATCCCGTCAGCCTTGCCTTACCAACTTGGCAAGCAGGAACTCAGAGAGACTGAGGCACCGGGTCACACAGCAGTTTTCTTAATGCCCAGTGTCTGAAACAGTGGTGAAAAGTCACTGTCCCCCTTCCTTGGAACCTCACTGGGCAGGAGGAGAGCCGAAAGGGTCACCTCCTCCAGCCGCTGCTCCTGGTTTCGGGGGCCTGGGAGGCAAGCACCGCCCTGTGTACAGACTCCCGTGGGCACATACTGACCCATCTCCCAGGCCTTTCTCCTTGGGCTGACTCGATCTCCTTCTGTAGCCCACAGTGACCCAATCTCGTCAGCTCCACCGACAGGGAAGTGCCCCTTCCTTCCTCCTACACAGACATATCCGAATGGCCCTTCGGTCATTATCAGCCTCATCTCTGAGTCCCTCTGTAAGCTCCCTGAGGTTAGGAGCCGTATCCGTGTCGTTCTTCCCTATAACTCAGCCCAGACCCGCAGCCAGCGTCTCATGATTGCTCGGTAAGTGGATGTTTCTGCAAAGACTCGAGGACAGGAAGATGCCCAAACGTTAAAACTAGAGCTACCCCTTATACTTCATTAAGCGCAGCCTCCAAATGGTTCAGAGGAGGAGACTGGGACTCAGAGAGGAGCAGGGTCTCACCTTGGGTCACACAGGGAGCGAGCAGCCGGAGGGAGCCCACACTCCTAGTCCAGTGCCCCTCGCTAGGCCAGAAATCAGAGAGTGGAAGGAGGGACCCCATGAGGCAGAAATCCATCGGCATCTCAGGAACTGTCCCGCGGGGCCCTGCCATCCCCTCGGGGGTCTGGGAAGAAGGAGGGCCTAGTGTCGTGGCCTCTGTGGCGGTCTCAGTCTGCTCAGGCTGCTGTAAACACATCATCGCCCGCGGGGTGGCTTATCAACAGACCTGTGTTTGCCCGCCGGGCTGGGGGCGGGGGTCCCAGACCGGGCGCCGTAGTGGTCAGGTTCTGGTGGGGGCTGCCTTCCCGGTGGCTGACGGCCCATGTCTCGCTGAGCCCTCAGCTGGTAGACGGGCCGGCGGGGGGGACTTTCTGGGGCCTCTTTACAAGGGCACGAATTGATGGCCTCTCTGCTCTCATGACCTCATGAGAGGTCCCAAAGGCCCACCTCCTAACGCCAGCACCTGCCGTCAAGACACACATTTTAGGGGCGCCGGGGTGGCTCAGTGGGTTAAAGCCTCTGCCTTCGGCTCAGGTCAGGATCCCAGAGTCCTGGGATCAAGACCCGCATTGGGATCTCGGCTCAGCGGGGAGCCTGCGTCCCCCTCTCTCTCTACCTGCCTCTCTGCCTACTCGTGGTCTCTCTCTCTTGCTGTCAAATAAATAAATAAAATCTTTAAAAAAAAATACACATTTTAGAGGGACACAAACGTTCAGTTGACAGTAGTAACCTCCGGCTCGCTCAGCCAAAGACCGGCCCTGGGCCCATTCCACGCCTGCCCTCGTCCCTCCCAGTGATTGCAGGAGTGAGTCCGGACACGGGAATCCAGACCCCAGGGCTCCCCGTCCGCCCCTCCCCCAGCCCCAACCCCCTCCTACTCAGGGATTCGCCCGGTCCCCCTACTAGCCAGTGAGGGCACGTCACAAAACACTCCACGCGCCCGTCAGGTGACTTTCTCACGTCTGACCTCGCTCGTGCTCATGCCGGTGGCTGTCTCCCCCACTTCACAGCTGTCTCCCCACTTCACCCATGCCTGCGCCGCCGGCTCCCACCTCGTCATGTCAGCCTGGCGTGGGGCCCGGGCTCGGTGAGGATCCGGGAATGTCCCATCACACCCCACGGTACTGGAGCAAAAGCTGGAAGAGCTTGTTTTTTCTTTTTTTTAATTTAATTTAAATCAATAAATTAACACATAGTTTATTGTTAGTTTCAGAGGTAGAAGTCAGTGATTCATCAGTCTTATATATCACCCAGTGCTCATCACATCACCTGCCCTCCTTAATGCCCTTCGCCCCGTTACCCCACCCCCCTACCTCCCTCCCCTCCAGCAACCCTGTTTGTTTCCTATGATTAAGAGTCTCTTGTGGTCTATCTCCTTCTCCGATTTTGTCTTGTCTTATTTTTCCCTCCTTTCCACATGTTCCTGTTTTGTTCCTTAAATTCCACATACAAGTGAGATCAAACAATAGTTGTCTTTCTCTGATTGACTTATTTCGCTTAGCATAACAATCTCTAGTTCCATCCATGTTGTTGCAAATGGC
Source organism: Nasua narica (assembly GCA_028533885.1). Lineage (NCBI taxonomy): Eukaryota > Metazoa > Chordata > Mammalia > Carnivora > Procyonidae > Nasua > Nasua narica. Next base: position 13,311,422 of record CM052815.1, read on the forward strand.
AAGATTTCATTTTTGAGGGGCGCCTGGGTGGCTCAGTGGGTTAAAGCCTGTGCCTTCAGCTCGGGTCATGGTCTCAGGGTTGTGGGATCGAGCCCCACATTGGGGTCTCTGCTCAGCAGGGAGCCTGCTTCCCCCTCTCTCTCTGCCTGCCTCTCTGCCTGCTTGTGATCTCTCTCTCTCTGTCAAATAAATAAATAAAATCTTTTTTAAAAAAAAAGATTTCGGGACGCCTGGGTGGCGCAGTTGGATGGGCAACTGCCTTTGGCTCAGGTCATGATCCCGGCGTCTTGGGATCGAGTCCCGCATCGGGCTCCTTGCTCCGCAGGGAGCCTGCTCCTCTCTCTGCCTCTGCCTGCCTCTCTGCCTGCTTGTGTTCTCTCTCTGTTAAATGAATAAATAAAATCTTAAAAAAAAAAAAATTCATTTTTGATGGCTCTGTAATATTCCATGGTATATCTAGACCACATCTTCTTTACCCATTCGTCTGTTGATGGACATCTAGGCTCTTCCATAGTTCAAGTATCGTGGACATGGCTGCTATAAACATTGGGGTGCAGGTGCCCCTTTGGATCGCTACATCTGTATCTTTGGGGTAAATCCCTAGTAGTGCAATCGCTGTGTCGTAGGGTAGCTCTATTTTAACTTTTGAGGAGCCTCCATACCTCTTCCCAGAGTGGCTGCAGCAGCTTGCATTCCCCCCAGCAGTGCAAGAGGGCTCCCCTTTCTCCGCATCCCCGTGGAAGGGCTTGTTTTCCGGCAGAGTCCTCCTCGACACCCACACGGGCAGTGTTCCCAGCCCAGCCTGGCCCCTTCCTCACTGTGTGATCTTGGGCAAACTGCTTCACCGCCCTGGGCCCCCTGTTCTTCACAAGTCAATGTCAAGGTGCCCGGGGCGGACACTACATTGATTTCCAATCTTCATACTAACCGCCATCCTCTGGAGGAAAATGAGTCTCAGGAAGGGGGAGGCTCTTGCCCAGGCCACAGTCTGAAGTAGATTTGGGGTCAGACTGCCCTAATATTGAAACCCAGATGGGTCTGATACCAAATCCGATTCTTGCTGCCTCCTTCCCGTATTTCTGCCTCTGCGTCGGAAGGGCAGGACGAGAAGATGAGGGAGTGGGCACCACTCAGCTTCTGGGCCTGGAGGTGGCCCTTCCCCGGCTTTCCCACCACCCCAGCTATGGAGCCGCAGCTTCCTGGAAGAATGTCAATGGAACGGGGTTAGGGGTCGCCCTTGTCAGGCGCTGTAGCCCTGTGGCATGATTATGGCTCATTATCCCCAGCAGGGACTGGCAGGCATTCATTTCCTTTTAAAAGGACAGTGTCAGCGGCATGCTTATGGTTTAATTTCTGTTTTCGCCTCCACGGCTCCCCTGAAAACTGCTGGAGGAGAGAGAACACATCAGTCCTTGCCTGCCCCCTCCTCTCCAAGTGGCCAGGCGAGCCTCTCCCAGAGGCTGAGGCCCAGGCTCCCGGGGTCTCCCATCTTGCAAGTGCCCTGCTTCCTCTCAGAGACAGGCTGCGGGCCCGGGACCCCAGGTCTTCCACCCGGACCCAGGTAGAGGTGTCCCCGAGGGTCCTTCCCCTGCCGGGGATGGCTTCGGGGACGATATCTTTGCCTGTCTTAAGGATTGTTTGTTGCCATTGTTGTTTCCGGTACTTTTTCACCAAAAATTGTTTAAGACGCATGAAGATAGTGCTGAGTTCCCAGACCCCCTTCACCCGGCTTCTGCTGAGGGTGATACATAAAGTAACCAAGGGACGCGATCGAAATCGGGGAAAGGCTGTTGGCACAATACGAATCACCCAGAGGCCGACTTCACTCAGACATCACCAGTGTGTACATGTCTTCCAACCGTGTTGGTTTTCAGTTCTAATTTGTGTCAGTTAACCGGCTCCTGGTTGAGGGAGTCCGCGGGTTCAGGAAGTGAGTTAAGACAAACTGTGTTGCCATGTTCTTCTCCAGAAGCGGCCCTGTCAACGCCTTCGGGGGATCACTGTGCCCGCAGCTCCCCGTGGCTGCTCGGCGGCCATGCGTGGCTGTGCATCTTTTTCAGTGTTAGGCATTATCCCTCGCTTCCCTGCTATAGGGGACGCAGTTTTAAATCTCTGTTCCCCTACCCCAGCCCCACACCCTTCTACCCCTCCCATCCTCTTCAAATAGCCAGGTCATCATTTTGGTGAGATTGGTACTCAGTGCTACAACTGTTGTGATTTCTTCATTTGCCTAGTTTTCTGTGCACTGGTCAATAATTTTTATATGTTTTTAAGGGGAGGTGGGGCAGAAGGAGAGGGAGACAGAGAATTTTAAGCAGGCTCCATGCCCAGCACCGAGCCCTACGTGGGGGTCGATCTCGTGACCCTGGGATCATGACCTGATCCAAAGGCAAGAGTCAGATGTTTAACTGATTGAGCTACTCAGGCACCCTGCTAATTTTTTTTTTTTTTTAACTTCAAACACTTTGGGATGCCCGGGTGGCTCAGTCGGTTAAGCATCTGCCTTCACCTTGGGTCGTGATCCCAGGGTCCTGGGATAGAGTCCCACACTGGGCACCCCGCTCAGTGGCGAGCCTGCCTCTCCCTCTCCCTCTGCCTGCCGCTCGCTCTGCTTATGCTCTTTCTCTGTCTCTGTCAAATAAATTAGACCAAAAAAATCTTTAAACCTCAAACACTTTACCAATTGTCCAAAACTTTCCATGTACTGTCATTCACACCTGACTTTCTATCGATTCCATCATCTTGAAAGCAATCTCTCCAGAACCTTCTGGCATTTCCAAACTGAACTCGGTGCCCTCTGTGGTGGGCATTCCAGGCTCTCCTGCTCCCATCGGTCTGAGGCTCCCTTCACTTTCTCCTGAGCCGGATTTCCTGCTTCCTAGATTCCACATCTTCTTGCTCCTCAATCACTCCTCATTGCCGTGGGCATGGCTTCTGGCAGTTTCCAGAGAAGGAGGAGGTGGGAGGTAAATTTCTCGAGACCTCACAAGTCGAAGGCTGTCTTTATTTTTCTTTATTTTTTAATGCAGAGCTCCAGGTTAGAGATACTTTTCTTTCAGAATCACGGAGGCTTGCTCCTTTGTCTTCTGGCTTCCAGAGCTGCCTTGAGAAGTTGAAAGCACTCTGGTTCCATTTCAACGTCTCTGGAAGTTCATTGGCTCTTCTCCATGCTGCCATGTCCTGAAATCTCCCCCTGACTCCTCCTGATGGAAATCTGGCTTCAGACACCGTGCTAAGTACTTGTGGGACCTTTTGGTCTTGAGATTCACGTCTTTCAAGGTTTGGGAAATTTCCCTCAACTATTTTATTGGTATCGCCACCTCCTCTACCGCCACTTTCTTTCTTTTTCTAGAATGCCTGTGATTTGAGTATTAGAGCTCCAGTTCGCTAATCTTCTTATCCTTCATCTCCTGTTTGCAGTGATTTATTTTGCTCTATATCCTTGAGCAATTTCCTCAATGTTCTATCCCAAATCTTCCACTGAGTTTCATATTTCTACTATCATATTTTTTTTTCTTCCTAGACCTCTTCTTGTTCTCTGTGTTCTCTTTTTATGGCTTCATGTTCTTTTTTCATGGATGCATTATCTTCTGTTCTCTCTCTCTTTGGATTTAGAGGGTTTTGTTTTAATTATGGTTTTTTTATGATTTTTCTCCATGTGTGCTATCTTTTCCACTCTGGTTCCTTTGGTCTTTGTGTCTGTTTAGGTCTCTGCGTTCACATTAGAGGCTTTCAGCAATGTCTCGTGATCCTTTGTTGTCTGCTCTTGATAAAGAGCCGACACCACAGTGGCTGGGAATATTGAGCATCTGGGGTGGTGGGGGATGAGATGGGAGGTGGATATTGGATGTTGATACCCAAAGATATTTCTACTTGATCTGCCGACTCCCCAGAGAAAACTCTTGCATTCTCCTGTCTGGAGAATAGAGGTCTGGGTGCTAATGTTCCTAATGATAAATTCACTTAACCCCCTATTTTGAGGATGGTGTCCCAGCCTCCCCTGTGCTTGGAGCTCTCCAGGGTAGGTACTCCTGCCTCATAGTCACCGGGAGGGTCTCTGAGGGACTGTCACCTCATAGCATGGAATCTGGGAGAAGATCTGGGAGTGTTTAACTGCTTCTTCGACACTTTTCCCTGACTGCCCTTTCTCCCAGGACATCCCTCTGCCCCTTGTCTCCACCGCAGGAGCCTAGCAGAATGTGTCCATGTCTTCCTTCCCTCTGTTCCAGGACTCACCTAGACTAGGTCTCCAAGGAAAAGAAGAGGCTTCTTAGAGTGAACCAGGCCAGAGAGGGAGCTCCTGCCCCAAATGAGGACAGGCTTCCTTGAGCCTCATCCACATGTCCCCAGGTGCAGGGACACCATAGGATCATCAAGTACGGGATCTCATGGGGCTTTCCTGAGTCTGTAAGTCCCCCATTTGGCCAATAGGGGTGACAGTGCCTCCTCTCTCCACTTAATGGGAAAATCTTAAAGGACAGACAGAAATTGGAACTCTGAGATTGGAGTCTGCTGATGAGGAGCACAGGAGCTCTCCCGACCCTCTCCCCAGCGCTACTACGCTAGACGTGATCACCATCTGGGCACGAGGATTCTCCGTCATGGGAGCTGCCCATGGAATCGAAGCCACGCTGGCCTGTATCCACTAGAGGTTATTACCCCACCCCGTCCCAGTTACGATAACCCACGATTCTATGCCTAACATAGTACCAGAGAGAAGGGAAATGGTTGTCGGCGCAAAGATGTTTTATAGGAATGTTCACAGTAGCATTGTTCAAAATGTGTCCAAAGTAGAAATAATCCAGGTGCCCATCAACGGATGAACAGATAAACAAAAATTGTGCTCTCCCCGTACATGGGACTATGAGTCGGTGATAAAAAACAACAAACTTTGGACACAAGCTACCAAGTGGGTGAGCCTCAGACACAGGTTACTAAGTGAAAGAAGTCAGATGCGGCATGCCACACACTGAATGATTCCATATATGTGAAATGTTCAGAAAAGACAAAGCTATAGACGAGTAAAGTTCATGAGTGGTTTCCTAGGCTGGGAGGAAGGCGCTGGTGAGTGACTGAAATGGACACGTGGGATCTCTCTGGAGTGACGGAAGTTTTCTAAAATTCTCTCATGACGATGGTTGAACAACTCTGTAGATTTCCTGAAAGCCGTTGAAACGGACACTTAAGCTGGCTGGATTTCATGCTGTGTAAGTGAACCTCAGTGGAGCTATTAAAGTGGACTGTGCTAAGCAAAAATAATAACTACGTGTCGTAGGGCAATGATAAATGGAAATGAAATGCATAATGCATTGAAAGAGGGTAAAATGGAAGTATAATGCTTTAAAACCTTACATTATACTTGAAAGTGCATAATATTGACTCAAGGTAGCCCATGATAATTAAGGATGTATGCTTTAATCCCTGGAGATGCCCCTAAAAAGAAATAAAACAAAAACCTATAGCATGAAGACCCATAGAAGAGATAAAATGGAACCCCCCAAAACAACATGATTACAAAGAGGAGACAAACAGTGAGATGAGAGAATTAAATTCAACTTACCAAGCATTGTAATTACATTAAATGGGCTCAGTGCTTCATTAGAAGCAGAGGTTGTCAGAATGCACGGCAAAAGCAAGACCCACTGAATTCTCTCTGCAAGAAACCTATTTGAAATAGAAAGACTAATAAGGTATAAGTAAGAAGCAGAGGAATGATACTCCACACAAACATGAAGCAGAAGAAAGCTGACCATATTCATATCGGACAAAGTAGAATATAAGACACATCTATGGCATACGGGAAATATTAGCAAGGGGATTTCTTAATGATGAAATGGACAATTATCAAAAAGACAGAATAACCCTAAATGAGTATCACCTAGAGACAGAGCTTCAGAAACAGACAGAACCAGAGGGAGAAATAGGGAAAACCGTAATTATTGCTGGGAAGTTAACACTGTTCTCTTAGTGACGGCAGAATATACATTTTATCTCCAGGGCACGTGGAACAGTTACAGAGGCAGAGCCTGTGCTGGGCCAAAAAGCAGTCAAGAAATAGCAGTGGATTGTAATTAGTTCTTATAAAAATTTGTTACAATAATTAAAATTACACAGACACTTACTTTCTGATCAGCAATTATTTTACTAGGTACCCAAGAGAAATGAAACATACATTTAAGTAATCTATATATTTATTGCGCTGTCCATGAAATATACCTTGATTTTTAAAGAGTAAGCATAAAAAGTAAAATTATCGAGCATCATTAGGGCCGGGCATAGACCCAACTGGTGGACATGCATTAACTCACAGAAGCTTCACAAATCTTACAAATGAGGAAATCGAGACACCAAAGAAGTCCTGTCACTTGCCTAACGCCCTACAACTCACCACCAACACCCAAATACCAATAAAGGGTACCTTTGTTATCAACAACTTTATGAAGCAGGAATCTTCAGCCCCATTTCACAAAAGAAATTGAGGTTGAGAGAGTGACCCACTGACTTCTAGAAAGTGATAGAGTCGGGATTTGAACCCAGGTCGGTGTGACTTCCAAGCCGGGCCTCTCAAGCTTTCCGTGTGCAGTCCCTCCCCTGCCTGCTCTTGAGGGGCAGGCGGGATTCATACACAGCCCCTCACACACAGCCAGGTGAGTTCTAACTTCACACCTGCCCCTTTGGGAGATGTTTTAACGCTCTGTCCAGGATCTCGCCTCCTATCATCCCGTAGACACTTGGGGTGTAGGGGTGGGTGATTTTGGCAAATACGGTGAATTTCAGGGTAGGGGAATTTAGAATTTCTCAATTTGTCACCAGTTCATTAGTTCAACAGATTTTTGGAAGTACCAGCGATGTGACAGGCCTGGGGAAGCAGCAACAAACAAAATAACGGAGCTTATATCCTTCCGGGATGAGACAGACTATAAAGAGAATGATGGATGTATCATATAATTTCCAGCAGTGGGATGAAAAATAAGAACAAGGGGTGAGAGAGGGGGTCAGGAATGGCCTCTCTCGGGAGGCGACAATTGATGGGGTGACCAGGGAGGGAGCTGCAGGCAGGATAGTGAGCAAGATCACGTGAGGCCTGGGGGCGATGCTCACAACATGCCGGGCTGGGAGAATGTGTCATCTTGCGGAAACGGTCCTGACCAAGTTCACCTGAGGTCTCTAAGACAATGAGGGGAAAAGGAAGACATCAACTCCGGCCAGACCAAAATTAGGTCATGGCTGAGAAAGGACCAGGCTTTTTATAACAACGGCAGAGAGACTTCCTTCCCTGGTGGCCCTGAGCACTTCTGGGAACCCAGGGCTCCCTGCTCTGCCCTGAGCACAGAGCACTCAGAGAACTCTCAGACATCAAGCAGGTCATGGAGGCCCTACTCTGTTCTAGACACTCCATCAGGGGGTGTACACACTGCTTCATTAAATCCCCACAGGATTTGTAGGTAGAAAATGCTGATTGTATCTTACATTAGAGGAAACTGGAATTAAGTTCATCACTGGAAGGGGTCAGAAAAAGAGCTTGAGCCCAAATTTATGCAGAAACCAGGTTCTTTGTATTCTATAGTGCTATGAAGACCAAGAATTTTAGAAGAAATTACACAGGTCGCAAGGCAAGAAGGCCAGAGCCTCCTGAGCCTTTGGTACCTATTGACTGGATGGATGGATGGATGGAGAGATGGATGGATGATTGGATAAATGAATGGATGGATGGAAAGATGGATGGGTGGATGGATAGATGGATGGATGGTTGGATAAATGGATGGATGGGTGGATGAATGGATGGAGAGATTGATGCATAGATGGATGGATGGATGGATGGATGGATGGATGGATGGATAGATGGATGGATAGATGGATGGATGGATGGATGGATGGATGGACGGATGGATGGATGGATGAATGGGCAGATGGATGGATGGATGGATGGATAGATGGATGGATAGATGGATGGATGGATGGATGATGGATAGATGGATGGACAGATGGATGGATGGATGGATGGACGGATGGATGGATGAATGGACGGATGGATGGATGAATGGGCGGATGGATGGATGGATGGATGGATGGGTGGATGGATGGATGGATAGATGGATGGGTGGATGGATGGATGGATGGATGGGCGAATGGATGAATGGATGGATGGATGGATGGGCGAATGGATGAATGGATGGATGGATGGATGGATGGATGGGTGGGTGGATGGGTGTGTGGATACATGGAGAGATGGTTGGATAGCTAGGTAGATGGATGGACAGACAGATGGATGGATGGACAGGTGGATGGATGGATAGATGGATAGTTGGATGGGTGGATGGATGGATGGATAGATGGATGGGTGGACAGATGTGTGGATACATGGAGAGATGGTTGGTTAGCTGGGTAGATAGTTGGATGGACGGATGGATGGATGGATGGATGGATGGATGGATGGATAGTTGGATGGATGATGACACAGACACAAGTAGGCAAGCAGATCTTTTGCTGTAACTTATGTGCATGTGTTTTCAAAAATTGTATTGCCCCTTTCTGAGCTTCAGGGTCTTCATCTAGAAAATGAGAGGACTGGAATAAGAAGTTGGTTTCAAACTTGTTTTGGTAGTAAAATTCTGTCTTCAAATGCTACCTAACGGAGGGAGGTAAGCATGATGAGAGAGGAAAAGAGGATAGGGAAACAGGTGAGCAGGGTACCAGAAGGTCTGCCCCTGCCCCTCACCCTCATTCTCTGTAGGAGTGCCAGAGACAACTTCGTAAGACCAAGGAAGGCCTTGGACCAAGGTGATCCAGAACATTCCAGTTTCCGAAACAAGGACAGACCTACTGGGGAGGGGCAGCAGAAAAATAGAAGATCTTGGCTAGCCAAGAGCTGAACCCCTAGCTTTTCCCACCCATATCAAATAGCACTGTCTCGTGGGCTTACGAAAGCCCGTCCATTAAGGGGGGCCCAGGGGAGCACAGTGTTGCTTGCTTCTAGCTCTCCTGAGCACGTACAGATCAGGGAGCTGAATGTTGTCCGAAACCCTGCCAAGTCACTCACTCAGCCCAGGGGTTGCAGAGAAGAGCAAGGAAGTCTGAGCAGCCTCTGTCCCCATGTCCTGTTTGTGGATCAGACTGAGGGTGGGAGCTGGCCGACATGGCCCACGTCACTCATGGGCGACGGGCTTCTTTGGGCTCCCCCAGACTGTGGGCCTGGCCAGACCAGGCAGGACACTCATTTGGTTAGTGTGGGGATGCAGGGCCCCCGTCGAGGTGGGGTGACAGTTCTGTGTGTTGGCCAGGACCTGGGGCCAGGAGATAGGACTCTCGGTTGGAGTCGGTCCCAGAAAACTGGAGAAAGAGTCCACACTGGCAACTCCCACAGAGTTCCTGGGAGACGAGTGTCTGTGTGTGTCTGTGAACATTGTGTTGGAAGCATAGGGCTGAATGCTCAGGGCAAGGGAGGCAGCAAGACCTGGGCTCCAGTCCGGCTCTGCATTCACCGAGCAGATGACCTCCAGCAAGCCACGAATCTTCTCTGAGCCCCAGGGCGCAGACGGGGACCCCTGGGGCTGTCTGGCCCCGGCTATGCCCGAGTTCCTTGGGAGTCAATCACAACTGCTTGGCAAAGCTGACGGGCCTCAGTCTACCCCTGCCCTACCCCTGCCGCCACGCCCCCCGCCCCCCGCCCTCATTCTCCTCTTGCTGGAGGCTCCCTCTGAAATGCTCTTCTCCCTTTCCTCTCTCTTCATGGGTGGATTCTTTACTTCCCTTTAATGAGCACCCGCGGCTAGAACAGATGAACTCTGATCACCCGGAGCTGCAGGTAACAGAAGTTTATTTATTGTTCTCGGGGCAGTTCAGAGCAGGTGCTCGTGCCGCGTGGGCGGCACTCCTCCCCGCAGACTCGGGGATCCAGCCTCCTTCTGTCTGTGGCTCTGCCATCCCATCAGCATCTGCGTCCAGATGGGGGAGGAGAAGCTGGAGAAGATGGAGAAGACGCACCTTCCACCGATGTTCCACCAGTGAGCTCTCGTGGCCGACCCACCAGTGAGGGGAGGGTGGGCTGGAGGATGCAGCCCCTTTCTGTGCGTGTGTGTGTGTGTGTGTACATTTTGAGACGTGACTAGCTATCTCCACCATATCTGGCTAGTATGGGGATTAGATGTCCCTCCTATGTGTGTATCCAGCACCTCTGGCTTTCCCTGTATCATACTGTACTATTTTCTTGTGTCTGAAAATAGAACGGAAGCACCTCGCGGTCAAATTACATACTGACCTGTGCACCCCAGGGTGCCGGGCACGCGACGGCTACAATAAATTGCTGGGCGGGTGCATGAATGACTGGGCAGACAGACGTATTGAAGGAAGGACAGACAGGTCGTCCTCCACAAGCCTTCAAGCTCCCCATGCCTTAGCCGCTTCTTGGTGCTGGGAAAGCCACCAGCGGGTTGGTGAATTCCAGGCTGCACATTCTATTGCAGCCTGCGAAAGCCCTCGTGCCGAAGGCTTCACCTGCTGCGTCCCTTCCTCTCTGATAGCCCAGCAGGAGTGGGAAAGGGGGGACGGCTGCCCCAGCGTCTCAGCCTTGAACCTGCTGCACCTCACAGGCTGGCTCCAGCCCAGACGGGTTCTCGAACATCCGCTTCCTTCGCCCTCTGTACGGGGAAAGCTACATGAATGCCACCCAATCCCCTCCATTTTGCCCCCAGCCGCTTGTTTCCCCTCCTGGTTCAGCCAGATCTCCCCAGTGCCATCCCAGACTCATTCTCAGAAAGAAACAGCGCCGCCTCGGCTTTTTGCAGTGCCTGGTATGGGGGACCAGACCCTCACAGTAAGGAAGAGGCAGGACTGCCCCTGACGGCTGGGGTCATTCCTGGGGACAGGGACTGGGACAAAGTCGCGGCTCCTCGGATCCGGAACCAGGAGGAAGGGATGTGGACCCAGGGCAGGGGCTCGGGAGTCTCTCATCTTGTCCAAGCCGGCGAAATGCCTAGGAGGTGGTGAGCATTGAGACGGCCTCATCCTTGCAGAGATCATGCCAGGGCTAGGAAGCCGAAAGTCCGGGAGTGGGCGTGCAGGGGTCCCAGCGGATGGGGGGAGGGCAGAGCTTGCTCTGGGAGGTTCAGACCACCTTGGGGGAGCCGCATGGTGTTTATTCCCCTGCCCTCTTCCTGTAGGGTTTGGTGCTTTTAAATACCCCGAGTTTCAGATCTGCTGGCGGAAGTGTCTGTGTCCATCCTGCTGAAGGGGCTGGACAGCAGCAGCGAGCCGTGGAACTCGGGGACAAGAAAAAGAACCACAGCCACGCCGGCAGCTGAGGCTTATGGAGCACGGGGCACCTGGGTGGCTCGTTCCGCTGGGCGTCCCACTCTCGATTTCGGCTCGGGTCGTGATCTCAGGGTCCTAGGACTGATCCCCACTCTGGCTCCACGGTCGGTGGAATCTGCTTGAGGTTCTCTCTCTCCCTCTCGCTCTGCCCCTCCCCTGCTCACACATTCTCTCTCTCTCTCTCTCTCTCTCAATGAAGAAATAAAATCTTTTTGAAAAAGATTTATTGAGTACATATTTATTTATTTATTATTAATTACTAATTATTTATTAATATGTGTTGAGTACACCAGGCAATACTGCTCTAAACTCGTCACTGGATTAACTCACTTCGTTCTCGCAAGTACCCATGAGCAGGCACTGGCGTCATCCCCATTTGGCAGCTGAGAAAACTGAGGCAGAAGCTTTGACTACTTGGCCAAGGGCATCCAGCTGGTTAGTGGCAGGGCTGGGACGTTACCCCGGATGGCCTCCTCACCCAGAGGTGGGTGAAATTCAGGCCTATCTCCGAGTCTGGCCCTGGCCCCCTCAACCCCGGGAGGAATCCTTCCAAGAGTGTTGACAGTTCCGGGTTATGCTGTGTTAATGCAAATAGTTTTCCTTTCAGAGCCTTGCCTCTTCCCCTAACCCCCCTTTTTTTGTAATTGTTGAAGTATAATTTAGATGTAATATAATGCACGGATCTTGAAGTGCAGGCCAGTATCCTTTAATAAACCTGCAAATGGGCTCAATAAACACCGCAAACAAGATATGGAGCTTTCCTAACCCCCGTGATGCCTTCCAGTCGAGCCAATATGGCTAGAAGCGACCACAGTCTCACGTTGCCTATTCTGAGAGTTGATCTAAATGGAATCAGTCAGGGCACCGGCCTCCCTCTTTGGCTCTTCTCCCTTCGTCCTTCCCTCCCTCCCTCTCTCCCTCCCTCCCTCCCTCCGGTCAGTGTGTTTCTGTTCCCAGCGCTTTGTTTCACACCTAGCTGTCCGGACCTTTGCCGTCTGGAGGCCACAGCAGACATCACTAATCGAGTAACGCCCTCATTCTCCCTGGGCCCACCTAAGGCTTCCGAATCCTTCACGCAGTGGATTGTGATCCGGGGAAGTCCTACCAATCGATTGCAATTGGCACAGGAGCTGAAATTCACGTGAGGGCCCAAGACGAAAGTCAATCCCTATCTCGGGGCGAAAGCTGCATTTTTTTTGTTTGTTTGTTTCTGCTGTTTAGTTTGAACTAAAGGGAGACTTGCAAGCGGTTGCAAAATTCATACAGGGTCCCCATCTACCCTTCATCCAGCCCCCAATGGTAACATCTTACAGAGCAGTAGTCGGTTTTCAAAATTAGGAAATTGACACTGGTATAATCCTGTTACCTAAACAACAGATCTTACTTGGATTTCACCAGTTTTTACACGCTCGTTTGGACGGGAGGTATATAGTTCTATGACATGTTACCACGTGGACAGAGAAACTCCCCTGTGCTCCCCCTCCCCGGCCACACCCTGCTCCCCCCACCCCTACATGGTTCTTCCCTGTGTCTTCCTGTCTCTCCTTCCCCCAGTCCCACCCCATCTTGATGACTGTAGCTATGAAGTAAAAGAAGCACAATTTAATTTTAATTTTAATGGGAATTCAAAGCTTGAGCTAAGAGGAATAAGCTCTGATAGTGAAATCCTGTGAAATCTGGATTCCAGGCTTAACTCTGCATGACCTTGGGCAATTCACTTCATAATTTGGAGCCTTATTTTTTGGTGAGTAAAGCAGAGATAATAATAATAATAATAATAATAATAATAATAATAATAATAATAATGATAACCTTTATGTTGTAGAGCTGCAATGAGGAATCTGGGAAGCTATAGATAGGAATATTCTTTGACCTGTAAGGTGTTGGGATTGCTGTTTTTGGGGGGTGCTGAGAACTGTCTCCTCTATTCCCTGAGTTATGAACTGGTTGAGAAATAATACAAAGATGTTATTCTTATTACAGATAAGATGGACAATGGGAAATGGAGCTTCTCGCCTGGGGAAAATGAGCTTGCTAACGCTGAGCCCTGAGTCAGCGGCACTGCCCCACACGGGAGCTCTGTGTCCCAGCCCCCCTCCGACGGCTTGGGCTACGGTGTCAGGGATGACATGGAGACGAGTGGGTGACACTGGGATCCCTGGTGGCGGAGCTGACAAGTTTGCTGAGGGATTGGATGTGGGTGGTGAGGGAAGGGAAGGAACCTCCTAGGTTTGCAGCCTGGGGAATCAGGGTGGGGGGAGGTAGTGCCACTTACAGTGATGGGAAAAATGGGAGTTGGAACTGGTTACCTGGAAGGGAACAAACCAACTTAGCCACAAACTGAGTGATAATAGCTCACCACCTCCTGGGTAGGCCACAGAGGGGCTTCGGCCCTAAATGATTGGCCCCTAACCCTGGCCACTCTCTGAGTCCTGTGTCCACGGAAATCTGTGAACTTGTGCCTTTGGCGTCCAAGGACCCATGGATGAGTGGCAGCTGGAGGGCGCGAGACCCCAGGAGCACCATTCAGTGCTCCCCTGAGAGGTCAGCCGTCACGGGGGTTGCGCTTGGTGTAGCCCTGATCGCCCCCCCGCCATCTTCCCAATGCAAGGGCACCGCCGGGACTTCCGGTGCTCCAGTCCCTCTAGCGGGCCCCAGGGACCACAGACAGACAAAGACACTGGTCTTGCCCTTCAGGAGAGGACAGCCTGCGGGAGACTCCCACCCATCCTGCAGTCCCCTTGTCTCATAAGAGGCTGAGTGACTCAAACACAGGTCTCATGACGCCCCATCTTCCCGCTCCATCCATCTCCCATTTGGCCTGGTCCCCTTTCTGCCCAAGAAAACCCATTTCCCAGGCCGTACCCTCTCTCCTACCAGGGGGGGCAGTTGTGACGACAGCCCTCTGGGGACCTGGGCGATGCTGACTGTGATTTCACCGTGCTCTCGGCCTCATCCCAGGCGAACCGCCCCAAGGTCAGCCCTGATCACATACAGGGTGTGTTTAGGAAAACATTGCTCTCTCCAGTGGGGAGCCCGGTGTGCGCCCAAGGCTAGGGTGGGTGGGGAGGGGAGCAGAGGGGCTCCCTGCTCTGTTCTGAACCCAGCCCTGCAGGGCAGAGGGAGCATCCTGGGCGCTGAGCCACCAAGAACAGAGGCCCTGTCCCCGCAGGAGGAAGAGAGGGTGGCCCTTGGCCGCCTGGTCCCCGCTTCAGCAAGTCCACCCCGCCCAGCCGGCGGGGAGGAAGGTCTTGCGAACCGCAGTCAGGAAAAGCAGTTGCAACGAAACCAGAGAACCACCTGGAAGGTGCACTGAAGGCAGAGGGAAATGAGTCCAAGTTCAGTCCCCGGATGGTCCCACCTCTCTCACCTGCTCCGACCTTGCCCAGCCCAGGCTCCAACCGGGAAATTGTACCAAGGTCCCCGCAGTCAGTAACCAGAAAATTCAACCAGACTTTCCTGGGCGCATGAGCCGATTATTGATTCACTTGTTTATTATTGTTTTTAGTGAATAAGATAATGTGATCTGAGGAGAGCTTACTCAAGGCGCCATGCTGTGTCACTTATGCTTCAGCTCATTGAATTCCCTCGTCCACTCTGGGGCCGTTATCAGCCCTGGGTTACTGTAATGAACTTAGTGAAGATAACTACATAAGCCAAGGTCCCACGGCTAGGAAAGGGGGCCGTGAGACTGAACCACGTTTCCTCACACGAAACCCACTCTGTTTTCACTAGTGTCGCTTCTCAGCATGGTTCGGGATCAAGTGGGATGAATTTCATCCCTATTCCATCATTCTGCTGGTCCCGAATTTTCTCAGCTATTCTCAGGCCATCAGGCTTCTAAACGAACTTCACGTCCCCACGGCCATGGTCCCAGGAATGGCCCTATGTTTATTAATTGTATCGGCAAGAGTTGACAGCTTTACATTTCGACTTCGTTTCTAGAAACACGAGTGTGTCTCTATTTCCTCAGATGCTCTTTTTCTTCCCCCTGTGGGAGAGCATCCCCAGTTTTCTCTCAGTAGCCCTGGCAGTCCCTTTTGTAGAGCAAATTCCGGTGTTTCAGCTTTTGGGGGGCTATTCTGCGTGGGATCCTTCTTTGAACCCCACCTCGAAATGAAGCCTGGCGACCCGATGTGCAAGTTAGTCACTTTTCCCCAGTCTTTGTACCAGGTTCTGTTACCCAAAAAACCTTCTTGCCATTTGCTGTTCGGTCCCACCCCAGCAGAGTTGTTTGGATTTTTCGAGGTAGAAAATCACATCATCAGCAAATTGTTATCATTTTCGCCTCCCTTTCCAATGTTTATCATTCCGATCTGTGTTTTCTTGTCCGTGGGATCACCTGGAACATTCTCTCCTGTGCCAAGACCGGGGCCGGGCCGTGTGGTGAGGGAAGACCCAAGAACGCCGTGCGTATCGCTGGCTGGATCTTTGCAGCCGTCCCTCAGATGATCGATAACCGTGTGCTGAACGTCTCCCGTGGACCAGGGATGCTAGACGTGTGTTTCTAGTCCCCGTGCCCCGCACAGTCTGGTGGGAAGCCAGGAAGCTAGTAAGTACGCAGACTCAATTGTAAGTAAATGAAACATGGGCCAGAGAAAGTATAAAGTCCCATCCCTTCTATCTCCCAGACGAGGAGTCAAGTACCAGGATGGGAAAGTGACTTGCACAAGATCTCACAGCAAATAGGCAGCTGGGCTGAGATGCAAATCTTTTTTTTTTTTTTTTTTGCACCTGGAGGCTGGGAACTGCCTCCAACCTTTCTCCAGCCTATGAATATGGGTCTTGGGCCCAGAGGGCTGGCTGTCCTCCGGGAAGGGTCGGTTCCCTGGCAGAGCCCATTCCAGCTGGCTGAGGGCTGGGGACAGAGCTCTCTGCTTCCTTTGACGGCTCCCCAGGAAGCAGAACCTTGCATTCGGCAAGGCTTCCGTGGAGCCCGGCAGCCGGGCTGAAAGCCTCGAACCCCGCAGCTGTTGCCACTCTCTGGGCACTGCCTGCCCTCGGGGTCTGCCCCGAGGCGGAGCTCCATTTCCCTTCCCGGAAGTCTCTGCCCCGGAAACAGAGGTCAGACTACAGGTTGTGACCTAGTCCCGGGACCTGTGGCTGGAGGCCCAGCTGAGAGCGGAGGGAGGCCAATGCCAGGCCTTTCGAAGTGGGAATGAGCATGGCGCTTGCAAACGAGGTCTCATCTGCCTGCAGACTCCCTGTGGCTCCACAGTGACTCAAATCACCATGGCTGGGATGGAAGCTTCTATGCCTCCACTTACAGAACTCGTTCTAAAGTTCCTGCCCTTTAGCCCTCCTTGAGCTGGTCCAGGCTCATCTCAGCCTTAGCAGTCTTCATGTGGAAGGCCTCGTGGTGCTTTTCTCCCCCGACCCACTCCCTCTGAGTGTTTGCCCACTCCGTCCCCTCCTCCAGGAACTTTGTCCCCCTCCCGCCAGGGCCCCCTGCCCCCGTCCTAATGTTCCCATGACCAAATCCTCCCCCTGCCACATGTCCAGGCGCGGGTCCCTCCTCTGGCAAGCCTCCTCGGCCCAGCCCTGCCGGAGGTGACTCTGCGTCCTCCAAACTCGGGTCACACAGACAGGTCCCAATCGTCCCAATTGGACAAGTTCCCGAAACTCTCTGGGCCTCAGTTTCCCTATCTGCGAGATGGGGATGCCGGTCCGGCCACCTCAGGAAATGAGAGGCCTCGAAGATGAAGCGAAGACAGCAGTGGACACGCGCACTGCCCACACCTGTGCCGAATACTGCGGGAAGCGCTTTACGAAGGTTGGTGTTCTCGGTGTTCCCAGTCCCTGGAGAGAGAACAAAGGCATAGGGAAGTGAGGGGACAGGCTCCAGGCCTAACCGGCAGCCAAGCACGGGGCGTGCCCAGGCAGCCCCCTGTGCTCCATGATTGGGGCTAAGCGTGCACCCCCGGGGTCGTGCGTGTCCCCGCCAGTGCATTCGTGGCCATGCGTGCGTGAGAGAGCTCACCGCACAGCACCTGGCACGGGTGGGGAATCGCTCAGGGAGCATTTCCTTCCATAGCCCTTTATCTCTGCCCCTCTTGGACTTGGCCCCTCTGCTTGGTTTATAATTCCGTGGTTCACCGCCTGCCCGGCTGTGGGCTCCTGGAGGCTGGGGCCCAACTCTCAGCCGCGTCTGAGTCTCCGGAGCACGACCCCCGGGCCCTGACACCTGCGCCCCGCCCCCCACGACTCCCTCTGACTTTCCTAAGCAGGCACATCTCACTAGCCCACAGCAGGGGTCCTTGCTCGGCACCCAGCCCAGCCCCCGGATACGGGAGGGCCCCTGCTGCAAGTGCCCGTGTCCCATCACCCAAGGGCTGCCTCCTCCTCTTCCTTCTGTCTCAACCCCGATGTCACCTGCCCAGGGTGGCCCTCCGGGGGCACTCTTCCTAAAATGGCCCAATTCCCACTGCCCTGTGTTAGTTCCTCCATAGAACACATTGCCTTGGGAAATTCTCTCATTCTGTTGATTAATTTGCTTGTTTCCGTCTCCTTCCCACTGGTATCTAAGCTCCGTGAGTCACGGGTCCTTGTCCCTGGGGCGGCTTAGAGCAGAGCTCCTTATGCTGTAGTGTGCTCACAAGTCGCCTGGGAACCTCGCTGACGCCGTCGATCCCCGCGCTCTGAGCAGCCGAGGGCCTGCGCTGGGGTTCTCAGCCCCATGGAATTGGAAGCCCCTGAGGCTGACTGGGGCGTGTGCTCACGTGTGCACACCTCTCTTCCAGAGCAGGGTTGGGGTCCCCAGCTCTGGAGCCAGCGCAGCCTCCGTGCAAGCTTACCGCACTTGCCTGCACCTCTGTTTTCCCAGCTGTGGAATGGGGCGGATGGCAGTCTGAAGACTAAATTTACAGAGGCAGCTGTCTGTCCCCGCCCAGGCCAGCGGCCCGGTGAGTCCTCGGGCATCAGCCAGAAGCTGTCAGCAGGAGACCACAGGAGGAGGACCCGGAGACGGCGCCAGGCCAGGTGTGTCCTTCCGGGCCAGCTGTCTTCCGGGCTGACGAGGACCCCCGTCTACACTGACTGCCGAGCTCCAGCAAGATTACACGGCTGACCCGAGCACCAAGCTGCACCTGCTTCCCAGCATTTGGGAATGGCCGACCACGCAAGAGAGAAAGGCCCTGGGTGGCCAGTGATGACCCTTCCCAGAGGCTTCTTGCATGGATGCTGGCTGGGGGATCCCCGGGTCGCGGGGCAGCGTGGGAGGCAGCTCTGTCACCAGTGCGGTGGCCCACATTTCATCGTTCCACGCTCTTTCCCCGCCTATCTCCCCGGGGCATGAGTCAGCCTCTGTACAGGGCCTTATTATTCCCATTCTACAGACAAGAGAACCAAGACTCAAGGGGGCTCCTGGGAGGCTCTGCAAACAGAGCTACCTATCCCTGGATAATGGGAGGTTAGGAGGTTCTGACCCAGAACAAGGAAGGTCCAGAGCCCCCCCCCCACCCCTAGGGATCACCACACTTC
This sequence comes from Nasua narica, assembly GCA_028533885.1. NCBI lineage: Eukaryota > Metazoa > Chordata > Mammalia > Carnivora > Procyonidae > Nasua > Nasua narica. Next base: position 13,330,211 of record CM052815.1, read on the forward strand.
ACCTAGGGACCCCTGCAGGCTCAGGGATCAAAGCCAGGGCTCCCTTTCCACCTTGTCACTCACACAGGGCCACAGGCCCGGCCCCGGAAACCAGCTGAGGGCCATGAACAGTCAGACTGAGACGTACCAGCTCGGGAAGGAGGCGACACAGGCTGTCACAAGCGGTCGATGGCATGGACCCCGCCACCCACCCCCGTCTGCCTGGTGAAGCCTGCACACCCTCTCTCAGACATTTCTTTTTAATTCATGAATTACAAGTGTTATAAAGAAGCTCCCAAATGACAATATAGGAATAGATGGGCTAGGTTATTGACTCATCGAATGGCAAGACCTAGCGGCAGATTTGATAGCCAGTGTGATTTCAGAGGAACGACGAGCCCAAATGATACTTCAAGATGCCTGCCGCCTAGAATATAATCTGAAAATTCCTGTGATCTCGCTTGGCAACAGAGTCACAGGTGCCACTAATCACCGTGTTTGTTGCCTACACGCGCTGGAAGGAAATGCTCAATTTCAAAGAATAAAGATGCAATTCTTTTCCCTCATTCAAATCCAGGGACCTCAGTCAAGTGCTCTGTTAAAAGAGAGGCGGGAGCCCACGGCTAGAGCCCCGGGAGCGATGGCTGGGTGGAACCGTGGCGTTGGGAGGAGGGAGACAGAGCTTCGGCAAGGCCCGCTGCCCTGGACTGTCCCCTCTGTGCACCTCCCAGGCTGGGCACTGATCCTCAAATCCCGCATTTCCTACTGCTTAATCGACTGTTTTCCCACTGTAGTCTTAGAGGCCTTTGAAAAGGTCCATCCGGCAAGACAGGGCTCATGGGAAAATCTACTCCTGGGCCCATTCCCAGAGTTCCTCTCTCCGGGATCTGCATAGGCTGCCTGGCCTCCACTGCCAAGGCCAGCAGAGCCGGGAAGGCCTGATGGGCAGGGCGGAGAGAGCCCATCACGATCACCTCCCTGCACTGCGGACTGAGCCCCTCCTGTTGTTTACGGGGCTTTCCTGCTTGTGATCCCATCTCATCTTCACTCCCCTCCCGTCCCTGAGAACTGCCGTCTCCATTTTGTGATCAAGCTCCGAGAAGTGGCACATTTGCCCAAGGTCACACAGCCAGGAAGTAGGAGTTTCTTCTGTGGCTGCTGTCCTTTGTTTGGGATCTCTGCTGCTCGGAGAACGAGAAAGCAGGTCTCCTGTCTCCATGGTTGTAGCTGGCTGGCTGGGAAGCTGGAGTTTGTTATTTTGTATCTGGCTTCGTTCGTTCATCCATTCATCCTTCTATCCGTCTGTCCATCCGTCTGACGAATAGGTACCCTGTGCTAAGCAAGCCCAAGATATGCAGCAAGAGCTGATATCGCCCGGCCCACGGAGCTCATGGTGGTGGGAGGGAAGCAGAAAGAGGAGTTTCATCAAACAGCGACACAAATAAGTGGAAAGGTGAACAGTGCCACGAGCTCTGAGGCAGAAATATGTGTCTGGGGTGGGGGGAGGGTCTGCTGGGCTTTAGCAAAGGTCAGGGAGGGCCTTCCAGAGCTGAGATCCGAAGCACGAGCAGGAGGCCACCAGGGAAGAGAAGGGGGGCAGCTGGACCCGCTGGGGGCTGCTGGTTGAGAAGGGGCCACGGTCAGGTTGGAGTTGTGATCCCGGGGGATCACTGACCAGCTGTGCAAACATGATAAGCCCGTCTACTCAGAGCCTTGGTTTTTTGAAAAATCAGGATTATAATAAGAATCCCCACTTGGCAGGAGTATCGTAAAGCTCTCAGCACGGTGCCCAGCCCCTGGCAAAGGCTCTGCCTCAGTACTTCAGCTCCTAGTGAGTGTGGACAATGAGTAAATCAATCCAGGAGAGCACTTATCAGAAGATCCAGCTGCAGCATGGACTGAGGGGTGTGTGGAAAGGTCTGTGGTTCACTTGGCAAGGGCCCCATCTCCGCGGCTCCTTAGGACCCTGTGGGGGCCCGGGCACACCTCACATTGATTAATGATCAGATCTCTGAGGGCGCCTCTGGCATCAGCAGCTTTTAAGCCTCCGCGGGGAAATCCGATGTCCAGCAAGGACCAAGGGCCACCGTCTGCAAGGCTGGTTTCACCAGCGGGGTGCAGCGGGGAAGGGTTCCTGGGGCACTTGGTGGTTGGGGCACCCCTCGAGAATGGAGAAGATTTAGTTACACGGAAAAGACCAGGAGGGGAATTCCAGGCTGGGGAAGAGGCAGAATGAAATCTTAGAGATTGGGGTGGACCCTGGAGTTGGGGAAATGGGGGGCGATGAAGGAGGCTGGAGGCTGGGAGAGGCTGATGGAGCGGGGTGATCGCAGAGTGGCAGTCAGTTGTTGAAGAGCCTTGAGGGTTAAGAGGGGCCTTTGCCTGGTTGGACAGTTGATGCAGGTGGATGGGTGTGGAAAAACTCCCGTCTGCAGGGCTGCCTCTTTGAAAAGAGCCAGGATGGCAAAAGGGTGTCATCTTATATGCCAATTCTGGTTGATCGGAGTAGGTGTTTAGGGATTCAGTGTTAAGAAGGATTCAGAGCCTGAATCGGAGCGTGGAAGTGATTGACAATGGTAGCCAAGGCCAAAGGCGTGTGGCTCGGACGGCCACAGCTGTGCCAGGCACTTCCCGTCCTGGCTGGGGCCAGGGGTGGGGAGGGAGGCAGGGCTGCTGCAGGCGGGCAGCGAGGGTAGAAAGTAGGGACTAGTCTTTCCTTCCCTTCTGTGGTGGTTTCCCTGAAATTGCTTCAAGAAAGAGGACCTTCCCTACACTTCGGTGATTAAGAAGCCAGCCAGGAGAAAAAAAGCTTAGTGTGTTTGGATAAAGTACAAGGCAGGAAAAGGTAGGTCAAGAAAATTGGTTGGGTGGGCTTAGAGATTCTCAGGATCCCTTCAAGTTGTGATACTCAGTGGAGAATTCCCCCCAAAGGCCTTTGACAGATAGTGAGAGTCTTGTCACTGGAGGCATTCAAGGAAAGAAAAGCTAGAAGACCGGTGAACCGGACAGCAGAGAGACTCACATCTGAAGGGCTGGCTGAAAATTCCTCTTTGGGGTTCTTAGCGTGGTGATTCTGTGATACGGCCCAGCTGATGGCGGGGTTGGGGGCACTGTAAAAATGACTCGTTCCTGAAGGCGTGAGCGAGGACTGCATAGAGCTGGGTCTGTGCTTCAGAGGCCCAGAGACCAGAAAAAGGACCCAGAGGGAGAGCAGTGAGAGAAGAGAGCTCCTGGAGCCCCCTGCCTAAGGAGTGTTGGTGGCACATTGGATTCATCCCCCTGCCCCCCCATCCCAGGGCAGACTACCCAGTGGTCCCTGAGTGCCTTCCTCTACACCAGCTCTTTGGGGCCCCAGCTGCTCTGCCAGGAGTCTGTCTTAGAGGAGAGACTTGTAGACGTACATTCTCGTCTGCCCTTCTAACAAACACGTGCTAGGACCGCCAGCTCCGCTCTGCCTGGTTGTGCTTGCAGGGCTGATGGGGGAACGGGAGGACAGGAGAGGCAGTGCCGTCTTCGGGCTCTGCTGGAGTCACAATGACCTTCCAGGTCCTTTCTGCTACGGATTTGGGGAGGCCAGGGCTACAAGACAAGCGTTGCCCACTCAGTGCCGGGTGCACGCTTTGAAGCAGGAGCTCAGCTCTCCAGCCCTGTGATGTCGTCTGCGCTCTGTACTTGCTCCCCGGGACGGGAGAGAGCAGCGGATACAAAGCCACCTTCTAGACAAAGCCAGGCTGCACACGAGCGTGCTAGCTTCCCACTCGGGTAGAGCGGACATTTTAAATACATGCACGTTGAGGTACAGACTATCTCTGGAAGGGTATTCGAGAAGCAAATATCTGTGCTGAATACTTCCTGGTGGGGACCGGGGCGGGGAGGGAGATGGGGTTTTCTTTCCTTAGCTTTTCAACTCTTTTGAATTTGGTACCATCATGAGTTGACTCTTCAAAATGAAATATGTTAGGCACCGTGCTGCAGTCAGACTCTCTGGGTTCAAGTGTTAGTCTCGAGCACATTACTTAGCCTCTCTGTGCCTCAGTTTCCTCTTCTGTAAAAGCAGGGAGGTTGTCAGCATCCGGCTCAGGTTGTGAGAAGAGCTGGGCCAGCGTAGCCCAGTGATTGTCAAGGTGCCTGGCACGTGAGAAGCCCTCGATGGCTCTGAGCTGCTTGGGTGACAGTTTCTGATGGGGAAACTGAGTCTCAGAAAGGTTAAGCAGCCTGGCCATCAGGAACCTGTTTTGCACGTGGGGACAAATGACACGTTGTCCCCTTGCGTGTTGGAGGGGGTGTGTGTGGCAGGAGGGGGGAGGGGACACACACACACATACACGGAAGGCCGCCAAGAGAGCTGAGGACCCAGAGGAATTAGGGGGCAGGGTGGCGGAAGCAAGCAGGAGGAGAGCCGAGCGGAGCGGCCTGAGGTCACTGGAGAGAAGCTGAGCCCAGGCAGAAGGACAAGAACATCTTTCTCTCCTCTGTGTCCATGTCCCTCCCCCCGAGGGAGGAGCAGGTGCTCCCCCTTGCACGCACACAAGGCTCGTGTGCACAGATGCACACTCAGCCTTCATAGGTGCCTCGCCTGGGGTTTGAGAGCCCGTCATGATCTGGCACTGATTTTACTGAAGCAAATTCAAGGACATCATCAACACGGGGAGATGAAGCAGGGAGGGGACGCTCAGAGACCAATGTCACCTTGTCAGCAAGGGCCGTCCCCGACCACCCTCTGGGAAATCTCGGCACCCCATCCTGATCTATGGCCTATCGCTGGTCTATCATCTGAGCTTCCGAGAATTTACCTATTTGTTTATTATCTGTCTCACTCCTCCGAAACGAACCTCTGTGAAGCTATGGGGCCTGTTTTGTTCTCTGATTGCTCCCCGGCCCCTGGGCCTGGGCCTTGCACACAGCAGGTGCTCCAATAGGGACACTCACCATTTGGGGGGGGGGGCAATTACCACACGCTAAACGTTTCACAATCCCAGCCTGCCAGGTGGGCACTAGAATTTTTTATTTGTTTTCAAAGATTTTATTTATTTATTTGAGACAGAGAGAGAGAGAACGCGTGAGGCAAGGGGAGCGGCAGAGGCAGAGGGAGAAGCGGACTCCCCGCTGAGCAGGAAGCTCCTTGAGGGGCTTGATCCCAGGACCCTGAGATCGCGACCCGAGCTGAGGGCAGACGCTTAACTGACTGAGCCCCCCAAGCGCCCCCAGCTGGACATTTTTATTCCCATTTTACAGAAGAGGAAACTGAGGGTTGAGAGCGATCCGGTAAGTGGCCAAGATTTGAGTGCAGTTCCCTGAGTGCATTTTCACGCGGCTCAGAAGCTGGGGCCGGAGGATCGTGGCCCTGAGCGGGCCGGCTTCCCACACCCCACCCAACCTGGGCTCAAAACCCTGAGACTAGCCACCCCCCAGGCCTGCTGGGGTGACTCGCCTCCACCAGGGGACCCCTTTTTCCTGGCAGCGGCCCCCTCCCTTAGAGGCTGGAGGCAGCAGCCCCTGGGTCGCCGTGCCTTCTGCTCAAGCGGGAGAATGGGTGGTAGAGGGAGAGGTACGGAAAATAACCCATCACCGTTTCTGACACATAACGGGTCGTATGAGTCAGGAGCCCGCAGGAGACACGGGGCACACAAGGGTCTGACGGAAGAGAACTGAAGGGAAAGTGTATTCACGGAGGTGTGCGCTATCGGTTTCCTAGGGCTGCAGGAACAAAGTCTCACAAATGTGCGTGGCTTCAAACAACACAAATTGACTCTCTGGTTCTGGAGGCGGGAAGTCCAGAATGCTGGTTCCCTCCGGAGGCCCCACGGGCCGGGGATCCATCCTTGACCCGTCCAGCATCTAGAAGCTGAGGGCTTTCCTTGGCTGCTGGCTAAACCATTCCAGCCTGTTTCCATCATCGCCGAGCACCTTAAGCTTTCCTCTTACGGGGACCCTAACGATTGCATTATTGGGCCCACCCGGAGAATCCAGGATCATCTCCCCATCCCAAGATCCTTAATTTAGTCACCTCTGCCAAGTCCCTTGTGCCACGTCAGGTAACATATTCATGGGGCCCAGAGATAGGTGTATGGACATCTTGGGGGGCATTATCCAGCTTACCACCTGCGGAAGGGGACAGAGGGTGGCCAGGAGTTAGTATCGAGGGGAGGGTTATTATCACCCCTAGGCCCCAAGCGTGGGGCAGAAACAAAAATTGGCCTCTCTGCTCCTGCGGATGCCTCCTACTGGCTGAAGGCCGACCAGAGGCGTGGAGCAGAGCAGGGGAGGGGCGGGGAGAGAGAAGATTAGCAGCACAGAACTGAGGCCACTGTGTTAGCTGTGACTGCCACTGCATCTGAGGCCTGGCCTACCGGAGAGGGTCCAGGACCCGGGGCTGCCTGGCTCCATCCCTGGAAAAGCAGAACCTTCCTATGCCATCCCAGCGCCCTGGGACCAGAGTCTGTTCCCCCCAAACCACGCTGTCAGGATTTGGGGCAAAAAAAGCTGCGGGGGCGGGGAAGGGGGTGGTGGAATTTCAAAGCCAAAGAGCCAGCTAGCTCTTCAAAGCCCTCTCTGCAACAAAGGACGGGAGAGGAGGTGAGAAGACAAAGACGCTGGCCAGCAGGAGGCCGGCTGACGGCCCCCAGAAAGGTGAGGTGCAGGAGGAAGCAACTAGAGCTACACAGAGCTTCTGATCTTCCAGAAAACGCCCTCCCCCACCATCACCACCGCTGGTCCTTAAACAGACCCCCCAGCGAGCGGGAGCCTGAACAGTGAGAAGTGAGGAGCCCAGGACTGGCAATGTAGAAACTAGGATCTGGTCTGTCACTGACTTAACTATGTGACCTTGACCATGATAGTCACCCCTCTGCACCATAGCTTCTGCATCTATAAAATGGGGATAATGGGACCCAGCACCTAAGGTCAGGTTCTCTAGAAGCAGAGCCTGAGACAAGGATTCTGGCCCACATGTGATTTATTTGAGGGAACCTGGAGAGGAGGAAAGGACACAACAGGTGGGGCAGAAGCCTGGGAAGGCTGTGGGTGCAGTTGGAGCCCCACAGAAAGGACCTCAGAGTTGTGCCCTTCGAGGACAAGCCCATAGAACGGTAGCTTTAGTACTCATCTTGGGGGAGGCGCATGTCCCATTCTTTCCCTGCTCTAGCAGACTGAATAATGCCCCCCCCAAAGATGTCCACACCCTCATCCCCAGAAGCTGCAAATATGTTACCTTCTAGGTAAAGGAGGACTTTGCAGGTAAGACCGTTGAGACGGGAGATCATTCTGGGTTTACTGAGCGGGCCCCCTGTTATCACAAGGTTCTTACAAGGGGAGACAAGGAGGTCAGAGTCAATAGCTGGGGTTGGGGGGTGACAAGGGGAGCAAGAGGCTGGAGAGATGTGGGGAAGACGCCAGCGGCCAGGGAAGGCAGGTGCCTCTAGAAACCGGAAGCAGCCGGGGATGGATTCTCCAAATGTGGCCAGAAGGAACTCAGCCCGACGCCACCTTGATTTTCAGCTTCCGACTTTCAGAACCATAAGAGAATGCATTTGTGTGGTTTCGAGCCACTGAGTGAGCAGTACGTTGTTAAGAGCAACAATAGGAATCCAATACTCGGGGCGCCGAGGCTGCTCAGTCGATTAAGTGATTAAGCGTCTGCCTTGGGCTCAGGTCTTGATCCCAGCATCCTGGGATAGAGTCCGCATCAGGCTCCCTGCTCAGCGCGGAGTCTGCTTCTCCCTGTCTTTCTTCCTGCTGCTCCCCTGCTTGTGCTTGCTCTCCCCCCCCACGCCCCCGCCCAGTAAATAAGTATTTAAAAAAAAATAAAGGAAGCCAATACACCTGCTGAGACGGGGAGGCCACCCAACCTCCTCCTGCTCCGCGAGCACGTTCTGTGTGTCACACAGGTGACCGTAATCCCTTGGATCCTCTCCCGGACTCTGAGGGCCCTACCCCACCCCCAGCTTCTCCAGTGCTGGGACCTCCGACAGCCCTCAGGCCTTGGGTACAGACAGCCGGAAGCCAGAGTGACCAGCAGCTAGTGACTGATGGCCTTGCCTTGAGTCTGACCAACTGGAAGCAGCAATCCACGTGGGAGCGCCCCCAGGCATCGCCCCTGCCCTCCCCTCCCCTCCCCCAACTCCCTCTGGTTCCCTTGGGAGCATGTCTTTAATGGCACAGGAACCCTAGTCTCAGGCTCTGCTTCTGGGGGGCTGGCCTGAGCAATCTTCTCTATCTGGTTCCCATAATTAAGCCCCGAGGTAGGGAGTATGCAGATTCTCATTTGCAAGGAAACCGAGACTCTGAGGGGCTCAAGGTAAAGGGTTAAGCTAAAATCTGGATTGGGAAACAGGGGATGGTACTTTTAATCCCCGGGCTCTGTGTCCCACCTCCCAGACAATCCCCTGGGCTCTTTCTCCAGCCCTCGGGGATAACTGTCTGCATTTCGTGGGGGCAGGAAGCCGTTGAGCAACGCGCTGGGATCTGTCCGAGATCGTCATCCTGGATCCCCGCCCATCACACTTCTGGGCCCCAGCCCAAGTCCCCACAATGGCATAGGGGTTGGGGGGAGGCCTGGGGAATCTACTGGACCCTGAAGTATGGACGTCAAAGCTGTGGCTCCCTGAGGCCATCCATCATTGAAACTCACACAGGTTTTGTATTACTTCTTGAGTCAAATCTGGGCAAATGACTTACCCCTCTCTCCCTTCATTTTCCTCCTCTGTGAGACCAGGATAATAAGCCTGTGACCAGGATGGAAGAAATAACAGATGGGAAATTGACTAGGACAGAGCTTGGCCTAGGGGGAGCTCATTCCTGCTTAGTTAATCTCTCTGAGCCTCAGTTTCCTCATCTGTGAAATGGGAATAATCGCACCACAGTGCAGCCATAAGGAGCGCTATCCCTAGAGCTTCGGGGTGGGGCGTGGTTCCGGAGTATGGACTCTGGGGCCCCAATCCTAAGCGACCTGGGACTAGTCGCTGAACTGTTTTGTGCCCCCTGTTCCTCCTCTGGCCAGTAAGACCTATGTGAGGGAATAGAGACAAAGGGCTGTGAACAGAGCCCCCCCCACAGTAAGTGCCGTCGGTAGCTCCCATAGGAAGGGCTTGTGCAGCGCCTAGTGCATTGTAAGGGCTCCGTCAACAATGGCTGTTTTGTTCTTGAAGTTCCCTGGCCCCCTAGTGAGGAAGGTCACCTCCACACGCCTCCCCAGCCCTCTGGCTTCAGCCTCCAAGGCACAGCCCCAGCGGGCTGCTTGCCGTGCTCAGGTGGGTTGGATGGATTTGACCTTGTAAAGGTCAACTGTGCGTCCCCCGCCCCACCTTTGGGGGCCTGTTCGGGCCACCAGCTCCCACCCCAAACACACCCCTTCCATCCTCTTCCCTCCCCACCTGAGGGCCCATCCTTCACCCACCTTGCTCCCCACCCGCACCAGCGAATTGGTGATGACTCACGAGGGAGCCGGGCCAGCGCTGCGTGGGTGTTCCACCCTTCTGCGAGCCATTTACCTTCCCGCAGCTCCCGGGACCATGGCATCTCGGAACGCTTGCCAACCCCTGGGACCCTTCTTCTCTCTAGAGAACATTCTGACATGGCAACCCATTCCAGGCGGCCAGACGTTCCCCCAAGATGTCCCGAAAGGCCTCCCCTGCTCCCGTGACTCCACGTGTTGGCGTCGGCTCATTCCTGCCTACATGGGAAAAAAACAGCTTCCAGTATTCTGTCTGATGCCTCCTATAATGAGAACAGCAGCTGTGGGGGCTTTACCTTTCTTTTTCTGGACTGCAGGCTTCCTTTGCCTCCCTCCCTGACGCTCAAATGCCTGGGACAGACAGAACATCCTAGAGTGGGACCTACAGCCAAGAGCAGGGGGCTCCTTCTGCCCTCCGGCCTCGGAGCAACCAGCCTGGGCTTACCCTCCCTCCCATCAGGTAATCCAGGGGCCGGGCCGGAAGCCCCTGATGGCTTCGTGCGTGCCTAGGAACTCAGCCAGGCTCTGGGCTAACCAGTGCGGGGACTAGAGGCCGATCCGCGGCCCCTTTTCAAAACTGCAACTGGGAAGGCGAGGATGTGGGTCTGCATCCTATCCACCTCTTTCGTTAAATAAAACCAACCTAGAAAACAAACAGAGTTGCACACCTCCAACCCCCAGCCTGGAGCTCGGTCGGCCAAGCCCAGGTAGAGTCCGAGCAATGCTGACAGTGCTGGCAAGTCCCGGGCTGGGCCTGACCTCAGGGCCGAAGCCACACCCCCACCCCTGAGACTATCACAGCCTGGGGTGGGGGTACTCAAAGGGGGACCCGGCAGCCTGGGTACAGACACATAGTGAAGTTTTGCTGACGGCACCCAAGCCTGCCGCTGAGGCAGCCCACAGCCACCTGCTTCCCCTTCGGGACCCCCTCTGACCCGCCACATTGTCCAGCTCCCCCCGAAACACACAGGGTCCTATCTTTCCTCTCCTCCTCCTGGAAGCAGCCCCCAGACTCACTGGCTACAGTGTCCTCTCCCCTAGATCCTGCCTCCCAACACCCCTGCACCCCATACCCTCCTTGTATCCCCTTCTGTTACTTGAATGTCCCCGCTCATCCCATCACCACCATCCCCCCCCTCTCCCCAACCTGGAGACCCAGCTAGGTCCGTTCCCGAAGGGGTCATCATTCCCCGGAAGACAGATTACCTAGTCTCGTTTCACATTAAAAGCAGCTCAGCTTTATCAAGAGCTAAACCGATCCTGCAGGATTTAAGCTCAAACGCGAGGCTTCAAAGGCATTTCCTGCTAATGAGATTAAATGAGATAATGTGTGCGGAGCTGGGTGGACTTTCAGACGCTGCCCGCAGGCCACCACGGGGAATCTCGGCTCCCCTTTGATGTCAGGCACTTGAGAAGGAAAGTTGGCAGAGCTTTGCCGCCTGTGCGAGGCTCGGGCACGGAAGGGGCCCCAGGAATGGGGTGAGCAGCGATCTTCAGGCCCCGGTGTGTAAAGGTGGGTGTGTATGAGAGCACGTGTGCATGCAACCGAGAGGTGAGCTCAGAGGGGCGTGTGGTGGGGTCCCGCCACATGCCACCGGATCTCCTCTCTCCTGTGAGGTCTCACTCAGCTGCTCTCTCTTGCCGCCTCCACCATGCTGGCCTCAGGAGATCACTGGGGTCAACACAATCTCTTCCAGCTTGGCTTGAGCCCCTTACCCTGAGACCCCCCCCGCCCCAGCCGAGCAGACGCTGGTTGTCATTTCCAAAATGATTTTGCTGGAAGAACAAGAGAAACGCCCAGTTATATTTATGCTGGCCGTAGGGCCTATAGTGATTTCCGAAGGCCGGATTTCCTGTTCCAAGAGTCTCCAAGGGAACAGCAAAGACATTTTTGAATCTCTGATTCGCCACTTAGGATAGCCACACGGACACGTCAAGTGCCCATCTGGGCACGTAGGGATTGTTCTGGACTCTATCTGCTGCCTAAGGGCCAACTGTGGTCCCATCGAGCCAGGCGAAGGGGACTTGCATACCTCCTCTCTCCTACCCCATTCAGGACTCTGCTGGGGGCTTCGCAATGTTAACTTACCCATTCCGAGTAATGACTTTGTGAACACAGGGCCCAGAAAGGTCAAGTGCCTTGTCTAAGGTCACAGAGCTAGAAAAAACAGCCTCAGTTATGGAGCATCCTCTGTGCTGGGTGAAAAGCCAATCCATATTGTATATGGGCTATCACTGGACCTTCCCAAAGGACTAGCGCAAGCTCAGGTCCTAGTAACTAATCATATTGTCCCCTTTTCACAGATGAAGAAACAGATGCTTAGAGAAGGGAAGTGATTGGTCCACTGGGACCCTCCTAACTTTGAGGGCTCTGCCCTGGTGACTACAGTAAATTTAAGGGTTTTCAAGTGTTCATGCTCCATTGGGGTAAGAAGCAGGGGGCTTTGGAGCCCAGGTCTGCCCGTGTCCCCGTCGGGCCGCGGCTCCTTCTCCTGGACTCAGCGGGGAGCAGGAACTTTGCAGGCTGAGGTTTGCTGAGCCTGTGCCAAACTCCCTTCCCCTTCCTCCTCCACCAGCCCGAGTCCCACTTCCCCCACCAGAGGACCAGCCCCAGCAGAGGTCCTGACTCACCTCCTGGGACCTGGGGCAGCCCTCCTCTCCTGACACTGAGTCCCCACGGACCTTCCTTTTTCTAGTGCCCAGCAGGACCTCAATTGTCCTCTCCAGCAGGGTGGGCTGGCGGGGGCTTCAGGGACCAGGACTGTCAGGTTTTAATCCTATGTGACTTCAGTTGCCTTAACTCACCTCTCTGAGCCTGTTTCCCTCCTAAGATGCAACTGATGGTAGTACTTTACCCAAAGAGATGATGTAAAGCTCTCTTTACCCTTCACCTCCTTTTCTTGTTCTCATTTTTCCGTTCAGTGATCACTATTTATATAGCACTTACTCTGTGCCAGGCACGGTTGTAAGCACTTTGATTCCTACTTGAATCCTCGTAACAGTCTTGTGAGGGAGGAACTGTTATTCTCTTATTTGAGGACTCCGAGGCACAGAAAGGTTAGGGAGCTTGCCCAAGGTCACACAGCTTAAAAAAAAAAAACACCACCATTGAAATGTAATTGACATATAACATTATCTGACAAACAGCTTTTAAGAGGCAGAGGCAGGAATCAGACCCAGGCAGGCGGGCCCCAGAATTCAAGTTTTTCACTTCCTCCTCTACACCGAGATAACGTGTGTAGAAAGCATTTGAGTCTAAAACGCAACCGAAAGGAAATGCTTCATAAGCAGTCACTGGAGTTACCGTGTGAGTTCAAAGCCCGTCATCTTACTTCTGTGAGTCTCCCTGTTTCTCGGCCCTACCGTGGGACCCGTGACAACGTCCCTGACAGATTTCAATAGCATGATGGGTGTGAGGTGCCTGTCACAGATCCTAACACAGATCAAGTCACAGGCTTCTTCCCCTCGGGAAGGGATAGGTGGAGAGGGCTCAGGAGTGACTTTAGTTAGACACATTCACTGAGCCAGTGAGAGCAGGTGGGGAAAAACCACCCGCCTGGGGGGTGGGGGGCAAGTGAAGCAAGAAATGATACAGCAGGTGTGCAGGAGTATAGGACCCCTGGGGTTCCAGGCCGGGGGGTGGGGCGTGGAGGGGGGACCAGAAAGATGGCTTGTGAACACTTAGGGGGCCAGCTGATCTTCGCAACAACGCTGAGCAAACGAGTCTCAGGGAGGAGACACGACCAGGCCAGAGTTTAAGAAAGAGGTGACAATGGGATTTGCATCCCAGAGAGGTCAGTGGTTCCTCTCCCCAAGGGACAGGCCTTCTGCGGGATGATGGGCCTCAGCTACAGGGTACGAGGTCCTTCTTTGTTTCCTACAAGGGTCCAGCAGAAGGAAGGTGAGAGTCCCTCCTAAGTGAGCGTCTTAAATAAGCAGGGGCCCCAGTGGGGCACGGGGCTGGGGAGGGTGGAGGGGCCTGGCTTAGGAGAGGCACAGATGGGACAGTCAATGAGGAGCAGGGGTGGCTCGGTCTTGGGAGTGGGCAGGGTCCAGCAGGGGATGGGGCGGGGGATCCCCGCGGGGATCCAGAGAAGGGCCTTCCCTGCCTCTTCCCATCCCCCCGAGAAGACTTTCCCCAGGCACAGGTCTCAGAGCCACCTGCCCTCGGACCCACGGCTGGAGGGAGACAGGGGTCATTTCCAGGGAGGCTGTCTGTTGTCCTCAGAGGCAGGAAAGCCACTTCCCATGGGCCCAGCTGCCCCTTCGAAGAGCCAGGCCAGGCCCCAGGGCCTCTGTCCTCACTTTAAACCGGAGGAGGGCTGCGACAGACTTGCCCGGAGCCATGACCCCGAGAGGGCAGATTCTCTTTCTTCTGGAGAGCTCCTTCACAGCTCCTCCATTTCCTGTCCTGACAATGACATCCCAGCCCGAGTCCAGTGGCCCCACAGTGAGGTCACTGCGGTGAGGTCTGACCTCAGTGTTGCCATGGGGACGCTCTGGATGCCACCGCCACCTGCCGAGCCGCACCTTTCTTCCAGAAGGAGTGGGAGGGGCAACGACTGATGCTGACTGCAGGTCGCCCTGCTCCTGGCCCCCCAGACATAAATGGTCACAGTGGGGCGGGCCAGGGAGCACTTGTGGGTCGTGTGTGTGTGTGTGTGTGTGTGTGTGTGTGTGTGTGTTTGGGGCGGGGGAGAGGGATTTATGAGCCCTCCCGGGGCGTCTCATTTTCTCTCCCTGCGCTGGGCTGGGATGCAGCTCGGCTGTGCTCCGCACGGACCCAGACTGCCATTCACAGCAACCTGGTCCCCATAGCAACCGGCTGTGACATCACAAGGAACCTACAGACCCTGCAGCAGGGGCAGAGGAAGCACGAATGCATCCTTGGTGGGGAAAGCTCCAGCTTCCCCTCCGAGGCCCCTCCTGTGATGGGGAAGTGGGCGAGGAAACACCAAGGGGGAGAGGGTCTCTCCTCGGAAATAGCAGGTTTTTCCGTGAGATGCAAATCGAGGCTTCTCTGGAGGCTTGTGTGGAGTCTACATGAAGTCTCCCTCCCCCGCTTCCTTCCCTCGCTCTCTCATCCCTGCACAATCACATCTCCGTTTCCTCAACCGTAAAATGGGGATAATAGAAGTCACTCTTCATTGAGCGATTATTATGTGCCAGGCGCTGTGGAGTTTCTCGTTTGCCTCGTGACAACCCAATAAAGTATTTTCCTTTTAGAACTCTTCCTTTTATAAGTGGAGGAGAATGAAGCACCGCAAAAGGATTTGAACCCAGATAGTCTGGCTCGAGAGCTTATTCACAGCCTCCCCGGCGCTCAGCGGCACCTCTATTTCCAGCTACGCTGTGGCAAACGGTTCCACGCAGGCTTCAACTCACTTTGCGCTGCCAGCATCTCGCCTCATGTGAGCACAAAGCCTTTTCTCTTTTCCTTTTTTTTTTTTGCCCTGGGGTTTGTGCAGTGCCCAACATGGACTGCTGGCAGGAGCGTGCTCAGCATGAGGACGTGCTGAGGGGGCTGGTTAGCTTCCACTGGGCCAACCTCCAGCAGTAGGATATGGGAGCTGATGGATGGGTGCTTCTGTCAGTCTGTCATCTTGCTGACAAGCCTGAGGGTCCTTCCATCTACTGCTGGGAAAGTCCTGGCAGCACTGAGCCCCAGTCACCCACAGCTGTGACCTGGAAATGCCCTGTGACATTGGCTTTTCTGCTTTCCTTTTCTCGTTTGTGTTGGTCCCTTGTTTCTGCTCCCTGGGATCACCACCAAAATAAACTCCCTGCACGCAGGTCCTTGCATCGGGTTCTGCTGGTGAGGGGACCTGTGCCGTGAGCACCAGCACGGGGTGGCATTCCGGACCTGGACTCCTGCTGAGATGCCCTGAGGCCCCTGCGGCAGGGGGCAGGTGGTGGGGACAAGCTTGGGCAGATAAGCATCACATTTATTGAGACTGTCTCTCCCGGAGTGGGCGGGTGTGAGGTGCAGGTGCAGAGTCAAGGAGGGGGTTCTGGGAAAGCTCCAGCATCTGAACGACATGGGGGCAGCGGTAATGGTAAGGACGGTGGAGTTGGCCGGCTTCTGTTAACTGGTTTGGCAGCCTTAAAGAAAGAATGTATCACGCTTGGACGCCTGTCTGGCTCAGTCGGTTAAGCGTCTGCCTTCGGCTCAGGTCACGGTCCCGGAGTCCTGGGATTGAGTCCCACGTCAGGCTTCCTGCTCAGTGAGGGAGCCCACTTGTCCCTCTGCCCTTTACCCTGCTTGTGCTTTCTTGCGTGTTCTCACTCTCGAATGAATAAATAAAATCTTTTAAAAAAGGAAATAGCATGCTCAGTCAGTCCAATGTCAACTCAGAGCAGGCCACAAAGAACTGAATCCAACGTCGCACTGTTTAAAGACACTCCCTCCTTCTGCAGCCAAAGGGAACCCTGTGCTGCAAATCAGGCTTGGGATGGAGCTGGAGGGATGACAGGGTTGCAAAGGGGCCGAAGGCACAGCCCAGACAGACCTAAGCAAGGTCAGGGCCCTGCTGCACCAAGTGTGGGACCCTGACACCTGAGCTGGGACAATCGGGTAGATGACTCTCAGGACCCTGGAGGCCCGGACCCCTCTGAGACTTGGAGCGTGGGACTCCCACAACTCAGCAAAGCACTCCTCGGCCAGTTGGAGCAAGGGGCCAAATCTGGGCTATGTCCGGTAAGGGCCACTGTGTTCCTCCCCTAGCCTGTGCCCTGGCCAGGGCCCGACCGAGGACCCCAGCCAAGGAGACACCAGGTCCACAGCTTGCCTCACGTACAAGGAGCAGGGAACTCACTAAACCTTGAGCAGAAAGACAAGCTGGCCGAACGGGGACTGCCCTCGGCTTCTGCTCGACTGGCCCTGGGTTCTAATCGCGCTTGGGACCCAGGCAGAACGCCACCCCATCCATGCCTTCGGTTGTTGGGACCCTTCAGGGAAGCTCATGGATCCAGAACATACTCTCAGTGACTGAGTGGGGATTTCCGCTGGGCACTGCTGCTCTCGTCTCTCTTTCCCCAAAGCACAGACCAGCGGGGAAGACAGACACACGCAAACCAACCAACTCCCAGGCATGGGCACTTTCTGAGACTTCCCTAAATGCTAGGCTTTGTGCTAAGCTCTTCTGATACCAAGTATAACAAGATTCATCAAACATCCCAGTGAGGACCGTGGCACTCCTGTGGCACAAAGGGAAACCGGGGGCGGGACTGAGATTTGCTTACTCTGAAGCAGGCGCTCTGCCCTCCTACTCGGCCTACGTGGAGAGGGACAGCCTGAGCAGAAGATCCGCACGAACTGATGGGGGAATCCAGGAAAGCTTCCCAGACTGGTGCCAAGGCCGTTGGCACAACTGAAAAGCAGAATCAATGTCAACTATTATGAGTTCATTAGCGAGCATTGACTGTGAGGGCTCACATTTTTGGAAATGACTTCAGACAACCCAGATCAAAGCCAGCAGGAACTCGAGCCACTGCCCTGTCCTCAGGCAGTTAGGGAGCCCCAGGAGCTCCCTGGGTTCCAGAGCCCCAGCTCTGCCCCGGGGATCCGAGGAGTCCCAACACTCCTAGCTCAGCTGTTCCTCTCTCAAAGCCTTTCTGATGAAGGAGGCCTGGAGGATGGGGTTCCCCATTGAGGTGTTTTCTGGCCTGGAAGTAGGTGGGACCACTTGGTTGGGCTCCAGAGGTTTGCATTGGAGAGACTCACTTAGGTTGGGTCCGGCGAAAAATGGGGACTCATTTATGAGGCCTCAGTGGTGTCTTCCAGATTGCTCAACCTGGGCTGGCAGGAGGGGCCAGGTCTGGGGAGACTGGAGCTGAGGCGGGGAGCCACTGGGGCTGGCTCTCTCTCCTCATCTGGGCTCCTCTCTGCCAGCTGGCTTCATTCTGCTCTCTCTTTGCCAAGCAAGGCCTTCCCATTCTTCGGAGGCCATGGCTGCAGGAGCAACTGGGTCCACCCTCCTGGCTTGAGCCCAGCCATACGAGAGACCAAATGGCTGTGCCCTCTCCTCCCCTTCCCAGAGCCAAATGTTTGGGACAGAGGATTGACTGGCCCAGATTGGGTCATGTGTCCAACCTGAGGCTAATCCCCCATAGCTGGGGTGTGGTGAAGCCCTTAGAGGTGGGGAGGGAGGAGTCGCCAAAGATAAATGGTCTTTGGCTCATGGGCTGCACAAACTTCCCCCAAAGCAGCCATGCATCTACCTCCTACTTTCTCTCCTCCCCACCCCTGCCTGATGCCTGCAAAGAACTTTCTCTTCCTTTCTTCCTTCCTTTCTTTTTTTCTGGATTTTATTTATTTATTTGTCAGAGAGAGAGAGAGAGAGAGCACAAGCAGGGGGAGTGGCAGGCAGTGGGAGAAGTAGGCTCTTGCAGAGCAAGGAGCCCAATGTGGGGCTCAATCCAGGACCTTGAGATCATGACCTGAGCCGAAGGGAGACACTCAACCCACTGAGCCACTCAGGCATCCCGCGAAGAACTTTCTTAATGTTCCATTGACCCTCAGTGTCAAGCAACCTGTAAGTCATCAGCTAAAGCTCTATCCCAACAATAGAGTTAATAATATTTCCATCCTTACAATTGTCATTATCTTCTATTACTTACTGAGGTTTCCCTGTATTCCAGGCACTGGGCATTGCCCTTTACTCTTACTACTTCATTTAATCTTTATGACAATGCTATGAAACAGATACCATTATTACCCTCACCTTACAGAATAAGAAACTGAGGCACAGAAAGGTGAGGCAACCTGCCAATGTTACCCTGAAGTAGGAGCTGGTATGGAAGCGGTCTGCACGGATGTGCTCAACTCCATGCTAGAGGCTTCGGGGACATGGAGCTGCATGGCTTCTGGTTAGTTCTGGAGGCCTCCCCTCCTTCCCTCTACCCCCACAGGAATCTCAGGACCAGGACTAGAGGCTGTGGCATGGCTGGAAGGGATCACAAGAGAGGGAGTGCAGGTTTCCTGCAAGGTTGGACTTAGGTCTTAGAGGACAAGTTAGATCTGGGCAGCAGAGGGGCAATTGGGAGAGAAGATCAGGAAGGATGAGGAGATGGCTGGATGGTGGCCCAGGCTGGCTGTGGAGCAACATCATGGGCCAATGTTTGGGTGGGTGGGCTGGTGCCAGATGCCAGTGGGCTTTCCTTCCTGCTGCACCCCTGGAACCAGCACTGTTAAGTGTACTTGGCTGCTCCTATCACCAGTTGAATTGAATTGACCCAAAAAAGCAGGTAAAGGTGACCCAGAGCAGCAGGAAGGGGGTTTAAGCTGCACCTGAATGAGACCAAGTCCTCCTACATCTGTCTGTGTAATTGCTCTCTGGGTGGGTCCCGACAAAGTCAGTAATGTTGACAAGAATCATTCTTCCTCACTTTCAGATGAAGAAACCAAAGCACAGAGAGGTGGAGCAAGCATCCCATGTCACATAGCAAGTGGAAGCTCATACTCAGTCTTCCTTATTGCAGATCCCAGATTCCCAGGAGGAAGAGGTTTGGCTCGAACCTGGGGACAGGCTTCCTGTATCTAAAAGAAATCACGAAACACTAAAACACTAGCCTTTAGCAGCAGAGGAAAGGGTTTGGGATCCACGCAGAACTGTGTTTGAATCCTGACTCTGTCGCTGCTTAGGCAAGTCAGTCATCTTCTCCACGGGGACAATGGCAGTGCCTCCAAGAGGCCTTTGGAGGACTGGAGGACTCCATGGATGTATGTGATCCTTACAGCGACTAAGCCCTCAGTAACTATGAATTATTTATTACCATCCATGTTACCAAAGTTGCTTAACCTCTGGGTCTCAGTTTTTTCAACTGGGAAATGGGGGTGATGTTCAGGGGGGATCCAAACAGGGCAGTTGGAAAGAGGAGACAAGACAACATGCCCAAGTCCCATCCAGGTGCCTGGCTTAACGCACGTTCTTTCCTTCCTCCCTCGTGTCAAGTCTACGCTTGTAGCATAAACCATGTGCGGGTCTAAGAAAAGCACCACTTGTGAACTTGAATGCACAGGCATGAGCTGAGGAAGCAGAAAGCATTCCCTCTCTCCTCCGGCGCGAGAGCCTCCATGGGCTTCGGGGTAAAACAGTCGTGTGCTGAGTGAGTGTACTTGGTGCCAGAGGGATCCTACTGGATTCTGCTTCCAAGATTCCCGTCAGGGCCTGGAGATGCAGTTAAATGGGGCAGAAGCAGCCAGGGCCGGCCACGCATCTGGGCCATTGGGGGCATGTCTGAAAGGAGCTCCTTTAGGCTGGGTTAAGGAGTAGGGCAGAATGTTCTGGGTTATAGGAGAGGGACCACATTCCTCTCCCGAAGACTGAGCAATGGACTTGAACCCCTATTTCTCTTCTTTTTTAAACCAACCACCAATTAATGAGTACTAATTATGTTCCAGGCACTGTGCTGAACGGTTTATAGCCTCCCCAGCCAGTGTGTTCTGTGCAGCCTTGGGCAAATTACTTAACATCTCTGAGCTTCATTCTCCTCATCTGTGAAATGGCTTTAATAATGAGCCCACCTTAGAGGATTGTGACGAGGACTAAATGAGCTAATATGGTAGCAGTCTTGGCAAAGGCTAGCGACGAGTTCCGCTGTTAATTACATATGTTCATCCATATAATCTTCACAATGACCCTGAAAGTAGGAACGATTGTCCTTTTCCTCTTCCTCATCTTTTGCCTGTTTGTGGGCTGTCAGGGGGTCAGTGCTTGGACAATGAAACCTGAGAGGTTAAATTAGCAGCTTCTGAGTGCTGACCTGAGCACGTGCAAATGCCCGTGGAGAACGTGGTAAGTCAGTTTCTCGGGCCCGAGTCTGCAGAGGACAGCTCCATGAGTCCAGGATGGACCCAGGTGATTCAGGAGTGGGGAACTGGTTGGGGTGACTGGGTAAACCTCCCCCAGCCGGTGAGAGGCAGAGGCAGGGTGTGAATGTAGAGGGAGGACCCTAAACTAGCATTATTTGCACAAAAGAACGCTCCCCACTCTCTTCTGCCCCCTAGGGCTGAGTGGGGGGTGGTGTCCTCATCTGACCCTCTCTCCCAGGAGGAGGAGGAGGAGGAGGAGGAGGAGGAGGGCTGGGGGGAACTCTCTTGAGCAAGGTCCTCCAAGCAACCATTTCAGGCCACGCCCACCCATCAAGACCTCCTTTCCCAAAAGCCAGCAAGCGAGCCAAGATCGCGCTTGGCGGATTCTGGAAGGTCTCAGCAACAGCCAGGGATGCAGGCCCCGTTGGCTCCTGCCAGACTTCCTCTCCAGGGCTTGTCTCCACCCTCGGGTGCCCCTGGGCATTCAGAGAGCCTCTGGCAAACTTCAGGAACTGCCAAAGCATTTAGTTCCTTTGATCATTTTATTAATAAATGTGTACTGATGCCAACAACATGGGAACTGCTGCCTGGGAACAGGAGTGGAAACACGCTCTGGGGAGTTTTCTGGCTGGATGGTGGCGACATGAGAAACAGACAGGGATCTATGGGGAGAAGGGAGCCAGGCGGGCCAGCTGGCCCAATTTAGGGCATCTCGGGGCATTCAAAGACCTGTGGGGTTTGTGAAGACCTTTTGGGAGAAGGCGAGTTGAAAGGAACTGGTTGGGAAGGAGCCTGGTACTCTGACCCTCCAGCCAGAGGACTTCGGAGCCCCTTGGGGCTGGGAGACTTGCCTGGGTGGCTAGCCCCTGGGTGTGTGGGGAGGGACAGGGTAGGCAGCAATCAGATCCCACGGACGATCTGAAACCCCAAAGCTATGGGAAGGGCAGGGAGACACCTGCCCCCAAGGGGTGACCAGACTGACGTCGGGCTCCGTAGGAAGGCGTCTGAATCACACATAGGAAGTGGGGGGCACCTGGGGCCAGGCACACAGCAGACCCTCACTATGCACAGCTAGCACTGTCAGCACCTTTCCAGGATGTGGTCAAGAGAACTACTCAGAAATGATGTGCCAATAACGACGGGCCGGAAAAGTGGGTCTTGGTGTAGAAGAAGCTGGCAGGCAACGTCGCGGGGGGCGAGCTCCAGGCCTCCCGCGCTCAGCCCCGTGTGTGGGCACCGGAAGAGTCCTCTCCTCCAGCCGGGATGTGTGTTCCCTCCTATTACTGGCCAGCGAATAAATAATCGGAAAGTCTTGCCAGGATCTGCCGTTTACCCTTTAAGGGAATGAACTTCTGTTTCATTTGGGGAGTTAAAAAAAAAAAAAGCCTCCCAGACGAGAGCCTGGGCTGGGGAGAGTGTTTCTCCCAGTTTCCATCCCCAAGTGAGCTAGACAGATGGCATGGATGGTGATGGGAACCTGAGGATTCCCGGGAGAGGCTCCCCTCACCCCCATGGCTACCCCGTCCCCGCAGCAGGCAGCACCTGGACATGACCTCTGGCAGAAAGCCGGCGCTGCGAGGGCGACACTGAGAGCACCCAGGCCCTTGAAACAGCAAAATGTGGAAATACATTTATTCAGTATCCACTTGACTCAATCTGTGTAGATTACTCAATACGATCATTCCTTCACGATCATTCCTCAACATGATCATGCATTAACATATTAGGAATGTTATCAAACACACCAATATAAATTAAAAAGTAAATTAAATTAGAGTAAAATAGCATTCGGAGTTGTTTTAATAATGCTGAATGGTTTTCTGCCATCATTAGCTAAGATCACCAAGCAAAAAGCCATACTTATGGTTCGACTCATTAGTTATAATGGTAGATATAAATTATTCCAATTGTCCCCTCACTCCTATGTGAGACTTGGAGACCACGTTCTCGTCAGACCCAACTGGACCGTCAACTGTCTTTGCTTTGCCTGCGGCACCCATACCACGCCTTACTCTGCCTATCCTCTGTTCGGGGTTTTCCTAGTTCTCTTTTTTCCCCTTCATTTCCTGCTCCTCTTAAGTCCCTTGTCTTTTTGGCGAAAAATCAGGTGAAGGATATTATAATCTATAAAGCTGCTGAACTCGAGTCACATGAAGAGGAAAAATTCCTTAAAATGCCAAAAATCAGGACAAAGACCTGATGAAAAGCCTCTCTGTGTGCTCCCACTCCCACTGGTCCCTGGAGTAACATTTGACATAAAGACCA
Organism: Nasua narica; assembly: GCA_028533885.1. Taxonomy (NCBI): domain Eukaryota; kingdom Metazoa; phylum Chordata; class Mammalia; order Carnivora; family Procyonidae; genus Nasua; species Nasua narica. The sequence goes on from CM052815.1 coordinate 13,352,719, forward strand.
AATATGGGCATCAGTATCCATCTATAAATACGGGTGAAGTTTAATTCTTAATTCTATTTTTAATATTAGGAATAACAATGTCTAATATTCCTTTCTCGTCGAAGAGCTGTCTTGCACACTTCTGACACAGCTCTCTGGAGACTTCTGTGTCACGCTTCTCACTGTCCCCCTCTCTTCTTTTTTGTTTTTAAAGGATTTTATGTATTTGAGAGAAAGAGAGCATGACTGGGGGGAGGGGCGGAGGAAGAAGGAGAAGCGGACTCCCCGCTGAGCAGGGAGCCCTGGGATCCTGACTTGAGCCTAAGGCAGACACTTCCCAAACTGAGCCACCCAGGCACCCCCGTCTCTCTCTCTCCTTAACCAGTCTCTACTGCAAACAGTTGCCAGCAGGAGTTTATGAAAATGTGGAAAATGTAGATGTGATTAAGCCACCATCCCTTCCTTCTCTCCCCTGCTTCGTCCCTCAGAGGGACCTCCTGAACTCCCTGGTCCCCTCCTACAGCAACTCCTCCCTGTAGGACACGCGTCTGGCTTCCTCTTATCCTTCAAGTGTCAGTTCTCACGTCACCCCTCAGAGAGGCCGGGGTTGGCCCTTCATCTAAAGAGCAGCCCCTCCCCCCCAACTATCCCCTGTCTCAGTGCCCCAACAAGCATCAGTCACATTTTGTCACTATGTAAATCCATTTGAGGTCTCTACTGTCTCCTCCCCTTGATGATAAGCTTAGGGACCACCAGGGAGGACCCATGTCTGCTTCTTTCACTGCTGTGTGCCCTGAGCCAGGTACACAGTAGGTGCTCAATAAATGCACAAATAATGTAAAGAATGGGTCAGATTAGAAAGGATCTACAGATGTTTTCCCAGACTGGACTCATCTCTTGGCCACAGCTAGAAGCTCCTGGATATGGGAAAGCAGCCTCCCACCTCCCAGGGCTCTGACCTCTCCAGTCTCCTCATACCAGGGAGGCCAGAGGTGTTCGTCCGAGGTGCTCAGAGAAAGCCCAGAGTGGTTTTCCAGGAGTGGAAGAGGCTATGAAGAGGGAGATTTCCACACTCCTCCTTGAGGGCTGAGAGCCTGGAGCATCGGAGAGGGGTAGCATTGTACCTAAAGACGCACAGGAACGTCAGGATGGAGAGCTTGGCCAGGAACGCTGGTAAAGAGACAAACTGGGGTTCTCTTGGTGAAATGGACTGAGCTGCCCAGGGGGCTGTGTAGTCGTGGAGGGCAGGAGGGCTGTCACAGGGCTGGGCCTCTGAGAGGGGCAGGGTGGAGGCCTGACTTTACCCTCTCTGGGTACCGGAGTCTGGGCTCCTGTGATCCTCCCGGGGCCCCCTTGGGATGCTCCCACGACCGGGTCGAGGAGGCACACACCTGACTGAGAGACTGGGCAGAGCTCACACAAGTAGTGAACGGTGGAGGTGGGATCATGCCTGGGACGCTCATCCCCTCTCCCCCTCGCTCCCAGCCTCCTCTCCTCTCCCCTCTCCCCGCCACCTCCCCTCAGGCCCACCCCCCCCCCCCCCCCCCCCGTTCAGTCCCAGCAGCAGTTGTGAGGCAATTTGCAGAGCTTGTCCATCCTGTGATTAGCTGGGATTCGGGGAGCAGACCACCGCTGGTCTCACCTTGGGCGGGGGTGGGGGAGGGCCCTGGGGGGGTGCGGCGGGGGTGGGGGCGGTCGGCAGGTGTGGCTGTTCCTGGGCGCTAGCCCAGCTTCTCCTGCTCAGTGTCTGCCTCTGAAAGCAAAGGAAATCTGACCTTGTGGGAAAGACTGGAGAGAAAGCAGGAGAAAATATCTCCTTCCAAGGAAGGGGCCCAAAGGGACCCTTGTTTTACTAGATTGCTTGAGAACCTCTATGAAGTGAAGCTTTTTAAAATGTATTTTTAAGGAAAACTGAAGCCCAGGAGAATGACACGGGGCTGCGGGCGGGTAAGAGGTGGTGGGGACCATTTATAAATGTCCTTCCCCCTTTGGGTCTCAGTGACTTCTTTGCAGTGAAGGGAAAGGCCTAGACAACCCAAAGCCAACGGCGCGTGGGCCTCCCAGTCAGGACGTTTAGGCTTTGAGGACAGGCGGCAAGGCTTCCAGAAGGTGGGAGCTTGATTTGGGTCTTGAGGGACCTGCCGGAGGAAGGGCAGGAGCGGTCACAGGTGGTTGGTCACAGGTGGTTGGGGGGGTGGCCAGGTCCGAGAAGGCAGCCTGAGGCCTGACTGCAGGGGAGGGAGGGGAGGGAGGCTGTCAGAAGGAGGCAGGGTCTGTGGTAGGGAGAGCCTTAAACCAGGAACCAGGACCTCTCAGCTCTGCCGCTGACTTGCTGGTTGATGTGTGGTGAGGTCTCTGCCCCTTCCTAGGCCTCAGTTTCCCCACCGGCAAAACTGCAGGGAGAGGTTTACACTGGAAGGACTCTGAGCTCCCGTGGCCTGCTGTGGCTCTCCCAGCCCCTTCCCTCCCCACTGGGCAGTGCCGTCCCAGCCCCAGCTGAGGCTGTAGGCCTCACTCTGGCTTCCCGGGGCCCTCCCACTGCATGCCTTTGGGCCTGCTAATCCCCCTTAAACCTATTGCTTCCTGGCTACTGTCACCAACAGGGGCTTGTGGGGTCCTCCTCTCCCAGGAAGAGAGGACTCTGGGACTTGGCAGGGGGGAGGGGGGCAGATGTGGCCTCTGTCCACCCACCTGCCAGCGGCCCCCAGGCCATCTGTTCCAAGCTGGGTCCTGACAGGGAGGCCATTCAGCGTTCCCTGCCTGTGCCTCCCCCCTGCCCCCACCTAGGACTGAGCAGATGGCCCAGTTGCCATCCCTCCACACAAACTGGGGAGCCCTGAGGCCCAGCCGGAAGCGGGGGACGGTGGCCCCGGGCCCCCATCCGGCACCGGCACCTCACGCCGTCCAACCAACCCCCCTCCCCCATTCAGAGAGGCATCGGGGAGGGCCACGCCCTCAGATGCCACCAAGCTGGTCCCCTGGGTCCAGCTAGTCCCCCGGGGCCACACATGAGGCACCACCGCCTGCCTGAGGCCGCACAGTTCCTCAGAGGACAAGCCCGATTGGAACCCGAATCTCTCTTGGGGCCCCGGTGAGTGCCTGCTGCCGCACGGGTGTGGTCGGGAGGGATCTGGGGAAGGGCCTGTGAGTCTGCATTTCCGGTCAACTTTCCAGGAAACTCCCGGGTCTCGCGGGCACTGCCATTCTGTCCCCTGTGTTTTGAGCCTGAATGGCAGTTCAAGGTCCAAGACGCAGGCAGGACAGGAGTGATTATCCTCATTCCCTGGATGAGGACGTTGAGGCCCCGAAGGCATGCCCAGCCTGGTCCTGAAGACTTCCGGCTCAGTCGAGGGCTTCCGGACGACGGGCTCGTGCCCTCTTCCCAGGGGAGCACACGGATGGCCCTTAGATCATCCCCGCCACTTCGCCACCTCCTCCCAGTTATACCACGTATAGGCCCCCAGTCCCGGAAAGATGGTGGTGTCTCCCCTGGTCCCCAGGGTGATCCTAAATAAGATTAGTACTGAACTTCAAAATAACTGTGAGGATGTCCCACGACGGCCATAGCACTTTGGTGCATCTCAAAAATATACTGAATACTTTAAATTCATTTCATTGGTGGCTCTGCTTCTTGGCGCCCAGAGCCATATCCCCGATTCCTGAGATAGCTCAGTGTCCCTGGGCCCCATCCAGCGTGGGGTCTGGGCGAGGAGCCCGCTGGCCGCCGAGAGCCCCCCTCTTTCCTGGACCTGGTCCCTTTCTGTCTCCCCCTCCCCAGCCAGTCCCTCCAGATTTCCTCCCTCAAAGCCGGAAGGCACCCAGCAGGGGAGGGCGCAGCTCTCAGAGGAGGTGCCCTGGAGCTACAGACTTGGGGACTTGGGGACGGGCTCTTGAAAGGTGTGCCTCTCTTGTCTCCTTGACCATCTGGCTTCCCTGCCTGGTGGGGGGGCTTTGAGGGAAAGCCCAGGCTCCCTCCTCACCCCTCTGGGGGAAGGGGCCCCTGCCTAGAAGGGCACACCTCCCGGGGATGCTGCCCAGAAGTCTCTCCTCTGGGGACACAGGTGTCAGATGCTGCTGGAAAAGCCAGCTGTGTTGGGAGCTTTGTAAGGCACTGAACATCCCTGGAGCCTCACTAAGGTAAAACAGGGCCTATACCCTAATCCCACTTTATAGGATTATTCAAAGATGAAAAGAAACAGCACGCACCCGCATAAGGCATTTAGCCGAGAGCCTGGCTCGCAGGGAGCATGCAACCCACTGTCCTTATTGTCACTAGGTGCTGCTTGGACGTCCTAAGAAAGAGCACTGGGAACAGGAATCAAGCTACTCACATTTCTTTTCTTTTCTTTTCTTTTCTTTTCTTTTCTTTTCTTTTCTTTTCTTTTCTTTTAATTTGAGAGAGAAAGCGCGCACAAGCAGGGAGAGCAGCAGAGGGAGAGGGGGAAGCAGGCTCCTGAGCCTGACACGGGGCTCGATCCCAGGACCCCGAAATCATGGAGCCAAAGGCAGAGGCTCAACAGACTGAGCCACCCAGGTGCCCCCAAGCTACTCACATTCTAATTTGGGCTCTGCCACTAATGGGGGTGGCTTTGAACAAATCCCATAGCCCTTCTTGGGGCCTCAGTTTCCCTATCTGTAAAATGAGAGGCTGGGACCAGATGGCGTCTCTGACTTTCCATCACTCCATCCCTTTCCAGAGCTCCCACGTGTCCTTCCTGACTCAGTTAAATGTCAGCATCTCTAGGAAGCCTGTCTTGAGACCCCTTAGGCCATGAACCTACCAGTCACCCCTCCAGGGCCTCCTCCAGCACTGCGTTCCTCCCACCGGCCCCATGCAGGGAGAGCGGGTCCGGGAGGGTCCCCACACTGGCTGCCTGTGCCACCTCAACCTGTGATCTGTAGCTCCAGAGAGAATCAGGAGATTAAGGCGACACTTTGTCAGTGCCCTCGGGCCGATATCCCTCTCTCCATTTCACAGACAGAGACTGACATCCCGGCTAACACACAGGCCATGCCACACAACCCAGGGAGCCTGGGAGTCGCAGAGGTTCTGCTTGGTCTCCCGCAGTGACGGAGGGCTCCCACAATCATCACAGCGGGCGAGTTCTCCTGGAAGTGGTGATTTTTCACTGTTGACGCTCCCGTGGGAGCCTTTCTTGTTCTCTTTTCCGTTTGCATTCACCTGCTGGACTGAGCGCAAAGCAAAGCAGAAGGACAAGACAGAAAAGAAGAGGGGGCAGGAGGGCTGGGCAGAGGAGAGGTCAGCGTGGCTCTTTCTTGCCATCTTCCAGGCTGCCCTGGACCCCTGGGGGGCCAGGGAGAGCAGGGAGAGGGCATGAGGCAGGAAGGTGGGGGCGAGGTTCTAATCTGGAGCCAGCCACGCCCACCTCTGCTCTCAGACACAGGGAACAGAGAACAGATCTGCACTGTGCTGGGCACCAAGAGAGAGCAGCAACTAGACGCAGTCTTGCCTGCAAGGAGCTCCGGGCCACCCCAGGCACTCTGAACCTAGCTGCCAAATTCACCATGATGTCTTGAGGGCGCTGCCAGGGTCAGCTGGTAGGAGGGGGGGGTCTGTAGGGCCCAACCTTGAGTTAGACGATAGGGGCATGCAGCTAGGGGGAACCAGTAAAGGTCTCCAGAGGAAGGAGAAGCATGAGCAGGAGCCAACACATGAAGACCAGGGCAAGACGGGGGAAGAAATTTCCAGCAGAGGGAACAGCACATAGGACAAGTCCAGATAGGGAACAGAGTGATGCACAAGAGGGCAACTTGGAGTAGCATCCGCTCAGAGTCTGTCTTCAGCAGATTGCAATTTTCTCTGATGCAAAAATGGAGTTCTTCTTATCATTCATTCTATATATGTATGTATGTATGCATGCTTACATGCCTTCATGTTTTTTTTAAGCTGGAACAATATAAAGTTTATTATAAATCATGCAGAGTGAAGTGGCATGAAGATCTAGGAGGGCCTTTCCCCTTGGGGCTGCCATGTACTGTTGCACAGGATGTGTACTGCAATGCTCCCTCTGAGCTAGGAGTAATGCCCTGTGGCCCTGCACTCCACCATCGTTAATGAGTAGAATTATTCTTCCCTTGCCTCAGCTTATGTAATATGTATACAGTGGTGAGTGAGACAAGGTCCCTACCCTCAAAGTGGGTATATTCTAGAGAAGCCAGGTAAAAGAAATAGGTAAAATTTAAAACTAAAGGCAATCTTTGATATGACACATGCTCTATGGGCAGGAAACAGGGTGAAGCAGCTGGGGGATGGGATCTGCTATGACTTGGTGATGTTGGGGGGGGTCTCTCTGCCAAGGTGACCTTCCAGCCGACCACAGGGGTAGGAGAGGAACAGATAGCCCGGTGAAGGCCTGAGAGGAAGAGCATTGCAGGCAGAGGGAACGGCATGTGCAGGGGCCTGGGCTGGAAATGCTCAGGGGATGTAAGGCCTAGGAAGGTGGATTCCGTGTGGCCGCAGTTGGGGGTGGGGGAATGAGGAAAAGACAGCACAGGCAGGGTCGCACCGTCTAGCTATCCTGACAGGTCTGGAATTTACCCGAAGCAGGAGGGAAAGCCGGTTTCCTAATCTCTGATCAACTTTTTTGAAGCTTTCTTTGACTTGGAGGAGGCACAGCTGGGAGCTGGGGGACCAGTGGGGAGTAAGGCCAGCAGGTGGTACCTGGGGTAGGTGGGCAGGACGGCTGGCTGGGGGAGGGGAGCAGCCCAGGTGAAGGGGGGAGGAGGCCCAGAAAGGGCAGGATGGAGGGGGTATTCCTACTGCTCTCAGTATCCATAACAATAACACGAATACATTAATTTTCCAGAGCACAAAACACTTTTTCACACCTGGAGAAGCAGACAGAATCCCTGTAATAGGCCCGATTTCAGCTGGGTAAACTGAGGCTCCGGGAGGTGAAGAGTCCCGCTGAGTTCCCGGGGCCTGGAGGAGGCCCACAGGCACTTCTCCCTGCCTCAGTCTCCCCACTGACACCCACGCTCTACAGGCCTGGCGGGGGTTTCCCACAGCAGGCCGGAGAGAGAGCGTCAGGCCCCGTGGGCTCCTGTTTACTGCCTTGGGCTGAAAACACATGCGAGCAATTGGCAAAACACAGGGAAGCTGCAGTTCAACATGCTTGGATTGGCAAATGCGACGTGCCCTTTCCTTATATAAGGACATAAAACAATAATTTATTTATACTCGGAAGCTGGAACATCATCTTCTGCCAAAGCTTCCCGCAACCCCCGCTCCTCCGGCCCCACCCCCACTGAGGGGCTCCCAGAATGCCCTGGGGTTTGTGGGGCTGGAAGGGGGAGGCACCCAAGGGCTGCCCTGGGACCTTTTGAGGGAAGGCTCAGGGGTATCATTGAGTACTTACTGTATGCAGGTCCTCAATTATTTCTCATCTGATAATCAGAGTGCGCCTGTGAGCGGGAGATTAGAAACCAAGGAGACAGGGACCAGGGTTTGAATCTGAGCTCTGTACCTTATAGGCCGGTCATTTGGGGGAGACGCTGATCGTTAACGCGGAGCTGGGAAAGCTCCTACCTCTGCGTGGCTGCTCTGTGGAGCCCACAAAGTCGGCCTGTGTAAGTGCTCAGTAAACACTACCGAGCCTCCCGGCCTGGGGCTGCTGTTATCTTGGTTTACCGAAGCGCAAATAGAGGCCCAGGGAGGCGACCGAAGTTAGCCAAAGCCACACAGCTGGGTGGGAAGGTTCCTGACCTTGGGGGGCGGTGGCGGTGCTGGGACAGACCTCCCAGAGAGGACCTGCTGCGTGGTGGATGGGAGGATGGGCATTCCCGGCCGGGGGCCCGCCCCAGGCAAAGTCCAATAGGGCTGCAGCATGGGAGCCTTTAAGGGGATGGCAGGGGTTGGTTCTCAGGGTCTGGGTTTGGTGGGGAATGTGGGGGCCGGGCTTGGTGTGCCACGGTGTGTTTGGGTTACAAGAGCACCATCGGTTCAGTGGACCCCAGCTCCAGTGCTGCCCGCGCCAAGCCTTCTCTAGGCCCCGGAGGCAGAGATGCACACAGTACTTTCCACCCCGCCCACAGCCTCCTGCCCCTCGGACCCCAAAGGGAGCACCGAGACACCAGCGGATCCCTGGCGGTTAGCACGAGCCGCTGTGGGGCGGGAGGGAAAAAACGTGGGCTCGGGCTCGGGACCCATTCCGGGGTGGAATTCTTGGTGCACGAAGCCAACCCTTTCTGGGCCTCAAATCTCCATCTGTAAAATGGGTCACCCCACAGAGGTGAGCTGGATTTGAAGCCACGCGTCTTGCACCCACAACTTGCCTTCTGCGTGGGTCTTTTCTCTCTCCCCCAGCTCCGAGGGAGGGTGGGGCGAGGAGGGGGAGTGGCGAGTGGGGGAGGGGACCCCCTGGTTCAGCCTCCAGTCCCTGCGTCCACCCCCGCCCCCCAGGGACAGGGGATCCGCCTCTGACAGCCCCTCTGCCGGGAGTGGAGCCAGCCACGCAGGGGTTAACCCGCTTCCGGCGTGGGAGGAGGAGCGCTCGGGCTGAGGACTCCTTGGCAGGTGCCCGGGAACCCCCAGCCCGCCGTTAGCTCGCGGCCCCCGGGCGGGCGCCGCGCTGCTCCTCTGAGCGGTTACGTAAGGATGCCCCAGGAGCACGGCGCTCGGCCGCCTTTGTTGCTGCGAACCGCCTCGGCAGCGCCCCGTAAGTATTAATAAACCGATCGCTCAAAATGGCAGGCTGGGCTTTATTTATGTAGATTTGGGCTGGGGCATCTCGGAGGGAACAATCAACACAGCCCGCCCTCCTGCCCTCCGCACCCAGCCCCAGCCCCTCCGCTCAGAGCCCCGCCCCCCACCTTGGTCAACGCACTGGTTGCGGAGAATGCAAACACAATTAGCCCAGAACCACACGCTGTGGGTTCCAGGCCCAGCTCTTCCACTTCCCTGTTGGGAAACACGGCAAAGGGAGGAGACTGACTCAGTCAGCCTTACCGGTAAAATGGGCCGAAGACTACCAAGGCGTCGGTTTCCATGAGCGAATCTAAAGAATCTGTTTTGCAAACTCTAAAGCCCTGATTCTCAGACTTTCTAGCTCCTTTGAGAATCAGCTGGAGGACCTGTGGGGATGCAGATTGCTGTCCCAGAGGCTCCCTCCCTCTAGAGTTTGCCTCTGAGGTGGGACTGGAAATCCGCATTCCTATCATGTTCCCTGTAACCCTGCTTTGAGAACCACTTCTCCAAAGCGATTTTTTATGAAGTGGAATCTGTTGGCACCCCCAAACTTGAGTGACTACACTGGGTAGGGGGTGGGGCACTACCTTGGAGGAGGGGGAGCATCCTGGCCCCCCGAGTCACCAGCACAGCCAGGCCCATCTGGGGGCCCGGCGACCTGGAGTTCCACTCCTGACCTCAGGGCTTTCTGGGGCATGGCCTTGGGCAAATTTTGTAACTCAGTGGGCCTCAGTTTCCTCATCTATAAAACAGTGCTAATAATGGTACCGACGTGCTAAGACTTAGGATGATTAGGTACATATAATGTGGCTAGACCAGTGCCTGGCACGTGGTAAGTGCCCAGAAGGCTATCTATTGAGAGGATAAAGTCCTCTGGGGTATGGTCCCCAGGTGGCCCAGCATCCCCTTGGTCTGGAGGCCCTAGCTGGCCACCCCCGGTCCAAGGCCCTGACCTCACAGCCCACAGTGGCTGCTGGAGGCTCTCACTGTGATGCAGTCCCGCGGCCCCCACACAGCAGTTCTTTTCTCAATTAGGGCTCAGCACCTGGGAGTCTGACCCAACCTGGGGCTTTGCAGAAGCATCAGCTGTACACAAGGGAAAGTGCACACTCTATCCCGAGTTTTGGGGGATCCTGGGCCTCAGATACAAGGCCCCCACACATCCCCCTCGCTCTCCCAGCTGGAGGAAGGTGGAGGCGGAGGATGGCTTTCCTGCAGACAGCCACGTGTACCCCCTCTACCCCCACTCACTGCCAGGGCCACGCGTTTCTTCATTCCCCAAGTCCATGAACATTTATTGAGCACTCATTGTGAGCCAGGCCCCAAGCTCAGGACTTCCATGGAGAGAGTCTAACTCAATCCTCCAAGTACCCTGAGGGTCATCATAATTTCCCTCTTTCCACTGGGCAGCTGAAGAAACCGAGCCTCAGAGAGGCTGAGAAAGTCGTCTAAGACCACAGAGCTTGTTAGCAGAGGACTGGGCCCTTGTGCCTAAATCCGGGAGGGTCTGAGTCCCAAGTCCTGCTCGTACCTGCCCTCTGGAGCTCACTCCCTTGGAAGCAGGAAAGGGCCAGTGGGGTCCCCTGGGCCCCAAGCTGTCCCACCCTTACTGCAGGAAGGGCCGGCCCCATCGCTTCCACCCTTGTCCTGATGGCTTGTCTCTCCCACAGGTGTGGAGCAGGTGGTGGGGAGGATGATTCAGAGGAGGGAGGGTGGCCTCCAGGGAGTGGGGTGGAGGCAAGGAGGCCCAGGCAGTCACCCCGGGCTGGAGGCGGAACCAGGCAGTGTGGAGGGAGGCCGGCCTCAGAGTGCCTGCTCCTGCACCTGTTCCTCTCCATCCCCAGAGCTGGGCTCAGCCTGTGACCCCCAGCATTGGTAAGGAAACCCCCTAAGGTCTTACCAGGCAGGTTCTCTAACCAGGAAGGAAGCTCTAGAGGAAGTGAGGGGAACCAGGAAGAGGAACCTGCAGGGGTTACGAAAGCTCGACTCCTCCCCCTCACTCCCTGGGACAGTGGCCCTTTCATCCTGGTCCAACGCCGTGCTCCTGGCAGCTTCAGCTAACCTGAGGCTTGACAACTGCCTTACCCCAGAGCTACCTTTTACAGTTTACAAAGCACCAGCTCCTGCGGAGTCCCTCTCCCTCTCTCCTTCTGGCTGCTCCTACTACTATCGGCAATAGTGCCTCTTCCTTGCTAAAGGCTTAACATCTGTCCTCTTTGTTAAACTCCCAGTAATCCCCAGGGAGTAGGCTCTACCCATCCTCCCATTTTACAGACCAGGAAACTGAGGCTCAGAGAAATGAAAGCATTGACCCATGATCCATAATTAGGATTTGAACCGAGGTCTGTTTGCTCTAAAACTCCTGGTTTCAGCCACAGGGGCCTCTGACGTTATCCTTGTTCTCTCTGTGGCCCATCCCCCATTCCAAGGGAAGGGGTCACTGCTCCACCACCCAGGCCCCAGCCCCAAAGACTAAGCCCAACTGGGCATTCCCCTAGCCTCTCCGCCCCGCACCCCACAGGTGCCAACACTAGTCCCACCGCTGCATCTTTGCAATCCAGTTGCATTTTCATTCCTCCCAGGGATTCACAATCCACAAGTGATTTCGGGCCACAGACACTGGCGTTTCCAGTGCCCACGCCACCCTCCATGCCACACGCCCACCCACATGCCACCCATCTGCACAGATGCACGTGTGCACACACGCGGGAGCCATGAGGGTGCTGCCGCCCCTGTCGAGGGCGCCCGGGGCTGGCTGCTCCCAGGCTCCAGTGGGAGACTGGAGGGGACTGACCCTCCCCCGGCTGGCTGGCCCTAGGCTCCACCTCCTCGCCCACCCACCCCAACCTCCTGGGGCGTGCAGGGACAATTTCACAAAGAGAATCCCAGTAAGCATGATCGGAATAGGAATCAGCATTTCCAGTTGGCAGATCTTTCTCATCTAATCCCTCACTTGATGACGGTGAGCTCCCAGAGGCAGGTGTTTTCTTATTTCCTTTTCTCAGGTGCAGCAGAGGGTCACACGGCTAGCTAGGAGTGGAGCCAGGGCCCTAGCCCCCTTATCTTGTCCCCTCCGCTCATGCTCCTTCTCCGGAGCTGCAAATAATGACACGTCATGGTCAGCAGGTCCGAGCACCTGTCCTCGCCGGGCGCTGCCTTGTTCTCGCCTCGCGCAGGTTTTTTCTCGCCTGGCACTTGGCGAAGGTCAGTTTCTGGCTCACGAAAGCCCAGCAAGGTGAATTGTTTTATGCCCAGTGTTAAGATGAGGTAACGGAGAAGTTAAGAGCAGAACGGCAGTCTGAGGAACGTTTCTGAACTAGACGCACGTCACTTTAGAAAACTCTACAGGAAGGAAGAGAGCACGAGCTTCTAATGGGCGCTTTCAGGAGTGCAGATGTGAGGTAATGGATCCCTTCTTCCCTGTCTTCCTGCCCACCCAGCCCTTTGCCTGTTACCGGGAGCTGTCTCCATGGCTGTTTGTGCGGCCATCCGTCTCCCAGGAGCTGGGAGCTCCCTAAGCACAGGGACTGGGTCCTGTTCACTGCCAGGGCCCCAGAACCCAGCAGCTGGCCTGACACACAGGAAGGCCCCAGACAGGACTGGCTCCTTTATGAGGCTGGGGGGACAGCCTGTGTTCCCAGGCTCCCAGAAGATGGGTTTGGGAAACAGAGAGAACACAGAATCAAGACCCGCAGGGCTCCAAGTTTATCCACATCCTATGCCATCTAAGGTGTGAATCCCCCTCTAACACCCTTCGTTGACTCTTCCCTGGTTTCTGTTTGCATGCTGCTAGTGACAGGGGGCTCACTACTACTAAGGCAATGCCTCACATGTTGGAGACCTTGGGGTGATCGTTACAGAGTCACTCTTGTGGATGTAATTTCAGACTCTTGGGTATATACAGTGGTCATACCGAGGGCAGCATTGGGAGTGTCTCCATGTGAAGGGGGACAATCAGAGGTGACACTTCACACTAGGGATGTCAGTACCCACCCGGTAGTGATCCAGAGCCCTGCATGCTGGGAAGACAGAAGAGGCAACAAAGGAATTCATCATCCCAGCCTAAACCGGATCTGTTGAGGCAGCGAGCTGGGACTCTGAGTTGTTGCAAAGACTGCTACTGAACCTCGAGTCAGGGGGAACTTGGGTCTGTGCTTCACCCAACACACTTAGGAACCATCCTGATCTGTAGTTCTAGCCATTCATTCATTCATTCACCTACTCATTCATTAATGGCCATCAGTGCCTGAGGGCTTTGTGTGAAAGCAGGGCTGGTGGCACTGTGGGCCAGGGAGGTGCCTCGGGATCAGAGCTGTTCCCTTGGTAAAGAGGACAGCTCAGTCACTGAGAGCTCTCGCCAGCCAGGTACTGTTCATTTACTTCCGTATAACGGGCGCAGCCTCTCCCGCCCAGTCCCAGCTCTGGAGAGGGCAGAGAGAGTCTTCTTGGCAAACAGTAAGTGCTCAATAAGTGGGTGCAGCTGCTGCTCCACAACCAGAGGCACTTCCGACTATGGGACATTTTTGTAGGCGGAGGGAACAAGCCATGGAGATGTTAAGTAACTTGCTGGGCCACAGAGTCACCAAACGGCTGAGTCAGGATTTGAACCTGGGTCCTTGGTCTAATCTCAGAGCCAGCTTGATTAACCCTTCAGGAACTGATGCGGAAAGGGCTCAGATCCAGAGTCAAAATGCCCACCTAGCTAGAGACCCAGGGCAACCCCTGACCTCACCCCCAGCTGCTCTATTTACTTATCTCATGAAATGGAGCCTGTCATCAGCCTTGCTTTTCTGTCCCCACCCCCCACAGCCATCAGATAGGATGAAGAGAGCAAGCATTTTTCTCAGAAGGAGGGTGTGCAGTGGTGGGATTTGGGGCGGGGAGAGACACATTACTGGTCACAGGGGGCTTAAGGGAGCCCAGCGTGGGTGGGGCGTTGTTTGTAGGAACCTGGTTCTTCTGGGCTGCGGCGACCCCAAACCACACCCTCACCCCCCTTCCCCCACAGGATGTGCAGAGGTGAAAGGTCTGACGACTGTGCCCCCCACCATGTGTCCAGGAGCCCCAGATAAGAAAGATCCTAGTCCCCTGACAGTCCAGTTTAGGGCAACATCGCGGAGACCAGATTTTAGGGTGGAGGATGAAGAAGGTGGGTGTGTATGCGGAGGGGGTGGGTGTCCTATGGAATGGGAGAGAAGGGTGGGTCTAGGCTGGAAATCAAAAGTCCTTGACCGTCATCTGTAAAATGGGATTAATCATGCCGCTTTCATAGGTCGTTGTGAGAATCAAATGAGTTAATGTTCGAAACTCCTTGAGCACGCGGTGCCTGGCGCCGAGCGCGCTCTCAGCAGATGGTGACCATTGTTGTCACTGTGTTCCCTACACACTTGGGTATCTACCAGCCAAAGCAGTCCCTTCCATTTTAGACACTGGCCTAGGCCCCAGGGGATACCCCGAGGATATTTAAGACAGTATGGTTTGCCAGCCTATGGGGGTGTTGAGAGTCTCACGAAAGGGGCGCAGTCTTCAGAACTTGCCAAGAAAGTCTTCCCGGGCGCCACGGGCCCTCGGCTTCGATTCTCCAGCGCCTTCTCCCGGGGCGTGAGTGCGCCCCCCACAGGCAGTCCCTAGGAAAGCCTGGGCCGGGGAGCCCCGGAGCCCAGTGGCCCCAACCCCTCTCCCCCTCCCCCCGGGCGGCCACCCTCGGGGGCGAGGCAGCCGGCGCGTGGGAGGGGACGGCGCGCCATTGGCTTGCGCGCGGGACCGAGAGGAGGGACCAGCGCGGGCCGCCAGACTCGGGTAAACCCCGGCCGCGCAGAACGCCGCGAGCAGTCCCGCCCGGCCCGGCCCTGCCCTGCCCTGCCCCGCGCGGGCGGCGCGATGTGAGGCTCGCGAGGGCCCGAGCGTCCCCCGGCTCGCCAGCTCCGCGCAGCGCCGGCGCCAGCATGCGCTAGGAACGTAAGTTCTGTTCCCCGCCGCCGCCTCCGAGCCTCGAACGCTCCCCTCCCGCCGCCGGCCGGTGCCTGCGCAGCGCAGCGCAGCCCAGCCTGGCGGGGCTTCTGCTACCCGCAGGGACCGCGGCGGACCTGGGGACCCCGTGCGCGCGAGCTGGACGCCCCGGGACCTCTTGTCCCCGGCGGATAATGCCGGGACTCCAGGGGTCCCTTCCCCGGCCCGCCCAAAGGCTCAGCCCCGCAGCCCCTCGGGTTACCTCCCTCGTCGCTCTCCACTCGCCGCCCTTCCCTCTGCCTCGGTTTCCCTCTCTCTCCCCGGCTTTCTCCCTCCGCTGTCTCCTCCCTGTTGGACTGTTGATTTCCCTTCTGCCTCCCTCTCCGCTTCGGAGCAAGAGAGAAAGAGCCAACAGCAGTTTCTGTCTCCCTGGGGTCTGACTGTTGTCCCCGCGCTCGGTTCTCTGTCCCCTCCCCCCCATCGCCATTGTTCCCCGGTCCGAGGAGTGCGCGGCACAAACTTGCGAGTGCCCCTCCTTCTGTCTTCGCCCCCGCAGGGCCGCGGAACGCGGTGGCGGAGTTCCCGCTGGC
Organism: Nasua narica; assembly: GCA_028533885.1. Classification (NCBI taxonomy): domain Eukaryota; kingdom Metazoa; phylum Chordata; class Mammalia; order Carnivora; family Procyonidae; genus Nasua; species Nasua narica. The sequence continues at coordinate 13,367,944 of CM052815.1, forward strand.
CGGACCTACTGGTTCGGCGGGCGGTGGGGGCGCCCGGCAGCCCGGAGCTCCCCGCCTGGGGTCCCCAGCTCTCAGGCCTGGGTCTCAGAAAGTGGGTGAGTGCCGGGAGCTCGGTGATAAAGGACACAGTGAAGGAAGAAGCCAGACTGGGAGAGACCCCGTCTCTGGGCTGGCTAGGGGGGAAGGAATCGGGGGGAGGGGGAGGAGGCAGAAACCATAGCCGCGCCTAAGCCCCAGTTGTTGGGTGGGAAGGTCCGGGAAGCACAGGTGGAGGCGGATGCCCCCCAGTCTTCCCTAAGTCGCGCGCTCAGCGGGAAAAGGGCAGTGTGGGGCCATTGGCCTGGCTCTCGATAGGCTGGGGGGCCCTGCAGGGGGCAAAATACTCGCACCCACCCCGGGGCGGGGCGGGGGGCGTCTATCGAGGAAGCGCCAGAACCCCGCGCACCTCCCGGGCGCGCCCGGCAGGACCGGGCGGTGGCGTCGCGCCCCCTCGCTCCGCCCTCCCCGCCCCCACTCGGTGCCGGGCTCCGCCGCCCCCTCGCGGCCCCAGGGGAGCGGGTTTCTTCTCTGGAGCAAGGTGGGCGGGGGCAGGAGCGGCGGGAGGCCAGGAACCTGGGGCTCCTCTGGAGCCCAGCGCTGACGGCCAAGGCCCCCTTGGCTCCCCACCGCCGCCCCGCGCTTCCTGGTTGATTTCCTTCAGACAAACTTTTCCTGGTGGGGCCGTCCTGCGGGGAGAAGGCTTCACGGCCGCAGGGATGCCCACCCCAACTGTGCGGCCTCTTGGACTTAGACCTCTGGTGGCCGATGTGGGGGGGGGGGGGCGGCACGACCCTCTGCAGACCCTCTCTTCCTGCGAGCCAGAGAGCCCAGGGACACGGAATGGGGTGGGGTGGGGTGGGAGGCGCTGGTGGAGGGGACACTGTCCGTTCCTTAACCTAGCTGAGCCCAGGAGGAGGGAAAGTTTTTCTTGTTGGGTTATTAGGAAATAAGGCACTATGTATTCACCAGGTCTCTGTTATCCCGTCTATACAATGGGCCTTCTGCTCCCTGAGGTCCCTTCTGACTCCATCTCTTTTTCTGCCCGCGGAGGGTAGGTTTAATCAGTCCTTCCAAATTTGGGGTGGAGGGCGGAGTCCTAACCAAAGGCCTTCACCCATGTCTGGCTGTCAACACGTGTTGGATCCCTGCCCCCAGGCTGGGCTGTAGCTTCTTCAACTCTGTACTTGCTGCCTCCCCTCCTCCCAAATCTGATAGCCCCCCACCTGCTCTGGAGAAAGGGCCTGCCCCTCACTCTGTGAGGGTAAGAGAGCAATGAAATTAGCAGTGACCCCTGATACAACTAATTCTAGACTCTTCTTTACTTTCACTGATTGAATAAATTGTGGGCCCTATACCCAAGGTGATTTAGTGAACCAAGTGCCGGACAGTTCTGGGCACTGGGAGATAGCTGAGAACAAAACAGAGATTCTTTCCCGCATGGAGCTGACATTTAAATGGTAGAAGGACAAATAATATAATAAATTATATAGTGTATTGGGAGGTGGCGGGGAGAAGAGTTGAGTGTCAGGAGTATTGAGGCCAGGGGTGGGGTTTCCATTTTATTTATTTATTTTTAAAGATTTATTTATTTATTCAACAGAGAGAGAGAGATCACAAGTAGGCAGAGAGGCAGGTGGAGAGAGAGGGGGAAGCAGGCTCCCTGCTGAGCCCGATGCTGGGGCTGGATGCGGGGCTGGATGCGGGACTAGATCCCAGGACCCTGAGATCATGACCTGAGTTGAAGGCAGAGGCTTTAACCCACTGAGCCACCCAGGCACCCCAAGGGGTTTCCATTTTAAATAAGGAGGCCATTTGTCCCCTCCCCCCATCGCCATTGTTCCCAGTCCAAAGAGTATGTGGTTCTGTCTTTGCCCCTGCAGGGCCGCGGACTGTGGTGGCGGAGTTCCCGCCTGCCGGACCTACTGGTTGGCGGGCCGTGGGGGCGCCCAGCAGCCCGGAGGTTATCTGACTTATTTTGACCAAGGAGGCCTTCCTGAGGAGGTGACTCTTGGCCCAAGGCTTTGCAAGTGTGAACTGTAGGGATAGCTTGGGGGAAATAAGGATCCTGCAGAGAATGGCCTGTGCAAAGGCCCTGAGGCTAGAATGTGTCCGCCACATTTGAGAAACAGTAAGGAGCCACTGTGGTTCTTGTGGAGTGAGGGGGGCGCAGAGCTCGCAGGCAAGGCTGACTGAAAATGGGTGAAGCATGTCCCTTTCACAGATGAGGGAAGTGATGCTCAGAGATAACATGCAAGTCACCCCAGGACATGCAGCGGCAGGATGGGGTGTCTGAGGTTCTGCCTCCTGGCCCATACTGTTTGCACTTCACCCTGCATCTCAGCTACTCATTGGCAACACGGATTTGTGTCCCTGCCAGGGTCAGTCCTGGCCAAGTGCCGGAAACGTGGAGGGGAGCCACCCAGGCTTAGTACGTCAAGGGGTTCTGCCACCCTGCCACGTCTGTCGTCAGCTGCCTCCCCGGGTTCTCCCTGCCCATCCATTGTGAGCACCTCGGGGCAGCGTCTTCCTCCTGACCCAGAGTGACCCTTGTTCCCTTTCCATTTCCTTCTTAAGGCCAGGCCTTGTAAACACCCCATTCTGCATCCACATGTAGCCCCCGGAAGGGGACTGAAGCTGGTACGGTCAAGGGGGAAACTGAGGCAAAGAAGCTGAGTCTCCTAGCCTGAGAATAACAGCAGCAATGTTATCACTGAGCATTCGCTATAAAACAGGTGCCATTCTTCGTGTTTTTGTGCATCTTCTCATCAGTGGGTGGTAGGTGTCCTTATTACACCCATTTCACAGATGAGGAAACTGAGGCCCAAAGAGGTGGTGTCACTGGTCCAAGACCAGACAGCTAATAAGTGGTAGAACCAGGATTTAAGCACAGGCCTTTTGAGTCCTGATCTACCCTTTGACCCTGAGCTGGAGCCCCAAACCCTGGGGGAGATGGTCGGTCCTGGACTGTAGTTCTGGCCCATAGCATCCTGGGAAAAGTACAGGGACCTTTCTGCCTGCCTCCCCCAATCCACCCAGAAGGCGAATCACCTCTTGGTTCTGGAAGAGTTGGTTTAAAATGCTGGAGAATCCCTACAAGGAAGTTCCCCTTCCTCCTTCTTGTCCTCCCGTTTCAGGATTTTGGAGAGAGGTCAGAGGGGCGGTGGGGGGATGGCGTGTGTCCGTTACCCCCTCACCACAGCCTTGGCCCCAGGGCAGCCAGAAGCCAGGCTGTCCCCATGGTCATGGCTCCCATGGGACATGGGATCCGGAAGCATCAGCTGCCTTTGAGGGACCTGACATGGTCCTTGGGCTGGTGCGGGGGGAGGAGGCCCATTCCCGGATGAAAAGGATAGAAATTCCCCTTGCGCTCGCCCTCTGCATCAGCAGGGACAGGGAAGGACCCCCTCCCCCCCCAGTGACATCTGAGTGGTGACGGCGGCCCATCAGAGGACTGAATCCCCCTTGCACACAAGTCTCAGACCTGGGGGGATTCTGCTGTCTCAGCCTTTCCAGCTTGCAGGGAATGTTTATTTTTGGTCCCCGAAGCTCTGAGATGTTTGTTTGTGAAGAAAGTGTGGGCTTCCCTCTGCCATTCTGGCAATCAGGCACCTTCAAAAGAAAGCGAACTAGTAGATAAATCCTGTGTGTCCCCAGGGGCGGCCAGGCAGCTGGAGCTAGGGCCTCGTGTCCCATTGCCGTGTGCATTTCGAAGCCACGTTGTTGCACACGACGGAGACCACGCTCCCAGTTTTTCTTAGACGAGGCGACCGAGTCCCAGAGTCCGGCCCCAGTTTCGCCGTGGTGGCAGACAAACTCTCTGGGGACCTCAGCTGGCCTGTCTCCCCGCCGGGCCCCATGCCAGCTCCCGCGTTCCTGGACCTTCTTGGAAATGGGACGTGGAATCCCTTCTTTTTCTTGAGTCAGGGGATTTGTCTTGGGGACCAGGTCTGTCCCCCCAGCGGGATTCGCATCGCGCCCCCTCCTCTCCCCTGCCGCCCCGCCCCCGCATCCACCCGAGTCCCCGGGGCTGAGGCAGGTGGTGGGCAGTGCGGGCTGGGCTCCCGCGTGCTCCAGAGGCAAGGCTGAGTCAGGCAGGCTCGGCCTTTAGAATAACTCCTGCTCTCGAGGGACACACCGCGAGGAAGCTCTGTGGCGAGCGGCCTCGCCTCGCCTTGGTGCCTTCGCCCCGAGACCCACGTGACCAGACCTGCACCTGGGGGCCACTGCGATGACGTCAGTCATGACGCCAGTCACGCATCAGTCAGGCAAGCCCCCTTTGTGTCCTGTGACTTCCTAGTTTGGCTGTAATTCTGCCCCCAGCCTGTTAAGTCAGGCATCGGGACCGCATTTACAGCGGTGGGGGGGGGGAGGGGATGGAGGGTCTGCACGGCTAACCCGCCCCAAGGCCTCGGGCTAGTAATGAACGTGGGTCTATCCACAGCCACGCCTCTTCAGCACAGCCTTTGAGATGCGAGTTCACTCTGCCTGAAGGCTCAGGCTGGGGGGTTCTGGGTTGGGGGGTGTTTGAGGGGGCCTCTCAGCCAAGGAGCTGATGGGCCGCCCCAGGAAGGGACCGCGGGGGTGGATGATGGGGGCTCTGGACCCCCTAGCCTCCCGGGCCTCCTTGCTGGCCCTCGCTCCTGGCGTCCCCTTCTCTCTGGCCGCCCGCTGACCGCCCGCCCACCCAGAGGCTCCTTCTCTCGCTGCCCCTCTCCGGGCCCTGCCCCGTCCCACACCCTGTTTCCAGCTATTTTGCACCAATGTGATAAGACAACAATGGGTCTCCCTGCAGCCCTTCCCTGGTCCTGCTGGGGTCACAGGACCTTAACCCTGGGGAGCCTGGACCCCAGGAAGGAATGAGTTCAGATGCTGGCAACCTGCCAGGGGCTTTCAAGCGGCGATGTGATGAGGAAGACGGCTTAGGGCTCAGTTCTTCCTAGAGGTCAGGTTCACCAAACAGCACCCGGCCCCTGCACACCCACCCCGGCTCCTCTCAGGGTGTCCGCTTACGGCGTAGTTAACTCGCTCCCAGTGTCAGCTCTGCCGCCTACCCTGAGTAAGTCCCTCGGGCCTTAGTTTCTCGGTCTGTAGAATGGGGGTGTGGTGGGGGCTGCCAAGAATTCCTGGCCTGGGAGTACTTGTTTCTGCCTCCAGCCTCAGGACGGATGCCCTCGGGGGCAGTGCCTACCAAATGGGGGGGACGGGGGGGGGGGGTCACTGTCCCTCCAGCAAAGGGTCTTATTGGGAAAGGCAGTGGTTCTTGGCTATGATGCTCAGCAGTGACGCCCCCCTGCATCACCGGGAGGCTGAGCAGCTGGTGGGCGGGCAGGGCCCCAGGCCCCCTCCTCTCCCCCGGCCCCGCCCCCCGCCCTGGACTGCTGCTCGGGTTTCTAAGTCAGCCCTCATGGGCACCGTCTCCATGCCCCATGGTTTCTATGGAAACCACGCTTCCTGGGAAGGCTGCAGGGGAGTGGGGAGAGGGCCTTTAGGACCACCCTGGGAACCGTGCCCCCGCCCCAAGGCCTTGGCAGCCGCCCCATGAGCCATGCCATCAATTTCTGCCCCGTACGGAGCCCGCAGCAGGTGTCGGGCCCCTTGACTGCCCCCTCACAACCCTGTGAGCTAAAAAAGAGTACCGTGGTTTCACCAAGGCTGAAATGGAAGCGCAGAGTGGTTAGGAAACTTTCTTGAGGTCACAGACGAGAGAAAGAGTTGAGGTTTGAGCCCAAGATTGCCTCATCATTAAGTATATGCCCCCCTCATTCTCTCCCGGCACCTGCACCGCTGGTAAGCCTCGCTGTTCCTGGCCTCTGTCTAGTCCCCCTCTGTCTTGCTGCCACTGGGAGCTCTTTGGGGATGTTCTTCCTGGCCTCAGATGTCGGCACGGGGTGCATGTGGGGCGGGGCGGTGCTGCAGGGAATCAGACCTTGGCCAGCGGTGCGGTGCGGGGGTGGGGGGGTGTCTCCACCCTTTCCCCAACTCGAGACTTGTTGGCAAAGATTTGGTGAGCTCCTCAAACGCCAGGAAGTGTCCCAGGCTCCGTGAGCAAGACCTACAGAAAGCCCGGCCCCGGGGCCCTGGCCTTCTAGAAATGACCACAGCTTTCTGTGGAAGGGGGCACCGCGATGTCTCACCACACCGTCTCCCCCCGTCCTGACTCCCACCATTTCCTGGGCACCCCAGGGGCCACACCCTTCCCCAAGAGCATCTGTACCCACTCTCCTATGTCTTCAGCACCCCAGACTCATGGGTCCGAGGCCACGGGCCGGGAGGAGAGGTCAGATTCGAACCAGCCCCGCCTGGCTGCGAAGGCCCTCACCTGCCACCAGCTCCTGTGTGGCCCTCTCTGGGCCTCAGCTGTCTACCTCGTCCAGTGTGCATTTGGAGCCGAGCCCCCCCCCCCCCCCGGGCCCTGCCCCATCTGAGTGCGACCCTGGGTGCTCTCGCTGGGTCCCACTGCTCCCCGTGGCCCGGTTGTTACTCACTGGCTGGTGCTGGTCGAGTCCCCCCACCGTGTGCAGAGATCCAGTGGGAAAATTCTCGGGCCAGGCAGCAGCCCTGCCTTCAGATCACGGGGTCTCCGGCAGCCAGGTGCCCATGACGGGACCGGGGTAAGGGCTGGCAGTGGGCCATGGCTGTCCACAGTGAGTCCCCGCGGAAGTCCAGGGGAGGGAGGGAGAGGCTTTGTCCTGGGAAGGCCTCTGAAGAACAAGGATGGTCGAGAGGGAGAGCAGAGCACAAGGAAGACCTTCCTGGCTGGGCAGTGGTTTAGAACTGGGAAGAGCCAGGAAAAAGGGCAGGGACTTTCTGGCTTTATTGGGAATCAAGGTCAGAGAGGCCCGCCGGGAGCAGAATGTAGAGAGCCATGAACTTGGGCTCTAGGAAGCAGCAGGCTACATTGTCCTGGCTCCTTGCTTGGCAGGTTCTCCACCACCCGCCCCTGCCCTTAGCCTCGGGCAGCCTGGCATGGGGGAGGGGGCCCTCTGGAGGGCAGCTGACTCGGGGAGGAAGGGAAGCGGCAGCCCTATCGGGCAGGCTTTTTCCATTGTGCACGGCTGAATGGTTGAATGAAGAAAGGGAAGTAGGAGCGTGGGCGGGCGGGGCACTTAGGCCCTGGGTGTCCCCTCTCCTTAGCCTTAGCACTTGCACAGAGTGAGTGTTCTCATTAACCCCATTTCACAGGGGCAGACACTGAGGCTGGAGAGTTGCAGGGAGCGGCCCGCAGCCCTGTGGCCGGTAAGAGGGCAGACCCGGGACCCGAATGCGCCTCTGGTTGGGCCGCGGTGCAGAGTGGAGTGAGGGAGGTGTCCTCTGTCTTCACTTAGGTTAGGCTGTGGAGTGGGAAGGGGAAGAAAGTTCCAAGGGCAGATCTGAGGGGGCCATGTATATGAGTTGCCTTGGGGGTGGCCTGGCAGGTGCATAGAGGGGTACTGCAGTGGCCCACCTACACTTCCCCGGGCGGGGCCCCGTGCTGGAGGTGAGGAAGGGGCAGTTCTCAGTGTCGGGACAGGTGCTGGGGAATCATACTCCCCAGAGATTCCACTCTCCCCGGGAGCCCCAGGGCCCTTTGGTGGGTACTGAGCTCCTTGCTGGGGGCTGGGCTTTGGGGGAGGCCACAGTGGGTCCCACCAGCCCCGGTTCCTGATGGCGGTGCCTGTGGGTAAAGCCTGTCCCCCCTAAGAGTCATGCTGGTGTCACGATGGAACCCGGGACGCTATAGTCCCCTTGCCACACCCTGTCCCTGGAGGCCGGCACTGCCACCCCCCTTGCTTTGAGCCCTTGCTTTGCAGGTTGAGGCTGGCGGTGCGGAGGGAAGTATTGTGTGTGTGTTGGTGGGGAGGGCTCTTCGGGCAGGGGGAGGCAGCTGATGCTCTGAGCGCAGGTTCCTGAGACAGCCTGGGGTCTGGCGGGCTTGGTCCTAGTGCCACCTTACGCCGCGGGACGGAGATCTATACGTAACTGTCAAATTCTGGAAAGAACCCGCTTGTCCTAGTGAGTGGATAAACCAGTGGGGTCTATCTACCCCCACGGAATATTACTCTGCCTTAAAGAGGGGCGGGCAAGGGAAGGCGCCCAGCAGCCCTGATGAGTCTCAGAGGTGTTTTAGCATTAAGCGGAATGCAAGAAGCCAGCCTCAAGTGGTTCTAGTCTGTATGAGTCTATTTATAGAATGTGTTTGAAAAAACAAAACCAAAGCTAGGGTGATGGCCCACAGATCAGTGGCTGCAGGAGGCAAAGGGGGGGAGGAGGGCCAAGGCAGGTGTTTCATCGATTTGCAGTTGGTCGTTCTCTGCATCTCTACATGGGCTAAACGTCGTGTAACTGCAAACAACAGAAAATGTCAATTCTGCAGTATGTAAATGGAAAAACATGAAAGGCCAGAGGGGAGGCCGGAAGAGGAAGGAGGGCGAGGGCCGGGCTCCCCAGTGCTTCCTTGGCTGAGGGCGGCGAGCCCCAGCAGCTCCCAGCTGTGGCTGGCCAGATCTTGTGGGCCATCTGGAACCCGTCCACCAGGCGGCGGGAGGGACGCCAGGCTGCTATCGCCTCCCTCTGGAGTCATGAGAAGTCGTGGCAAGTGCTGAGGCATGGGGACAGTGCCCGGCACCCCCGGGGAGCAGTGGGGTTAAACCCTGGCTTCTCCGGTGGGGCTGGTCGCCCCCCACCCCCATCAAATGGCCTCGGGCATTGGAACTGTCTTCCTTGCCAGCACCAGCCACCTCTGTGCCGACCCCTATCTCACAGATGAGGAGCTGAGGCCGGGGGGCTGGACATCACTCACCGGGGACCCCCGCGACTGACCTGCATGGTCAGTTTCAAACTGGAGCTGCTTTGCTACTTCCCGGTCTTACCCAAATCTAAAGCCACATTTTCCAGCCCCGCCCCTGTTTGATTCTGTGCCCTGAACTTTATTTGTTGGGGTGCTTTATTTTGTGTTAAGACATTGGGAGGCTAGAAAACCAGAGAGGAGCTGGGGCCGTCTCTGCCCCCGGCAGCCCTGATCAGGGGCCTGGAGGCTGAGGCTCGGCTGGGGCCGTGCACCCCTAAGGTGGTGGGGAGACTGGGCCCGAGGTCCAGCAGGCGCAGCAGAGGGGCGTGCGATCTTTGAGCCTCGTCTGTAAGCGAGGGTAGGGTTCGGCCTTGCCGGAGAGATGCCAGGCGTGTGTGGGGGGTGGGGGGCACTGGAGCGACTCAGCCCCATCTCTGTTAGACTTTGTTGAGCTCGGTTTCCTCATCTGTGGAATGGGCGCAAATAGTCCCCATCGCCGCGGGGGCTGGGGGGCGGGTGCTGTGATTAGAGGAGCCCAGGGCCATCCCTGGGCCAGCTTTCGGAAGCCTCTGCCTCACTGGGGTCGACACTTTTGTCTCCTTCGCGTAGGTTTTGCCCTGACTGAAGGCAAGGACCAGCAGTCCGCTCATCTCTGTGTCTCGCAGCCCGGTGCCGGGCACACAGTAGGTGCTCATGTCCCAACCCGAGGTGGAGCTGGGGGGCGGCTGGGGAGTGGGGGCTGTGGGGGTTCGTGAGCAGACACGGGGTGGCAAAGAGGCCGGGGGTGGGTGCCATCCTTCCTCTGGCTCCGCTGGGTCCTTGGGCCACCCCCTCCCCTTCTTTTAGTCCGGGCAGGTTTGAAGGCGGTGTCTGCGAGACGGAAGGGGCGCCCGTTGGACAGAGATTATCTGGGCAAAAGTTCAGTGCGGCGCCTGGACCCCAGGACTTGGGAGATCCGCCCTTTTCCGGCGAGACCGGCCTGGACCCTTGTTTGCCCCCACCTCCCAGGAACCTTTGGATGCAGTCTCCCCTGGGGCCTGAATGCCTTTCCGGGGCCCATGCGCTCCTCCAGGGCCATCTGTAAGGCTCCGTCCAGCCTGATTACCTGGGCCGTGCAGTGTCCTTGGAGGCCAGATGGGCTCACACAGCTGGAAGAGCTGTAGGGACATCCTCGCCCACCCATTTCATAGATGAGGAAGCTGAGGCCGAGAAGGGGAGAGACTTGCCCCTTTCATCAAACAGCCAGGTGGTTAGGGAGCCGAGTACTAAGCCTGGCCCCCCTCAGAGTTCCTGTCAGAGTTCCGGCTGCTGCCCCAGGCTGACAGGGACGTCTCAGCAGGCCCGGGGGGTCAGGTCTGGCTGCCCCTGGCGTCTGGAAGCTGGGCAGGACCCGTGGCTGAGGCCGGTGTCTCCCCTCAGCCCCTCCGTAGACACCAGGCTCCAGGACAAGATGGCGGCCAAGCAGCCCCCTCCTCTTATGAAGAAGCACAGCCAGACGGACCTCGTGAGCCGCCTGAAGACCCGCAAGATCCTCGGCGTGGGCGGGGAGGATGACGACGGGGAGGTGCACCGCTCCAAGGTGGGCCGAGGGGCCTGAAACTGGCCTCCCGCCGGGGTCCGCCTCTGAACGCCCGTCCAGGGAGGGGGGCCTGGCCTGCCATTCGGGAGAAGAGTAGCCACTGTCTGTGGAGCTGCGGGAGCCCCGGGAATTGGCTCATTTTTTTTTTCTCCTAAGAACTTCATGGAGAGGTCAGGGGAATAATAACAAAAATGAAGACAGATCGTTAGAATAAATTTCGTGCTTATTGTGTGTGTTACTGCACCAATTGCTTTATAAGTATGATTTAATCTGGCTAGTCCTGGGAGATAGTTATGAACCCATTTTGTCAATAGGGAAACTGAGGCACAGAGAGGTCAAGGACGTGTGCGAGGCCACGCTAGGCCGTGGCACGGCCGGGCTTTAAGCCCGTGTCCGGCCGATCCCCGAGCTGCTATTCTTACCCACCGTATTTGCAGCTCCCCAAAAGCTCTGGTGTCAGGAAGGGGCTGAGGGGGGTGGCCTCAGTGTGACCTTCCCAGCCTGGGTGACCCTTTGGCTAAGCGGAAGTTCCCAGGTGGGTCCCTGGGCATGCCAGGGGGCTCGGAGAAGGGAGCGAGTGGGCTGGGTGCGCCCCTCACCCCATCTTTGTCCACAGATCAGCCAAGTCCTGGGCAATGAAATCAAGTTTACTGTACGGGAGCCTCTGGGGCTGAGGTGAGCGTCGCGGGTGCATTTGGATGGGCGCCTGGTTGTGGGGGGGGCGCTGCGTCCCTGTGTCCCCTGTGTCCCCGCGCCCGTGACTCCATCCCATCTCGTTCCCTCCCCCTAAAGCCAGCTGGAGAGGGGAGGGTCCCTGGGGCCTGGAGGTGGCAGCAAAGGGGCCTGCTGTGACCTTTCTCTCCATGTGTCCCCAGGGTTTGGCAGTTTGCTTCCGCTGTGCTGTTCTCCGGCATTGCCATCATGGTGAGCCCCCCGTGTCCCTGACTGCGTGCCCCTGGGAACCTAGAGCCTTCCGTCCTGGCACGGGGCCGTGGGGGACCGTCAAGGCTCTGCCACTGGGCTGCCCCGGGCGCTTCAGCCTGGCTTCGGGGGGGCACAGATGTCCAGGGGATGTTTCAACAGTGACCCCCTCCAACTTTACCCTGAATTCCCCACCCATGTCCACAGGCCCTCGCCTTCCCCGACCAGCTCTATGATGCAGTCTTTGATGGAGCCCAGGTGACCAGCAAGACTCCCATCCGTCTGTATGGCGGGGCTCTCCTCAGTGAGTATGGCCGGGCAGACCTGACGGGCAGCGGGGGCCCCACGGAGACTGAGAGGAGCATGGGGAAGCCTTTCTTTGTGCGGTGGCTCCCCTTCCCGGCACCCGCCTACCCTCTTCAGTTGAGGGGTCTGTCTCTGCTGGGCATGTGCTGCCATCTTGTGGCCACTTCTGGAATGTCCCCAGTGGACCGGGGCTGCGTCTTCACGCTCATCGGGGCAAAGGCTTACTGAGGGCTTACTGCGTAGTGCACTCCCTGGTCCTCGGGACGCAGAGATGAATGAGGCCCAGGCCCTGCCCTCTAGGACCTTGCCGTCTAGTGGAGGAGGCAAAATCAGCACAGTCCAAAACCCCTCCACCTTTGTCCTCTCGCGTGAACCATCCCGCTTTCTCTCTGATTTGAGTCACACACGGTGCCTGCTAGAAAGCTGGGTTACAGCTTGTAAGGCGTTGCCCAGGTAGCGCCCCTCCTCTTCTCCGAAACGTCCTATGGCTCCCTTTTGCCTGTAGAATAAAGGCCCAGCCCCACCACTTGGCTTTTGGGGTGGTTTGTGGCGTGGATCCAGCCTACCTTCCCAAACCTGCCTCCCTCAGATCCCACAGTGGTCCCCGGACTCCAGCCCCATCTCGTGATGCCCAGCCCCCCATTTCAGAAGGCCTCCATGCCTCTGTAGATGCAGTCTCCACAGCCTTGTGCCGATGGCACTTACCGGGGGTGGGGGGCGGGGCCTGGCGGCGACAGGGGTGCCTTCCTTCAAGCCCTGCGCACCGGCAGTGGGAGACCTCGGGTTCGGGGGTTAAGCCGGATGAGTGGCGGTGGGGGATGCGGAAGTCTGGGGTCCTGCCCTGGCCTCGAGGGGGTGGTGGGTCAGGCTGCCTGTCTCCAGCCTGCTCTTTGCCCTTGACCGCAGGCATCTCCCTGATCATGTGGAACGCTCTCTACACGGCCGAGAAGGTTATCATCCGATGGACTCTGCTCACCGAGGCCTGTTACTTCGGGGTTCAGTTCTTGGGTGAGTCCCGAGGTGGGCAGTGAAACGCAGAGACTGCTGGGGTACGGGGTGCGGGCAGGGCCGTTTGGTCCCCTGGCTCTCCAGCTCCCGCCAGTCGGCTTCCAGGAAGGGATGGAAATCTGCCTGGGGGGGAGGGGCTCATGTGGCCGTTTGTGTGTGTGTGTGTGTGTGTGCACACCTGTGCTCACACATCTGTGTCATGCCTGCACCTTCTTGGACACACACACGCGTGCACGCATGTCCACAGCCTCCCACACGCACGTGCCCCTACAGCTTGCCACAATTCCTCACTCCCTTGTGTACTCTGCGTGGGTGTGACAGCACCCGGTGTGGCCCACGTGCTCCCTCTCGCCCCAGTACCCTCCCCGTGGCGGACATAGGACCATGTGTCCGTGAGGCCCGGCAGCTGGCAGGAGGCCCCAGCTCAGCTGGTCCCTCTGTGTTGGGGGCGTGAGGCACACCCCTCCTCTGACCTCTGTCCCCTCCTGGTCTTTCTCTCGCAGTGGTCACCGCCACGCTAGCTGAGACGGGCCTCGTGTCCCTGGGGATCCTGTTGCTCCTGGCCAGCCGTCTCCTTTTTGTCGCCATCAGCGTTTACTACTATTACCAAGTTGGCCGAAAACCCAAGAAAGTCTAGCCCCTCGCTGGGCTAGGGGCCCCCCCGTGGGGCAGGGAGGCCCTGGGGCCTCGGTTTCCCTCTGGCTCCTAGAAGACAGGAAGGACCCTGCCCCAGGCAGGCGGGGCTGCTCACCTTCCTTTCCTCCTGGGCACCCCCAAATGCTGTGATCTCCTGGACTTTCAGGTTTGGGGGGGCACAGGGCCTTGGCACCTCTGCCCTTCGTCCCACACAGCAACGCCTCCCTTTCTTGGCTCTCTTGGCCTCCGGCTCCCGTGGATAGACACTGACCGAAGATCTTGAGTCATGGGGTGTTGGGCTAAGGCGAGGCTCCTCCTGCTTCGCCCAGGAGGCCCTTCTTTCGTTTGAGAGGGGCGCCCTGCTTCCCTGTCCTCTCTGCACCTCACCCACTCTAGTGCCCGCACAGCTGAACGTGGCTTCCGTGTAGGCCCGGAAGATCGGACTCCTTGAGCCTGCACCCGTCCTTCTCGGCGCGGGCCCTCCCCACCCGCGGGAGCTGCCGTCCGCTCCCTCGGCGCACACCCCCGCCCTTCCCACCACCCCGCTGCGGAGCTGGCAGGCAGGGAGGCAGGGACGGCTGAGAGGTGGGCCACCTGCAGCCCGGGCCCGTGCCCAGCCCCTGCCCGGCCACCACGGGCTCTGTGCTAGGACCTTGCTCTAGGCTGCTGGAGGCTCTCCAGAGCCCCCTTCCCCCAACTGGCCTGGGTCCCGAGGCCCCCTGCAGCCTCCCCTGCAGGCCGGCCCCGGCAGTGGGCATAGGGGACCCCGCGGAGGCTCCCTTGAGTAATGGGGTTTGGAGAGGAGGAAGAAAGAAAAGCAGCAGCGACATTTCCTGGCCCCTTGCTGTGTCCTTCAGGGCCTGAGATCTGCTTGACTCGGCCCCTCGCCTACCCTCGCCCTCTCCCCGGGGTGCTGCCAGCAAGCTGGGACTGGGTGTCCTTCCGACTCCGCAGGGGAGCGAAACAAATGTTTCAGCAGGCCACGCTCCTGTCCCCACCCCGCGTGCCCCAGAGGAGGCTGGCAAGCAGCTCCCCTCGAGCTGATGACCCCCCGCCTCCCCTGCCCCCCAGCCTACGTGCCCCCCTTGTCTGTCACCGTCTCCCCCCCGTGCTCCTTCCCTCTGGGATGCAAGCGCGCGCACCGGGCGTGGTGGCCCTCACGTTCTGGGGACGGGGTGGACAAAGGCAGCCCGGGCCCCGCGTTTCCTCTCGTCTTGGGGTCCAGCGTGTGAGGTGGGCGAGGTGGGTGGTGGGCAGGGGATGGTCCGGCTCTGGCTGCCGCCGGCCGCACCTCTGCCCTAGCGGGAACCTGGCCCTGCCCACGCTGGGCCCAGCTGTCCCCGCAGCCGCGCAGCTGGTCCCCGGCAGAGCCGCGAGACTGCTGCGGGGCCACAGCTGAGGGGCGAGGCCCCAGGGCCGGGCCGCAGGGGACCGGGCGCAGGAAGGAGAAGCTGGGCTCTTCCCCGATCTCTGTCTCCTGCCGCTGCCACGTCGGCCTCTCTCCAGAATCCGGCTGCTTGCTCACAGGCCCTGGCCAGGCGGGGCGCCCACTGCCCCCTGGCCACACTCCTGTCCTCCGCCCGGCCCCGGCCTTGTAAGGCCTGGGTCATCCTCTGACGGGGGTGGATGGTTCGTCCTCGTCCCCAGTGGGCGTGGTGGATCGGTGCCCCCGCGGTAGCTGGCAGGGAAGTAGGAAGTTCGGGCTTAGCGGTGGGGCTCTGGGGGCTGTGCTGGGCGCACCCCCCCCCCCCACTGGGGTGGCCTGGGGCGGGCGGGAGGGCCTGCGGGCTTAGACCTCAGAGCTGGGCCCGGAGGGAGGGAGCCCGGCGAGCAGCGGTGTGGTCTGGGGACACGGGCAGGGGGCAGTTGCTGGGACAGAGGCAGTGACAACAAAGAGGGGCACCCAGACATCTGAGGAAGACACAGGACAGGCCCGCTCTCCATCCTGAAGGTTTGGGGAGGCCCGCCCACCGCACCCACTGCTCTCTACCCTTGTCCCTGGAGCCCAGCACCTTCCGGCCAAGCTCCGGTCTCCGCCTCTCCTCCCCCACCCCACCCCCGCCCCAAGCAAGACCACCTCTCTTCACAGTCACTATTTATTCTTCGTTCGTTCCTTCTTTTTGTAAGAAACAGTCACAAAAACCAGTGCAAAACTCTCAGTGCGGGCGTCCTGTTTTATATTACAAAAACTCCTCCTGATATAGAATATAAAAAGGGGGGATCACAGGAAATAAACATGATAAATTAGTGAGGAACATTTACAGTTCTCAAAATAGACTCTCGACCTAGGACCCACGGGGGAAGGGAAGACGGGGCATCCGGGAGACGGGGGTGCTGGGGCCGCGGCTGGTGTGGGGCCTCCGGTCTGGCCCCTTTGGGCATGGAAGGGCGAGAGGGACAAGAGAGCCTCCGAGTCCCTCAGGTGGCCTCCCTTTTCCAAGACGCAGGAGCTCCGGAGCAGGAAGCTGGCTTTCAGTCCCCGTGCGTGGGTGTGGCCGGCTGTGGGGTCTCTGCTCCAGCCTCCGCCCGCAGGCCGGCAGAGGGGTGCCACCGCCGCCGCCGGCACCTGTCCTCTCTGCCGGGGGCGGACTCTACGTGAGCTGGCCCCGCTAGACCGCAGTGCCTGGGACCGCGGCAAGCCGGCCGGGGGCCGGGCTCTGTCCTTCACGACTCGGAAGGGCCGCAGGCAGCCTCGCAGACGGCTCCCGGCCTGGGTCACGGCCTGAGCCTGCCCGCTCTCCCTTTCCAGCCCTGGCGTGGGCAGCGGCGGGCTCGGGGCTCCTTGGCACCTTTCTGGAAAGCCCCTGGGGGTGAGGCTCACCATCCACCCTTGAACCTGCCTCAACCAGAAGTTCCTCTGGGAGCTGCGCTGCCTCCCACTGACCTTCACGGGGGGTGGGGGGCAAGGAGTGGGAAGAAGGGACTAGACTGGAGGAGGGAGTGGGGTGCGTGCCAGAGGCCAGCCCCCTCTTACCTTGAAGGCCCCAGATTCTCCTGGCCAGGAGGGGACCGGAGGGGACCTGGAAGCCTGGGATGCCCCCGGACTGGAGCCACATGGCTGCCCCACGACACCCTGAGTCCCACCAAGCCCCCGGTGTTATTTTTGCCAAGCTCAGACCCGTCCTTTGCCTCTGCCAGGAAGCTGCAGCTGAGCTTGTGGGCGGGGGGGCGGGGGGGGGGTCTAGAGAGGGGCAAGTCCAAGGCCCCGCTCGGGCTGGGCTGGGCTGGGCTACCAGCCAGCTGCAGGGTGCGCGGGGGCCCAGGGACACCCATGGCGTCATGTCCAGAGTTACAGGGACAGTATGGAAAGCCTCGGCTTGGAGACCAGGAGCGGGGCCTGGGACTGGGGGCGGGGGGTGCCGCAGAAGGATGGGATGGGGAAGGGGAGAGACAGGGAGGAGGTTAAACCCAATCTTTACAGCAGGCACAGAGCTCAGGGCTGCATCTCTAAAGGGGGCCGGTGGCAGAGCCAGGAGGCACGGGGCTCCGGGTGCAGCTCCGTCTCTCCCAGGGCTGGTGGGCGGGGAGGCCTGCAGCGGACACAGCGCCTGGGATTCAGAATGGCCTCCCCTCCGGACCCCAAAGAGGGACTGTGGGGGAGGACAGCGGGCACCGCGCTGTCCCTCCCGCTGCCAGGCCTGTGGCAGCCGTCACTAATTAAACCTTAATGTTCTGGCCGACACCACCGATCCTGACACCACCGATCGGGATGACGCTGTCCTTCCCCCCTCCCCCCACCCTGGCCAAACCTCCGACGCCCTGAACAGGCCTGGCAGGCACTCCTGATTCACTGGGGTGGAGGCGTCTTGCGATACAGTTGCCAACACTGGTCTAGAAGGCGAGGCCTGTGTAGGGCGGACTGGTCTGGGTGCTCACCACTGTGGGTGTGAGTCTAGGGGAAAAGCTCTCCCTGCCTCAGCCTGGAAGAAACCCTCAGAAGTGCGCTAGGGCCCATGAAGGGACAAGAAGCCATGTGGCAGCAGAAATGAGGTGTCTTGGAGCTCTTTCACCTGGAGAAATTGGGGATCGGGGGAGGCAATATGTGGCCTTAACACTTTGGGAAGGAGAGAGAGCAAGTGGGATGCCATGGCTGGAACCATGTGCACTGAGCTGATGCTAAGAAATCAAAGCAGTCCAAAGACAGAAGTCTGTCTTGGGAGGTAGTAAGCTCCCCATCCTTGGAGGTATGCAAGAAGAGGGTGGCGAAGTCTTGGCAGAGATCTTGTGGAAGATATATCCCAAGCCTCAGTTCTGGGAGTGGGGAGGAGAACCAGATGCTCTTGGGGGTTCCTTCCAGCCCTGGAAGCCACAGAATTGTTGGGGAACACGGAAGGGGTTGGGCTTGTGGGAAGAGGTGGGTAGTGTAGAAAAGTGACTGTAGTATGTGTGTGTGTGTGTGTGTGTGTGTGTGTGTGTGTGTGTGTGTGTCCCTGGGGGCTTAGAAAGAAGTATGGGGAAGTGGGAAGGAAGCAGGGAGGACAGTCCAGAATTTTCTTAGCTGTGGAGCTGGGAAGTTCTTGACCAGCTTGCTTTCGCTCTCCTGGGGAAGCCAGGATGCTGAGGCCAGGGAGGGGTGTGAACGGCAGATCTGCTGGGACCTACAGAGCCCTGGAAGGAGCAACAGGCAGCCTAGGTAGGACTGGGTTCTTGTTCAGACTTGTCATGTATATGCTGTGTTACCTGTGAATGAAAAATGGCCTCTCTCTGGGTTTTCCAGATTATTCGATCCAACAGATGAGGGAAGCAAGGACCCTGCCAGCTAGGCCCCTCTTGTCCCCGGCCTGAGGCAGGGACAACTCCATCAGAGGGCCAGAGGTCGAAAGTATGTTCCGTGTTCTTAAGGACATGGCGACCGAGTCTCCTTGGGGTCCCCCCCACCGGGGCTTTGTCGACCTCTGAGAGCTGGTTTTGTCTTTTGTCGACTAAATCCTCACTCTTTTGGCACCTGGAGCTGAGGAGAAGGCCCAGGCCCAGAGGCTGGTGGGACCGAGGAGGGAACCTGGCCCTAGGGTTCCTTTGGTCTCCAGTGCAGACTGCTCCCTGGGGTTCGTGCACCGGGCCCCTGCGGAGGGACCCGCGGCACCCACCCAGTCACCAGGTGGGGTCCAACAATCCATAGTTTTGTCTTCACTTTTTGTTAAAAAAATAGCTATTTTCCTCTGCCCCTTCTCCTGCCCACTCATCGTGATCTCACCTCCTCCCCTGGGGCCAAGGGGGCAGGGGCGTGGGGGAGGGGAGGGCATGGGGGGCTGGGCAGCGGTGGTGGATGAGGCTTCAGGCTCCAGGCCATGCCCTCTACTGGATGCCCCGGAAGAGACACATGGCAAAGATCATGGCGAAAAGCTGCAGAGAAAGTAGAGTTGGCTTGTCAGCCTCGGCCCCCAGCCTGGCATGGGGCTGTCCCCCCCACAAGGGGAAGTAATCATCGGCCCAGCAAGCGGGCTCGCCTATGGCTGGCACACTCCTGCAGGAGGGATTCCCCTTTCACCAGACACTGGCCCCCTTTTGTGCAGCAGAGTCATGGGAAGAGGGGAGCTTTGGACCTGGGTTCAAATCTAGCTGCCCTATTTGCCAGTAGCAATCTTGGCCCCAACACATCCCTTCTCTGGGCCTGAGCATGTCCTAAGAGCTTCCTGTGTGCCCAGCCCAGTTCTAAGTGCTTTCTCTGAAACCTTCGACAGAGCAGGAGGCAAGGCACAGAGAGGTCATGCAACCTGCTTAAGGTCACACAGCCGCAAGTGAGGGAGCTGGGGGTTGAGTCTAGGCATTCTGACCCCGGAGCCTACGCTCAGAAGTCCTGTGCTCTCCCCTTTCTAGCTCACAGGACGGGGGTAAGATGTAGCCCTTTCAGCTGAGAGGGGGCGAAGGGGGTCCATGAAGACCGCCCTTGTGAGGTCGACTAGGGCCCTGAGTGGGGGAGCGAGGGGGGAGGGCAGGCAGGGACCCAGATTCAGGGATGCCCCTCGCACCAGAATGACTGAGGTGCCACAGGCAGGGGTCTTTTTGTAAGCAGCACAAGGGACAGTCCCCAGACCACAGGCTCAGGGCCAGATCTCTGGTCGAGGGAAGCTCAGAGACATTTATCTGTCTCTGCCCCATGAGAAGCCCGCTTCACCTGGAACGGTGCTGGCATACAGTAGGTGCTCAATCCACGCTTGCCGAATGAACGAATAAATGACCCCTCCCTCTTCCCCATCCCCAGGATTCCCCACAAAACTGCTGCACCGAGAAGCTGAGCAAAGGGACGTTTCTGGTGCCAGGCATTCGGGAACCTCCCCCCTCCCCCGCCGAAGGAGGGACAGGGGGGCTATGGCTCTGGTGGCGGTCTGACTTCGTTTCCCCCGCCCGCCCCGGTCTGGCTGACGCCCGAGAGTGATCTTTCCTGGAGACCATGGGTCCCAAGTCGGGGAGGAGAGGTTTCTGACCTGGAGTGGGCGGGAGAAGGGAGGGAGCTCCGCCCCTTGGCGGAAGCGCCACCTGGTGGCGGCGGCCGGACTCTGCAGCTGCCTCCGTTTGGAGGGGGCTCCTGGATTTGGGGGGTGGCGAAGGGGATCCATGAAGATCGCCCTTGTGAGGTCGACAAGGTCCCACAGGCCGTGAGCCTCCCACAGAGAAAGGGCCGGATCTGGACGCACAAGCCGCAGCCCCGCCCACAAGGCAGCGGTATTGATCCTCTATTAAGAATTCACTCTGGACCTTGGGGGAGGCTTAGCCAGAGAGGTTCAGGGACCGGGGGCAGCGGGAAGAAGACTGGGGGTGACTCTCAGGGCCTGCCCACTCACTGCCGGAGCCTCGCTCAGATGAGCCCCGGGTCCAGCAGTGACTCAGGCAACAGACCTGCCAGGGCTTACCACCCCACAGTCCCCGCAGAGGGGGGCCCATTTGGTCCTGGCCTTAGGATGCGGAGACCAAGGTAGGCTGGGCAGTGCAGGCCATGGGGAATCTCCCGAGACTGCGTGTGCACCTTGCTTCTGGGGAGCTGGAGAAGTGGGGGGCTTTTCCTTACCTCGATGGCCAACACCCCTATGGCGAGGGCTCCTGCCAGGTAGACGTAGCTTTCAAAAGTGTTGAGGATCACTGTGTAACAGCCCTGGGAGGGAAGGACCAGAGGTGAGGCCGTAGCTGGAGACAGTCTGGGGTCAGGGGTCAGGGGCCAGCATCAGGACCAAGGTATAAAGCCTGGGAACTGGCCTGGGGCCCCAAAGGACACCAGCAGGCTTACCATTTCAAACCCCTGTTGGCACCATTGGGTGGGCCTCCCCCTAGGCCCAGAGCCCAACCCTCCAGACCCCTCTAAATGGATGAACTCCTGCGCTATTACTGATCTCTCAAGCAGTGCCGGGGATACACACACTGAGACAGAGATGCATATAGGCCCACACAGAGAGCGGGAGTGGCCCTGTTGATGTCCTTGCCTTGAGCCAGTCTTGCCCTGCTCACTGTGCTCCGGCCTTCCTCTGTTGGTTCCTGGAGCAGCCCATTCTCCTTCCCACCCCTAGGCCTTTGCACATGCTGCTCTCGCTCTCTGGCTGGAATGCTTTTCCCACGCCAGGAGGATGAGGGTGTAGCACTTTCTGTGGACAGTCACAGCAGCCCACACACTCACAACCTGCCAGGAAGCATTGTGGGTAAAGGAGAGAAATGTGGTGCTGTGAGGAGAGAGGGCTTAAGATCCCCCAGACAGATGGGGAATATGGATGGTTTCCCCTTGGGGGTAACCCCCCAGGCCTGGAGTCAAGCTCTAGCAAGGTCATCATCTACCGGGAGCCCTCCTGATTCATTTCCAGCAGGAGAACACGGCCCGGGTGACCGTCTTGACCCAGGGAAGGCCGAGAAGAGCTAGAGAAACTGCTTTGGTGGGTTTGACTCTGAGTATTCAGCATGGGTCACCTTCTTGAGGGATTTTGTCATTTCTGCTCATTGGCGTTCAATGGCAAACAGTGGTGGACTAACTCAACATCCACAGATGAGTGCCTTCTGCTTCGGCCGTTGGTGGGCACATAACCGAGTCTTGGCCATCCAGATCTACACAGATGTCCACTGGGGCTTTCTGGGAAAGATGGTGGTGCCACACTTTCCCTTCTCTCTGCCTTAAACATGGGTGGGATGGCTGGAGCCATGGCAGCCATTTTGCCACCAAGGAAAGGCTAGAAAGGTCACAGAGGCGAGGCTTTGACTGACAGGACAAAGCTAATGATGCAGTGGGAGAAGCCATCACCTTCCAGAATTCTTGCTGTGAGTGAAACACAGAGGGCATATGCATAAGCCCCTTGAGTTGGGCTTTGGGATCCTTGCATTCAGACGTTTTGCTCACTGATTCAAGACTGTGATGGGGATGCCAAGGAGAAAAGGATCCCAGACAAGGATCTCATGAGGAACAGAGGCACCACAAAGAACTCAGGCAGCTGCACAGAGACCTTCCCAAGGAGCTCGGATTCCAAAGTCATGCCCAGGAGATGGAAGGAGGTGTCATCATCAAGGATGAGCCCAGAAATGGGAAGTTTACGAGGGTGAAACTCTACAGGAGCAGGGCCCATGAGAAGCCTTCCCGAACAATCCACAGGTGGCCTTAGGACATAGGTTTGGCTCTGGGCACCGGGCATCCCAAACAGCACGGACTTGGACAAGCTGGAAGTTCGTTTGCCTTTCGTAGGAAATCCCCAGCTGAGGTGGCCCGTGAGTTTGTGTGTTTCGTGGAGCCGTCCGTGGCCCAGGCCCCTCTTGTAAAGTCCTGACATCCCAGGGGGGCGTCCTCTGCAGCCAGGTCCCCACCAGGGAAGTAGGAAGTGCAGCTTTTCCCTGGTGGCGACGACGCCTTTCCAAGGAGGACAACCAGCCGGCTCTGCGACGGTATGAGGAAGCTGAGGTCCAGAAAGGGTGTCGCGGTCCAGGCCTGCCGGACCTCAAAGCCTGAGCCCTCCCCTGCCCCTCCATGTCCTGCAGCCTCTCTGGGAGGCTGAGACCCAAGGCCCTTGGTGGCCCTCCCTGCCCTGAGCTCACAGTGGCCTGATCCCAGGGCCCCGAATGTCGTCGTCTGACACCACATGTGCAGGGGAGGGGGTGCTAAGTTCCAAGGTGAGGCTGGAAAGACCTCATCAGAGGGCCAGGGGCAGCAAGCAGCTCCCCTCCATGGGGCTCTCCTCCCCGTGACCCCATCTCAGTCCCTTCCAGTTCGGCATCTGGTTTTATTTTCTTTCAAGTAATCATGACCGTGTGGAATTATTACTTCTGGTTTGCTCCTCGGTTAGCACGAGCCCCTGGTCTCCCGCCTCCTGCTGTGTCCCCTGCATCTGGAAGTTTCCCAGGAGAGCCGCATGAGAAGCCTAACCAAGGGAGGGGCATGGGGGATGCCCTGGGCTCATCCTCATTCTCCTCCCCCACTCCCCCTGCCTGGTCTCTCACACGCACACCCGAGGGCCCAGGGGCCCAGGGAGGGTTGCTGCTCAGTGGGAAGGAGGAATCAAGTACAAGGGCACCATCTGTCTCTCAGCCGGAGGGGGGCGGTGGCGGCACAGCAGGGGTCCTGTGTCCCCCAGAGACGGTACGTGCAAGAAGGGGAAAGCCTTTCTTCCCGGGACTGAGATAAAGTCCTCGGGTGGCAAGAGAAGCAAAGAGTTGGGTAGTTTCTCTGACCTTGGAGGGGAACCTTGCTCCCTGGGGGTCAGCAGGGGCTTCTATACGGCACGGAAGGTGAGCTTCCCTCAAAGTAAGAGCTAAGAGGGGCCCCCTCTATGTAATTCGGGTTTGGGTTCCCGACCAGCATTGTCAGAACCTCTGGGAGAGCCTTGCCTAGGGGAGCGGGGCCGGGTACCTGCTTGTTCAGGAACGGGTCCCTTCCCAGCAGGCACTCCTCCCTGCTCAGCAGGACCCCGTCCCGAGTCTGCGGTTCTCTCCGGCAGCAGGCATCCGGCACCTCGTCGCTGTCCAGAGTCAGCAGTCGGAAAACTGATGCAAACCGGAAGTCTTCAGGCCCATTGACACCACAGCAGCCAAACTAGGAGGAGAGGGAAGGGAAGAGTCTGGGGGGCGGGTGGGAGCTGGGCTCAGGGGGCAGAGGTGGCCAGATGGCCTCCCCCGAGGCCCCCATAAGGCAAGGAGCGGAGTCAAGACTCAGCTAGGGGCTGGCTCTGTCTGCAGCTCCTGTGTAACCCTGGGAAAGTCACTCAACCTCTCTGAGCCTCCAGTGCTCTCCCGTGTAAAATGGGGGTGGTGGTGACAATTAATGACGGCCCAGAACACTGTGTGGGTGGTGATTCTCAGGCCCAGGCTGGGCTCGGTGGGCCAGCCCTGATCAGTTAGTGATGTCTGGCACAGGCCTGTGCACCAAGCAGGCTCTGGAGGCCAGATGTTCGCCGCACCTGGCATCATGGTTTCGAATGCTCACGGTGTCCCTGGGGGCGTCACTCACCGTGATCATGACCGAGTTCCAAGTGGCCGAGAAGACATCTGTGTCATTGTTGCCCTGGTAGTGCTTAGTGAGCTCTTTAGTGAAGAACTCGCGGGTGAGCTGCAGGGAGAGGCAGAGGGCAGGCTAAGATCCCCCGCCAGGCCCACCCCGCCAGCAGCTTGGGGCACCCCGCCTGGCCTGGCCTCTCCAGCTAGCTGCTTCTGGAGGGGAGGCAAGGCCTCAGGGTCCCAGGGCTGGACAGTCTCCCAAGC
Organism: Nasua narica; assembly: GCA_028533885.1. Classification (NCBI taxonomy): domain Eukaryota; kingdom Metazoa; phylum Chordata; class Mammalia; order Carnivora; family Procyonidae; genus Nasua; species Nasua narica. Next base: position 13,391,859 of record CM052815.1, read on the forward strand.
CACTACCTTGGGGTGGCCCCTGAGTCCCCACTCCAGGGCGTGTGGCCTCCCCTCCCCAGATTGCCAGCTGGAAAAGGAAGTCTACGCACACACCCTTCGGCGAGCCTGGAAGCTCTCTCCACCCTGCAGCTCTTCTCAGAAGCAGGGTTTACCCAGGATGGGGGGGCTTGCCCCTCGCCCCACTCCCTCCCCCCCGAGCTGTCCCTCAGAGCCACAAGGGTGCCCCAGGTCCCTGGCCCTGAAGACAGCACAATGAGGAGCAGGGAGTCTGCAAATCCAGTTTCCAAAGGTGTCCTTGGAAGGTGCCCCCGCCCTCAGGCCTCCCCACCGTCCTCCCCGCGCTGCGGGGAAAGGATGGGGCCCCGTGTGGCGCCCAGCTGGAGGGCTCCATTCCCAGCCCACGGAGTGGCTGCCTCTTCCCCTCTGTCCACGGCTTGCCTTCCTGCTCCCCCGGACCAGCTCGTGTCCCCGGACCCCTCACCCCTCTCTTCCCTCCCCTTCTGTTTCCAGCCCCCCCCCCCCCCAGCTGCCGTGTCCAGCTCCTGCAGACTCAGGGGACCCAGGAGACGGGGCTGGTGCCCCGCGTGGTCGGAGCACCTGGAAGAAGGCTGGTGAGAGCAAGTTGCCCAAATTGGATACTGGCCGGGGCCTCACCGAGAGGGCCCTTCTCTGTCCTCCTGCACGTCACACACCCCAGGGCCTGGGGACAGCCTCGCCCACTACCCTTTGTTTGTCAAACGACTATTGCCAGGCATGGTGTGGAATGGCAGATTCTAGAATCGGGTGTGGGGTTGTATCGGGGGCTTTGCAAGAGCAGAGACCCTAAAGGACCCTCCGACTGTGCCCTCTGGAAAGACCCTTGCAGGAAGAGGGTCGCTGGGGCGGTGGGTCACGATTTGGGTGGGAATTGCTGGCTGAGAGGCTGCCGACTCTGCGCGACTCTGTCGGGGGGGAGGGGAGGGGCTGGCCACCAAGGAGGGCCGGGGCCCCAGGGCAGCACGTACGTTTTCCCTGAAGATGAAGGCCAGGATGGCCGCCGAGAGCTCTGCCAAGAAGATGATGAGGATGAACAGGAAGAACTGCGAAGAGAAGAGGCAGACTCATGAGTCCCAAGGGTGGCAGCAAGAGGACAGGTGACTGCTCGCTGATGCCCCCATCCGTCTGTCACTCAGTGGACCCAATGTATCAATTTTATGAGATGGAGGCCTCTCACTGCCCTACCTCAGACATTTTTTCATAAGCAGCCTGCCAACAAATCACCTTCAGTATCAGCAAGGTTATAATACAAATAGGAAACAGTAAACAAACAAATATGCTTTCCCGGCAAATGACACCCCTTCCAGGATGCCCCTTGTGCAGTGTTCAGCCTGAACAACGGCACCTGGCAGCCCTGCAAGGTGATCGAGGTTGACCTGTTTGGGTCCTCTCCACATGGACATCTGGAGTTCCTTGGGGACCCCAGATTGGCTTCCCTCACCCCACCCACCCCAGTGCCACCTCTCCCCGCCTGGCCGCCTCTCCTTCCCATGAGCAGTGGGGAATCAGTGTTGATCTTCTAGCACAATAAAGGAGCAAGACGAGAGGGGAGGTGATGGGTTTATCAACATTGGGAAACCCAGGCACCGGAGTCTGAAATCTAACAAGACCTCTCTCTGCTCTACTCGCTACATTTCTTGACATTCCCCAAATTTTCCACGATGCCTCCTGTCTGGGGGCCACCCTCCAGGAAGGCTCCTCCCTTTCTCGCCCACCAGCTCCTCATTTTCCAGACCAGGCTCAGCCCACCTCCTCGCCTGGTGAGAAGTCACATCGCAGTGGCCCCCCTAGAGATGCTTGCCCGGCAGCTGCTGCGCCCCCCGCCCCCTCCCCCCCAGATCACGAACAGAAGCCTTCCCCGTGCCCGCCAGCAAAGATGTCGGTACATGGTTGGCAGATGGACGAACGAATCCCGGACTGAGCCACGCACCGTAACGACCTTGTTCTCTGCCACATGGCAGACCCCAGGCAGCGCGGGCCCTGCTTTGGCTGAGGGCCGTGAGCAGAAGGAACAGGAGATGACTTTGCCTCCATTACTCCGCCTTGCAGGTGCCCTCAGCATTTCCGGTAACCCTCCAGAGTTGTTGGCCCACCTGCAGGCCACCAGAGAAGGACCAGGTCCCCGCTGCCCACGGAGATGGTTCCTGCACGCCCTCCCAGCCTCCGCGGCCGGCTGCCCCGAGATGTGCCCGGGCTGGATGGAGGCGAGGGTCCTGCCCTCGGCGTCAGGACAACTCAGCCTCCTTGCCCTCCTTCGTGGGGCTTGGGATAATTGCGAAAAACCCCTTTGAGCCTCAGTTTCCTTGTCAGTAAAATGGGGATGCTCACATCCGCTCCTGGGGTCATCATGGGCAATCCTGAAATAAGGGGTGTGCAGTTTCTGTCTGTCGTCAGAGAGGCCGAGCAAAGCTTGTCGCTGAGGCTCCTCCAAGTGTGGAAGGCCCGTGGACGCCAGCTCCCGCGTGAGCCCCAGAGGGCCGGGCTGTCCGGCATTTGCTCCCCATGGACACCCATTGCTCTTGGCGACGCCCCTGGGTATCCCTCCCCCAGGTCGCATCTCTCCCAGTCGGAAGACGGTTTCTGTCACTTCATCCTCATCCCCGGAAGACCCCAGTCTTGTGCCCTCCCCGACTTTGCAGTTCTAACAGCGCCCGCCCCGCGCAGGCCCTGGGGTTTCTCCGAACCGCTTGGGCTGCGGACGGAGAGCCTTGGGATGGATTTCGAGATGGTCTCCCCAGGGTGCAGACAGGAAACATCCCCCAGACCTGCCGATGGCTTCATTTGTTTTTAAGTGTCCAACCCCAATGGTCGTCTTCGGCCGCGGGCTCGCCGGTCACTCTGCTTCCCACGAGAGCTCTGGGTCATACACGCTTGTTCGGCCCTAAGAAGCCGACACCCATCCCACGGCCTCTTTCTCTTTAGCCCCCGCGTCCACAGTGAGGGAAACAAGCCAGAGAAGGGATGGACTATTCCAAAGGCGGGCAGCCCGATGATGCCAGAGCAAAGCCCTTCCTCTCAGTCCAGCAATCTCTTCTGCCTCTTCTCTCTCGGCTGGAAAGCGCGGTTCAAGACTGGCCGGAGGGACTGACTCTTCTGAGCCCTGGGGGTCTGCCTGCCCAGGCTTGCTAGGGGCTGGGAGCAGAGCTCCCTGCCCGGAGGGGAGAGTCCGAGAGGGCTTCCTTGACCCGGGCAGGCCGCCCCCCGCCCCCACGACTCCTACAGTCCCAGGCCATTCTGCCAACCCCGCCACCCCCACTTCCACAAGAGTCTCTGCAGCCTCTCATCCCCCGTGACATCCCTCCTGGCTTCCATGTGGCCGGTGATAGATGGGCGCCCAGCCCTGTTTCACACGGCCGCTGCGGGACCTCCTCCCTGCCCTCTGCCCTCTTGGTGGAGTCGCTGGCAGTTCCCAGGCTCGCGGAGAGTGGCCCTGGAAATGGTTTTCATCCTCAGCGAGGCGGCTGAGCCACCGGATCATGATCCCAGCCGGATCCCGGCTGAGACGGTTATAAGTACGGATGAGACCGAGCTCAGGCTGCGTGCACGCCGCGCGCTCAGCACTCCGGGAGCGTGGGGCCCTCCCGGACGGTGCGGCCAAGCCCTGAGACAGTAACGCTGGCCAGCCTTACTGAGAGCTCAGCACCGAGGCGCCGAGGACCGTCCACGGCTCCCTTCTCGGGTGCTCTGGGCAGCCTGGTGAAGCTGCTGCGGTTACCAGCAACCCCCCTGGTTACCCAGGGGGAACCTGGGACCTGGAGAGGGTAGTACATGCACGTGTAAGAGCCTCCAGGTCTGAAGACTTTCCGATCGCCTGTCGGGTCTCCTGGACCAACCTAATGCTTTTCGTTTCACGTTTGTCAAGGCTTGCCTGTGCTGGGAACAGAGCTGAGCAAGATGCACACTTTCTCCTTGAGCCGAGATCACAACACTGTGGCTGGGAAAGCTGTAGCACCATCTCCCTTTTATAAGGGAGGAACCTAGGTTCAGAGAGGTTAAGTAACTGCCCTCGGTCACACAGCCAGGAAGTAGCAGAGCAGAGATTAGAACCTAGACTTTTCTCACTCCAAAGCCCATGCTCTTAGCATGCCTCTAAGACCACCTCCTCTCTGTCCCTTTATTCCAGGGCTACTCATTGAGCACCTACTGTGTACAGGGCACTATGCGAGGTCCTGGCAAACTCATATACACAAGGCAGATGCGGTCCCCATCGGCATGCAGTTTACGTTGAGCTGCGGTTCATGATTCCTGAGATGAAATTCAAGAATGAGGCTAGTAACTCACTGAAGGAGAAAGGAGGGCTTTCCAGAGGGAGGGGGCCTGCAGCTCTCTATTGCCATTGCCATGGCCATTGTCCCCTCCTGGAGTAGGAGTTCCCCGAGCCCTGGATGTCACTTCTGCCCACTGGCCTTCTCCAGCAGGAAATGACTTCCTCTTCCTTACCAGGGTTGCTGCTGGTTATTTGGAGGGGCTCCCTCTGGACCGGCCACAGGGCTTGTCCCGACACCTCCCGCCTCTCCAGACTTCCCCTCATGGGGCGGGGCCTTTCCAAGGGGTTTTGAGTTAATCTACACATTTGCCAGTAATTCCCAAACCTCAAATGTTCACTATTTCGCTGTGGATGGAAAAATTAACAAAGGGACAGAAACTGTGATTTTGCCTCCTCGCAAACATTTCCAGACTTTTCTAGCCCATCTGCCTATGGGCACATCTACTTTCGGTTCTCATTTCTAATAAATGTTTACCACATTTACATCCTTTCTGTGCCACTCAGCTCATTTATCTCTTCTAAGTACACGCATCTCGTTTTGCTGCTCTCCTTTCCAACTTTGCGTGCCTTTGTCATCAAAATATAAAAAAAATTTTTTTGAATCTTTAACTAAATAGATTAAAAACATTCTGCGAATGACTCCTAGGCAAGCAACCATGAGAAAGGGATGCCACAAAATGCCCATTATAGGCTGAGATTGTCCTACTGTAAAATTGATCGACAGGAGGGTTTGGAAACTGTACCTTTAGAAAAAATGATTATTAGGTGGTGCGGTCGTTAGGGGGATGGGGCCCTGGGGTTTCAGCCTCAGAGTGGGGGTGGGGGAGGGGATGTTCTGTTACCCCCTCCCCCCGCCCCCAGTCCTCCCCATTGGCATAGTGGCCAAAGTCACTCCCTCTTGGTCCCGTTCACGACGACAAGTCCTTCCTTCCTTCCTGAAGGTGGAGGACCTGGGCTGCCAGGCTTCTCGAGGGCCCCTGGCGGCCACCAGGGGTGATACTCGGTGCCCCTCTTCAGCTGGGACCGCCACACGGCCAGTCCAACTCAGAAGAGAGAAGTGGTTCTTATTTTTTGAGGTCATGAATCTTTTTGAAAACCTTCCAGAAGTTGTGGCATCACTCCCCAGAAACATACATGTTCGCAAAACACACACACACAAACACATATGTATAGGCACGCGCGCGCACACACACACACACACACACACACACACACACACACGGCCCTAACGTAATATTTTGCACATAGTTCTAGTGAATTTTAGAAATGTGAGTCCGTTTTAGGTCTGAGACACAGGGACCTGAGTCCAAGAGTCCTCTGCCTGTGACTCTACTGAGATCTCAGGCTAATAGGCACTGGGCTTCAGAGAGGGGAGGGGAGGGGAGGGATGGGGGGAGAGGGACAAGGGGGAGGGGAGAGGACACAGGGGAAGTAGGGAGAGAGGGGCAGAGGCTAGGAGAGCTCAGGGGAGGGATAAGGAGAGGCAGCCAGAATAGAAAGCAGGAGATAAGAGGCAGAGGGACAGAGGTAGAGAAAGATCAAGAAAAGAAAAGCGTGAACGTAGGTAGGTCTCCTAGATCTTGAGACTAACAGAAAAGGGTGGAAGGACAAGGTGGCCGAAGAGAGGGGTCGAAGGGGCTGCTTTAAGGTTCTAAGGGCTGGGCCCTGGCCACAGCTCGGACTCAGCTCTTCCTCCGGGGGGCTGGAGCGAACCTCAGCTGGTCCCTGGGTCTCGGTCTTCTCCACAGGGACCGATGTGCCCATCCAGTGGCAGGCTCAGAGGCTGCCCGTTTCTGGGGAGGACTTTTGAGGCCCCCAGACTGCTCCGAGCACAGCGCTCAGGCAAGGCCTCCTGTCCTGGCTTCAGGGATGAGACCCGGGGAGTGGGCGCTGAGGCAAAGGGGGAAGAAGAGGGGTTGGCATGACTTGGGACCCACATCCCAGCTCCTCTTAAAGTCCCCATGGGCTCCCAAGCCTACGTGGGCCCTCCCTGGCTGGCACTTTAGAGGGCCTTCCGCCAGGGGGCACCCGCAGGTTTCTTTGTTTTTCTGCAAATGCAAAGTTCGCAGTGTTCAGGCTGGCCCGAAAGCCAAAAGGGACCCGGGCTCCAGAGTCACACATTTCACAGCTGATTTCACTTCCTGTCTGGGATGTGGGGAATCTCACTGTGACACGAATGGGGGCCGCACAGTCTGTTCTAATCTGTAGGGGAGTGGGGAGGGGGCACGGTGCCAGATCTCTACCTCCCAAAGCCACAGGAGCACTGACATACTGCAAGAAAGCCCTCCTTCTGGGCCATCTGGGTGGCTCAGTGGGTTAAAGCCTCTGCCTTCGGCTCAGGTTATGATCTCACAGTCCTGGGATCGAGCCCCGCATCGGGCTCTCTGCTCGGCAGGAAGCCTGCTTCCCCCTTTCTCTCTGCCTGCCTCTCTGCCCACTTGTGATCTCTCTCCTCTCTGTCAAATAAATAAATTTAAATTAAAAAGAAAAAGAAGAAAAGAAAGTCCTCCTGCTGACCCCACAGCCTCCCGGATCGTCTAACTCCCGACCTGTCCACCCGCTCATGCGCAAGGAGCTCGCACACACTGCTGCCCGCACACACACTTCCCCGAGCACAGCTGTCTTCACTTGGCCCTATAGTGGGACTGGGCTCCAACTAGAAGCTCCCCAAGCCCTGGGCGCCCACAGGCCTCTACTGGGGTGGGAGACCCACCGACCAAGGCCAGGAAAGTAGGCAGAGGCCCAAAGGACCCAGCCCATGGGCATACGGAAGGCCAGAGACGCAGAGCACCCGCCGGTGGCCTTGTTGGGCGCCAACCTACAGCTAAGCTGCCCCTTGTTTAGCGAGCGAAGACACTAAAGCTCAGGGAAGCTAAGAAACCAGACCGAAGTCCCGTCATTAGGGGACGGAGCAGGGCGCACACTGAAACCCAGGCCCACCCGCAGCCCGCTCATCCCCCGGGGCCTCCCCCGTGCCCGCCCACCAGGGACACTCCCGGAGGACTGCCCAGCCAGAGTGTGACCGCTGAGTCCCCTGCAGTGTAGACACAGCCCCTCCCCCGCCTCGGGGCACCCATGGGGTAGGGGCGGGGCTACTCACGAACAGCAGCAGACACTTGTTCTCGCGGACGGCCCCGCAGCAGCCCAGGAAGCCCAGCAGGAAAAGCAGGCCGCCCATGGCCAGGAGGATGTAGGCGCCGGTGATAAGCAGGGGGTTGGCGGCCACGATCTCCCGGAAGCCGGTGGGGTCCACCATGACCCAGATGCCGATGCCCAGCAGGCAGGCCCCGCCCAGCTGCTCCCAGGACCGGTCAGGAAGGGGGAGAGGAAGGAGGCAGACGGGGGTTAGGTACTCTACACGCACACTGTTCCCCGAGCGAGGCCCCACGGTGGAGCTGGGGAGCCCCAGAGAACCGGGCAGAAACCCCATTTGCCGCACAAACCAGTGTCCCAGCAAGGCCCTTCACTGTTTGCATTTTCCGGGTTACCCAGATTTTTAAGGGCATCCTCTCAACCCAGCCTCCGATCCACGCCCCACCGTGGGCTGCTGGCGACCGCGTCCCAGGGAGTTTATTGGCCACTTCTACAGTCTCCTTAAATGTCAGAGCTGCAGGATAATGAGGTCACTAGTCCAAGCCTCTGATTTCATACTGAGCCCCAGAGGGGGCCCATGACTCGCTCAAGGTCACACAGCAAGTTCACGGCAGGTTCAGGGCTGAATCCCGGGCTTCTCCGACCCTCACTAAGTCCATGGCACACACTCTGAGGCCTGTATCATGCTAGGGGCTGGGAAAACATGGACACAAGCCGTCAGCTTTGCCCTCAACAGGAGCTCTCATCAGCGTGGGCTCGCCACGTTCCAACCAGCTCCTCTAAAGCCTTCTTGTTTCTGTGCTCATGTCCACGGCCCGTCTCTCCGTGTCTTGGAGTCATCTTTGGAGAGAAGCAGCTTAGTCCAGAGAAAAGGCGGTGCCGCTTGTTAGCTGTGTGACCTTGGGTAAGTGGTTTAACCTCTCTGGACCTTAGCTTCCTCATCCGTAAAAGAAGATACAAATTCCTCCCTTCCTAAGGTGACACCAAGGAAGAAAGGACAGAGTGGATAGGAATGTGCTTTGTAAGTTTCAGTAAATATCTGTTCCATTTCCCTTGGGGACAGACAAGGACTGGAAGCAGATGTATTACAAGAGAACAGTATGGCCTCATCAGGATTTGAATGGGGTGAAGTGTCTGAAATCTCTGTGTGGTGGGAGGACCAGGGGTCCCCCAGAAGTCCCCCAGAGGCGCACGCCAGAAATGCCAAGCTGTGGCTAAGAGCAAACTGGTGGGCTCGGGGGGGGGGGCTTAGAGGGGTCTGCCAGCTGGTAGGCAGAACTGCACGGCCTGGTGCTCAGAGCAGGAGACAATATTTTTAGGTACCGGGGTCGGGCAGGGGAGCAAAAGAGAGGCTGGAAGGACCCAGCATTGGGCGGAGAGAAAGGGAAGGCTAATGGGGACTGCTGATGACAGAGTCCCCACGGTCGCCCTGTGCTGGGCACTGGCTTTCTCCTCTGTCCCTTACAAATGCTCTGACGAAAGCTGCCTTCCTCCTCATTGCTCTTAAGGTTCTGGGGTTCAACAATTGTGTGCTGAGGGCTGCTTCAAGGGCACAGACTGAGCTGCCCAAGGGGACACAGCCCCATTTCTGGTGGGGACCCTCGGGCTTGCCCAGGGCCACCCAGCTTAGAAGTCGGCTCCGGAATTCACATCTGGAGGGCTCCCTACGCCTCAGGGATTATGGGCAAGGGAGGGACCCCACAAGAGTTGCCTGAATGCATTAAAAAGTAGAAGGAAGAGAGAGAAGAGAGACAGACAGTCAGTCTTGACCAGAAAAGGACCTCCCTTTCCTAGCGACCCTTTCCCGGAGGGCATCAGTGGACTATTATTACCCACGTCTTGGCTGAACTGAGGTCAAAGGTTGACGTGGGGTCAGGAGAGCTGGGGGGTAGCTTAAGACTCCAGGAGTGTGGCTCTGCTCCTGGGAGAGGCCACGGGCCCAAGCAGAGCCTGGGGGGTGGGGGGCTGCTGCCAGCAGGTGGGCCAGGGTGCAGGGCACTGGGCTGGCCCCCTGAGCGCTCAGGGTCTCTGGGCTTTCCGGTACCGAATCCATAGGCTGGATGCAGATGGAGCTAAGCTAGAGAGAACTGGCACATTCCGGGCACTTCCTAAACTAATCTTGCTTTATTTTCAAAAAAACCCTGTTGACGTAGGTAATGAAGGGATGAAGATACCGAGGTTCAGAGAGGTGCAACGTGTTTGATCACACAGCCGGTTAGATGCAGAGCTGGCTTTGAACCCTGGGTGCTCCCAGCCCCAGAGACGTTTCGGATTACATCAGGGGGTCGCAGCAGCTCTGAGGCCCGCAACTGCCCTGGGGCTCAGGGTTGAGGGGGGCTGTCTCGGCTGCCCTCTTCTCCACCCCCTCCTTCTTCCCGACTCTCCACCAGGGGTCTGATTCCAAGACAGGAGCCAGGATGAAGGCCCCTACCCTTTTGTCAGAGGGCCCGAACCATCCCAGGGACCGTACAAAATATCTCTCCCGTGACCACGGGCTCTTCGGAGCGGGGCGCGTGCCACTGGGGGCCTGTCGTCGGGGAAATTCTGGCTGGCTAGATAGATTTGCTTCTGGCACTGGCCCCCGTCCTGCCCTGAGGACTCAGCCCAGTGTGACAATTTCTAGGCCACGGTCTGTTCTAGGCCAACCCACCAGAGGCCTCAGGAGACCCCGGGCATGTCCCGGCAATACTTACAAAGATGAAGAAATTGAAAACAAACATCAGGTACTTCATGCAGCTCAAACAGTCGCCTTCCATGGTGTTCTACCTGCAAAAAAAGCAAGCGCCTCAGTTTCCCTGCTGGGGGACCCCACCCAGAAAGAGCCCTTGACCCTCCCCCCCGGAGGTTCCCCAAGGTCAGCCCTGCCCCTGCGGCTGGTGTTTCCTCTCTCGGAGGTAGCCCTTTACCTCGTGGGGCCAGAGTTAGGAGGGGGAACTCGGGGAGGCCCACCCGCCTGGGTTCAAGCCCAGTTCTGCCATTCACTTGCTGTGTGGCCTTGGGCAAATCACTCCACCCCTCTGAATCTTGCTCTTTCCAATCCGAAGGAGGAGATTAAAAATGGAAGCTTCCTCCCAGCCGAATGGTGAGGATTCTTGGAAATGATGCGGTGGCAAGCTCAGAATGACGTCCAGCAGTTGCCAAGCCTGGAGCGGGCTGCCCCGAGACCGAGCCTGACAGCAGAGGCGAGCCTTCCATTCGGCAGAGGAGCCCCTCAGGCTCAGAGCCTCTAGGGACTTGCCGAGGTCATGCAGCAGGATCAGAATCCGGGCCTCACAAACTTCCTGCTGCCCCCCAACAGCCTCCAGCGCACAGGGGTGCCACAGGGGACCCCAGGGCTATTTCATGGGGCCAGTGGAGGGTGTCATAGGAAAAAAGGGGGGGTGGACACCTACCTAGGGGCCCAAGCCCTCTTTCTGAGGCCAAACCCTCCTTATTGCCTGATTACCTCTATCCTGAGACCTGCGGCATCCCACCTCCCTAAGGAGCCTTCCCCATCTCTACCTAAAAGTCTGCCCCTAATAGTGAAGCACGGCCTAGGACTCCGGTTCAGCCAACATTTCCTGTGCACTGAGTGTGTGCCAGGCACTGGGGCTTGAAACCAACAAGACGCAGCCCTTCTGCATCCCCGGGGGAGAAGCAGGCAGCATCCGCTCTCAGTCAGACTTCAAGCCCAGGGTCACGTCCATACTCAGTATTCCATATGGCCATACTTTCTCCATGACGGCCCCGGGGAGCAACTTGGGACGGGGGGGGTGCTCTGAGGTCCATGGGACAGGCGAGGAAACTAGGCTCACGATGAAAATAGCCGGGCCAACTTCTCCCAGCTGGTGAGGGGCATGGCTGCGGCTAAGCCCGGCCTGAGTCCCCTCTCAGGGGACCCCGGAAGGTGGTCTGCACTTCCAGGATAGGACGTGGTGCAGAGGTTTCTGGGAGTATGTGTTCGAGGGGTCGGATGTGGGGAAGACGGTGCTTTGTTTCTTTCCACGGTTTCCCATCCTCGCTCCGGAGAGAGCTGGGCTCCGTGTGCCTTCCCCACAAAGGAAACTTGATGAGTCTTGTGTTCAGTGGCTGCCGCCAGGCTAATTGGGATTCATCTTCATCGTTGTAGTCTCCACTTGGGGAGCCCTGCTCTGTGTGCTAATACTGTACCGAGTGCTTCCCGCCTATGATCTCATTTAAGTCTCATAACGGCCAATGGGGCAGCGCACGGATAACGGCAAACTCTCACATCAGTCCGGCAAGGTGCACGTGACTATCGGAGAGCTTACGGCCACAGAGCGTGCAGGAGGCAATGCTAAGATCTAACCCCGAAGCCCACGCACGGTGCCTGGGACACAGCAGGCACTCAGCAAATCTGCCCCCTCCCCACCCAGACCATAACCCAGATGCCCTCTCCAGCGAGGAAGGCCTCACAGTCTAAGGAACAAAGGGGCTGGAGCTACGCTCATCTCCCGCACTCCTAGCTCATTGCACTTAGTGAGGATAGGACCAGCCCCGAGTGGCACTTTGGTCGAAGCTAGAGGGTTTTAAAAAGTACATTTGAATCCATGCAGAGAAAAGCACGGGCAGAACCCGCAGCCGGGGAAGGGCGCATGGGAAAGGCTGATGCCTCTCGTCTCCTCTCCTTGTGGTTTCTGCTGGCGTGCCAAGCATTGACCTTGGCTGGGGAGTGGCCACAGCACTACTGGAGCACCTGGGAGCCCATGGGGAAGGTGCTGGGTCAGGCAGGCAAGGGCCCTGGGGCCTGATGGCTTCCCTCCTTACATGGCCCAGCTTCTGCCGGCTGATTGTACCTGATCGAAGCCAGAGCCGAGCAGGGGACACTGAGGCAGGGCCCAGAGCATCCAAATCAGATGTGCTCGCTTATTTTATTGGGTGGCAGAACCCAATGCATCGGAACCCACAGTGATGAACCCAAGGCTGCTCCAAGAGAAAATCAGGGAGTGACCCTGTATCGAGGGCTTCAGGCTCGAAGCCTCTGTCCTTCCGAAGGCACCTGGCCCAAGGGCTTTTCTTAGATCGGGTGAGAGGAGAAGGGGAACACAGGGTTCCTGGGGTCACCTGGCTGGTTGCCACCCCTGGGAATAACATCGAGCATTTAGTAGGTTCAGGGCCCCATCGTCGGCATTAGACGTGTATGAACTCACAAGAACCTATAAATTAAGTACAATCATCATCCCCATTTTCTAGAGAAGGAAACTGATGCAGGGAGAGGCTAGGCGACTTGCCCAAGGCTGCAGCTGGTGAGTGGAAAGGTTGAGGTTTGAACCGAGGCATCTAGTTTGGAAGAACAAAGGACAAAGGATTGTGTGTGTGTGTGTGTGTGTGTGTGTGTGTCTTCTTTCCTTCACTGAGCTGGGGCCCGAGTTTATGAAATGCCATCTGCCTCCAAAGCTAGAATCTGGTGGCACCGCCCACTCCGTCCCAGGAACCTTTCAAGCGCCCCAGCCTTAGTCGTGCTCCTGGCCTCCTCCTCTCTCACCCAGATGTGGCCTCGGCCCAGGCCTGGTCTCCCTACCTCCAGCTACTCCCTCTCCAGCCAGCACCCCCAGAAGGGCCTTTCCGCAAGGCACATCTGGCTGCATCGTGTCCCCGCTAACCGCCTAGCCTCTCCAGGAGACCAGCCACCCCCTACCCGTGCACGGCGAGGGCCTCCAAGACTCCCACGGCCACCTTCCTCCTCTGCCCCACTGCCAACATCAAAGGACAGTCCCTCAAGGTCACTTAGTGCCTCCACTTCTGCTGATCCCTTCTGCTGGGACTGCCTTTCCACCTCCTCCCTTCCCACCTAATCCCCGTTTATCCCTCAAGGCATCACCTTCCGCCCCGACACTCCCCCCCCATTCTGTCACTGCCTTCCCAGGGGCTTCCCCCGCCTCTGCTGATCTCCACTGCTGCCTCCCCCCGTCCTCCCCCCCCCCCACGCCGCACCGTGTAGCATTACGTCACCAGCTCGGAGGCGGGGGATGGCAGCTGTGCCTTCCTCCTGGGACGTAGCAGGGATCCGTACGTGGTCCGGATTGCACAAAACCCCGCCACATAGCGAACGTTAATTAAACAGCCCAGGCAGGAAGCCTGGTGCGAGGCTAAAGGCTTTGTGGGCATCGCGTCTTTGCGTCTTTGCGTTCTCCTCCCCCACACTCAGCAGTTAGAAAGAGGGGGGTATGAGGACCCACACAAGCAGGGGGGCTCCCAACTTCCTCTTTTCCTCTCTCTGCTGTGCCCTTTCCAGAGTGAGCACCGTCCCCACGGGACTCTTCTGATGCCCCATTCGCCCGTCTTTCTCTCCAGATCCCCGATAGGCAGGATCAGGAGGACCTGGCCCGTCCTTTGTCCCGGGACCCACCCTCCTGGTGGGGGGTGCTGAGATTCCGTGGGGACCCCCAGGTCTGGCCGGCCAGCCGTTGAGCCAGCCTGTCTTCCGATCGGTCCGCGCCTGGGCCCACCCGTTCTTGACGATCTCGACCCTCTTCCTTCACTGTGGGTCATCTCTGTCTCCTCCATCGGCCGTCAGCCTAGCCTCTGGAGCAGCTCCCCAGGAGCCCGTCTCCAGGCCCACCTGCCAGCCGTGCCCCTCCTCCACCTGCAGCCTTCTAGAAACAAAACGTCACCTGAATCTAAACATCGTGGTTCTGAGCACAGGCTCGGGAGTCGAACACACCTGCGCTCCAGTCCTGGTTCATCTTTCTACTGCCGTGTCTGCTAAAATGACCCAACCTCTGGGAGCCTCAGTTTCCTCGCCTGCAAGAATGGACATTGAGGGCCCACATCGTGGCACGTGGTGAGAAGTCAGTGCCTGCGCTGGCCCGGAGCGGGGTGGACAGCTCTTCCCATGGCCGCACCAACGTGGCAGGTGTATGGGCCTCCCTGGGCCACGGCTCCCCCTGAGCTCAGGACCCCAGGACAGTGCCCTGAACCCGAGGTGCTGCATACCGACCCCCTCTCCCTTTGACACCAGGCTGACCCAACTCCCCACGTCCGCCCAGCCTCAGCGCTCTCTGGAAACGGGGAAGAGGACAGGAAAGAATATTTATTCAGCACTGACTCCTTGCTAGCCATGTGCCAGCTCCACGAAGTGCCTGCCCGGACTCTTCCAATGACCCCACAAAGTGGGAAGCACTGTCCATTGCACAGATGAGAACACTGAGGCTCAGGGAAGCAAAGCGACCTGCCCAACATCCCAGGGCTTGCAAGCACGCTGCTCAGCCTGCTCCAGATCCCGTGCTCTGCCCGCTCTGGGGGCAGCTTCAGGTAGAGAGAAGGGCAGAGGGAGCACTGGACTGGGAGTCCAGAGCCCGAATCTCCTGCCCTGCGAGTCACTTCCTCTCCCTGGCCTCAGCATCTCCCTCTGCAAAATGATGGAGCAGTTTCAGGATTTGTTGGTTCCTTCCATCAGGCTTGAACTTGAACTGGATGGGCCTTTAGAGGGCAGAAGGGACGGCCTGACTAAGACGCTGGAAGTCTGCGGGGGCCAGGCTCTAGCGGGCCCCCTCCTCGGTCCACCCAGGCAAAGCTGCTCTCCACAGCAGGATCTGGCTTCAGCTGGCTCTGGCTTTGTAGCAATTAAGGGCATAATAAACATGGCAGCTCATAAACAGGCTACCTGTATTCATTACATACGGCGTTCGTCAGGGATCACATCTAATGGGTAGCTCGTGGCACGCTGGGCTCCCAGACAAATGCAGTAAAAGGAGCCTGTCTCCTGGCAAGAAGAGTCTCTGACAATCTCAAAGGGGAGCAGGTAGGAAGAGAGATGACAGGAGCCGGAGGGCGGAGGGAGATCCAGAGGCTGGCCCAGTTCCCGCTCCAGGGCGAGGGGTGTGAGCGGAGAGAGGGGGTTGAGGCCTGACCAAGGATCGAATCCCAGCCCTGCCAGGCTTATAGCTGGTGGCCGGGGTCAAGTTCCTAAACTGTATGCACCTGAGTTTCTTTGTCTTTAAAATTAGCGTAAAAATAATGCTTTCCACACAATGCACGGAAAATAATACGGAGCACGGGGCTCGGCAACGGGCAGCTGGCCCGGGCAACAGCCAGTAAGGGCAGGGAAGATCAAAAATTCTTACCAGGGGCCAAGGAACCTGCACAATCTCAATCCTCGTAAAGTTCCAGGGTCGAGGTAACGTCATCTCCACTTATCAGGAGAGGGAACTGAGGCTCAGAGAGGTGCCATCACGCGTCCAAGATCACACAGCACGGAAGTGCCTGAGTCAGGATTTGAACCCACGTCTGTCTTCATTTTCGGTGAGTGCTAATTCTCTCGCCCCACTTACCCTCCTCCTCCACCATTCGGGCCTCTCTTCACACCTCCGAGGCCGCCTCATTTCTCCCTGTCCAGGGCAATCAGCCTTCGGGGCCATCGGCCACCGCCAGGCCGAAGTCACAAGACCAACGCCTGCCAGTTTCACCTGCCGCCAGGCGTTTCTGAGCGTGGGACACACCTCCTTAGCCAACCGGCCGGACCAGCGGGACTAGGGGGCCCCCGATCCCTGCCTGGACCCAGCGGAGAGCTCCACTCACCCAGAGAGCCTTTTGGAAGTTAAGCGAATCACAGCCCAATTCCCCAATGTACCTCGAAGGAGGGTGGGGACAGAGACAGTCTCCGGAAGGTGGGCTGAGAAGAATCTCGAAACTATGAGGTCCAAAGGCTCCACTGTTTCTCAGAAATGATGTTCACAGGAGCAATGGAGGTCTCTCTGCTGAAGGGAAAAGCTACAGCCTCCCTGGGGCCCAGGGTGAGAGCCCCACTGGGGTTTCCCTGAACCCCAGGAGTTGACACGGACCC
>CM052815.1:13413697-13576788 GCA_028533885.1 Nasua narica
GGCGCATGTCTGAGCCTGCGGCGGCGGGGGGGGGGGGGGGGGAGGGAGGAGCTGGAGCCCTGGCATCTCCTGCCAGAGGGGCCCCCCACCTCCCAGGCGGGGGAGAGGGCTGAGGGCTCTAGGCTCTGGGGCTGCCACTAATGTCCCACAGGATAAAGCAGACTGGGACTGGGACCCAGGCAGTGGGTGAGACCCAGAATTCCACCAGTAGGGGTAATGGGGGGAGATGACAGGGGGTTCTCTTTTGCAGGTGGACAAGAGACCCTGACTTTTTTAAAAAGGACCTACTGTACAAGGGATGCCACGTGAAGTTCTTACCTTCTCTCCTTTGAACCTCACTATCATCCTATGGGGCCGGGCCTAGTATTAGTCCCAAGTCACAGCTGAGAAAAGTGGGATCAGAGACATGCAGTGACTGGCCCAAGGCCACACAGCCGCCAAGCGGCAGAGCTGAACCCAAAGCAGTGGGCTCCAAAGCCGGTGCTTTTTCTGCTCCATCCATCCGGATCCAGGGCCAGAAACACTGCTTCCACTGGTAATAGCAATGGCTGGCGTGTAGGAAGCCCATTCTACGGGCCAGGCACCACGCTAAGGGCTCTGCACGTCCTAATTCACTTAGCCCTAACAACAACACTGGGAGGTAGGCACGGTTAGCCCCATCTCACAGATGTGGAAGCTGAGGTCCCAAGAGGGGAAGTAAGACGCCGGCAACACAGGGAAACAGGGGGGCTGGATTCAGGGCCCCCAGTCCACTCGGAGCTGGCGCTCCTCATCTAGCTCTTCTTACCCCACATTCAGAAACATGTCTAACAAAAACAATACATGAAAATCAAACTTAAAATCCTTTTGTTTTTTGCCCCGGTGCTTTGCCCATGCCCTCCGAAGCTGATAGGACGGCAAGAGGAAATTCTTCCCAAACTTAGCAAAAAGACGAGTCCACCTGGGGCTTGCCTTCGCGGACTTGCTCTCCACGCAAGGCACGTGTGCAGAAACCCACACAGACCGCACGCGACACAGCCACACAGGCATGCGCTCACAGACAGACACACGGGCACGGACAGATGTACACACACACACACACACACACACACACAGACACCCAGACATAGCCCTCGCCTCTGCCAACATCAGGACAGCTGAAACC
This sequence comes from Nasua narica, assembly GCA_028533885.1. Classification (NCBI taxonomy): domain Eukaryota; kingdom Metazoa; phylum Chordata; class Mammalia; order Carnivora; family Procyonidae; genus Nasua; species Nasua narica. The sequence continues at coordinate 13,414,842 of CM052815.1, forward strand.
GGCAAACCGAGCTGATGTCAGCCTTAAAGATCTTCAGTAAGGGGCATAAACCCCGTGCCTTCATTCTCAGGTCTCCTTGAGGAGGGAAGTTTCTCCTGGCATCTGAGCAAATTCCCTCCTGCTTGACATTAATCACAAGCACAACGCTTTCCCTCAATGCCCTGCTTCACAGCTCCAAAAACCCTCCCAAGCTTCCGCCCTTCCCTCTTCCTCACAACCATCCAGCAAGGCAGGCAGGGCAGAGATGATTTTAATGTGCGGGAAGCAGGTCCAGAGGGGTTAAGGAGCTTGCCTGAGGTGACACGGCTACGGTTCAAGGTGGGTATGGATCCCAGGTGTGGTGCCTTCCCTTTGGCAGCCATTGTTTCAATGATGCAGGTTGCTGTCAATGTCCTGTCAATTTCACCTCGCTCCTCTCTGCCCTGAGCTTCTTTGTATCTCAGCCTGTGTTCAGTGAGGGGACTTCACTGGTCCTGGCTCACGTCCATCCTGCCTATGTGATGCCTGGTGCGGCATGAAGGGGAGGCCCCTCAAAGCAGGGTTATTCCGGGTGATGCCGAAGCTTCCCCATCCTGAATTAGCAGGTTTCCTGTACTGGGGCAGACTGAGTGAGGCTTCCCCCTCCTTCTCACCCATCAGGGTGGGAATCCCCAAACTCCCTGGCACCCCTTCCCCGCCAGGGCCCAGGAACTGTCCCTGGATTAGAAATCAAGCCTGTTCCCTCCCCCTCCTGTCCACAGCAGTCACAGCCCTAGTTATATTTGCTGGGCAATAAATATTAGAGGCACTGGGTCTTCCCAGGGCAACTGCATTGAGTCTAGTCACCTGGCTCAAATTAGGGAGGCCACAACCCCTTCCCATAAGGGGAATGACTACAGGTATGTGCAGCTCAAGTTTTGGAGGGCAAACAACCGAAATACCGAGAGAGACCGTGTCAAAGCTCCTGTCTGGCTGAGGAAAGCCTGCGAGGAAGTGAATCAAAGGAAAATCTGGGGCAGGGCCTGAACAAATGGACAGGCAGGAGTCAGAGAGCCCTGTTCTCTTTCCTCCCCAGAAAAAATCATCCCAGCTGCTCCTAGGAGGCAGGTCCTGAGGAAGGATGCAGGTCAGGGTGGGGGAGGGGAAGGGCCGGCTTGGGAGGAGATGGGGGGGTAATGGGGGCTCGGACAAAGGGGAACGAAGGCATCCTCCATCCTCCACAGAAGCCTGGTCACCAACCCCACCAAACATCATTATTTTGAGGCCAGGAAAGATGCTGGCAACCCTGCCCGGAAGCCTCGGGGGGTGAGCAAGTATTCGGTCTTACGGCGCACGCCAGGAGAGGATTTCTACTTCCTTCTGACAAAGTCCTAATAATGAAAAATAAAACTTCTTCAGGTCCTGGTTTCTCCATCTGTCCAATAGGACAGAAATCCCCACCTCGCGCTCTTCCCCTGGGCTGATGCCCGGCAAGATGGGAGCCCTAGGGAAGGGGACAGGAGAGGATCTGCCGGGCAGAGGTGGCAACTTTTTCCTTAAAGAGCCAGACAGTAAATATTTGAGGCTTTGCAGACATATCATTTCTGTCACGATGATTCAACTCTGCTTTGTCGGAAAAAGTAGCTACAGATCGCATGTAAAGGAATGGTTGTGGCTGGGGGCCAACCCAAGTTCATTTACAAAAAAAGACCAGGCAGGATTTGGCGGACTGATCGTGGTTCGCAGAGCCCTGACCCTAAGGAATATTTAGGGACTGACCTTGGGTTAAAACAGCAGATTAGAAGCGACTGTGTTTTCCCCCGTTGGACAGCAGGGACAGAATGGGAGAGAACAGAACTGGGTGTTCAGAGAACTGGGTTCCAGCCCTGTGTCCAGGCTGGGCAGCCTCTGCCAATTCCCAAAACCTCTCCGAGCCTCAGCAGCTTCCCTGTGCACACAAAGATAAAGATGGAAGCAGCTCTCTAGGTTATGACGGGGGCCTAAGGGGGCCCTTGTGGGTGGGGGCGCAGTGCCCTCAGCAATCAGCAAACCCTGGCCGGGAGGCTAAGTTAACCACAGCAAGCACTTCTGGTTGTGCCCCTAGTGAAGGGGGCATGTGAGGGTCTCAACAGCCCTGGGGGGAGTTTTCCAGCAGAAGGGGCTCGAGGAGCTGGAACTGGGCACCCTCTGATGCCAGGGCCTGGCCCTACTGTCGTGTCTGAATCCAGAATGCATCCTTTGTCAAGCACTCTTCGGGGCGAGATTCCCCTGCACCAGGGCTTCTGGAGGGCCACGAAGGCTGAGCCCTTGGCCTTGGCCTTGCTACTGCTGAGTCGGGCACACAGAGACACCATGTCTGGCCAGCCCTGGTGGGCCTGCCTGCCACGGGTCTTCCGTGGTTCTAACAAATGACAGATGACCCAGGCAGAACCTAGTATAAGCCAAGGATGAGCCCTCCGATGAGCCCTCCGATTAGCCTCTTGTGCCTGGGAAGGCCCAACAGCAATAAGAAGGGGCAGAGAGGCTGGTGGACGGTGTGGCCAACTCTGAGCCGGTCATGGTCTCTGCATCCCCAGGGAAGGGACGAAGGCGTTGATGATGGCGACGGTGAGTTAGCATTGACAGAGTGCTTACTACGTGCCATTCGTGAGTCTCAACACTTCATATCGATTAACTCATGCAATTTTTGCAACAATCTCTGAAGCAGGCATAAACAATAAACAATTGTTTATTAAGTAATAAATAAAGGCATAAATAATAAACAGTTACTATGCCCATTTTACAGATGGGGAAACGGAGGCACAGAGAGGTGGAGTAAGTTGGCCAGAGCGGCGCAGCTATTACTCTGGCGTTAGAACCCAGGCACGTAGTTCCAGCGTCTGGGCTCAGAGGGTGTCTGAGATGTCTCAGAGCTGGTGGGGCAAACCGTGGAATTCTCCAGAATTAGGAAACCCACTAGAAAAGAGGGAAAAGTGGGGGGCTCAGGACGTAAGCTTCGCTTTGCCAGCAGCCAATAGCATAATCTTGAGCAAGCTACTCGTCCTCCGTGGGCTGCCCTGGGGAGGCAGCACGCGAAGTGGCCGAAGGCATCAGAGGGACCGGGGGACTCCTCTCTCCCACTTACTACCCGTGTGGCTTCGCCTTCTCTGAGCCGCTGTGGAGCATGTAGTCTCGTGGTCACGTGGGTGCCGATGAGACCCCTCTGCCTGAGACATGAGAAGGCTCTGGAGGAGCCGGAGCCCTACCGTCATTCATCTGGAAGCCACACCTCGTGCTTGGCCATCCAAGGCCTCGAGCCAAGTTCATGGCTCCCGGTGCCAAGGCTGAGCACACATCTCGAGGTCACGGGCTCCACTTCCGGGTGGAAAGGATTTAAGGATTGTCCTTTCAGGAACGGAAATGGTGATCTGAATATGTGAAGAGCCGACCCCATCATTTATAAACACGCAAACACAGCCCAGTCCGCAGCCTACAGAGGAATCAAGGACACAGGGTTTAGGAAGGCTGGCTGAAACGAGCACTTGGGGGGCAGAGGAACGTGGGTGTCACCCCTTACGGACACTGGATCACAAAGCGCACGAGCTTGGCAGGGAAGGCCCTGCACTCTCTGTGCGCGCTGAAGCTGCCCGCAGAGCACACACGGCAGGCGTGCCAGCCACCCGCGTGTCCGCGGCACGGCGCGGGGGAGAGTCCCGGGAAGGGGCTTCAGGCCGGGCTCAAAGCAAAGGCCATTTGCCAGCTGTTTTGCAATTCCTGAGGAGGTCAAGATAAAAGGTACGTCCTTGGTCCGGTGATCTGGATTCAAGTTCCAACCCTATGGCCAGCCTCTGCCTGTGCATCTTAAAGTCTTGTCTCTGCCTCTGTCTGCCCTCTGTCCCTATCTAAAAGCGATCGCTCGCATGCGCGCGTGTGCTCACACACACACACACATACACACACACACACACACATGCCCTGACCATTTCCTGGGGAGGTGGAAGGTTACCTGTTTATGTCAGCTCCCACACTTCCCTGAAAGCACAGCTCGCCGGGGGCCTGGACACAAATCCCCTAACCCTTGCCCTGGAACTGTGACCCCCAGCGGGCGGCAGCCACAGTTAATTTAGAGGCTCTGCAGGTCTGAGCCCTTCTACAAAGCGGGCTTGCCCGAGGCAGCCTCAGGGCCGCTGGCGCCCTGCTGGGAGGAGGGGGTCCTGGGGCGCCTCCTTGCTGGGCAGAGGAAGAGCCTGGCAGGTGTTTCATTTTCCCCCAGCAGCCTAGTAATTAAGAAAGGAAGCCTCAGCAAGTTCATGGGGGCAGGGACCACAGGGGGATGGGGTCGGGGGTGGGGAGCGGTGGAGGGCACAAGGAGCAGGCTTTCCAGGAGGCTGTCCCAGGCTCCAGTGTGGCCTTGAGCAAGTCACTTCTGTCTGCGCCCCTCTAAGGTGACTTCGGAGCCGCCAGGCCCTGAGCACAGGTGCAGAGCCAGGTCACGTCCAGGAGGACCCAAACAGCAGGGTTACATGGGAGCTAACTAGAGCGTCGGGAAGATGATTCTGAGCTTTGCTCGAGGCCCTTACCCCTCAGGATGCTCTTTGCTTGGTGTAATTCTGAACAGCAAACGTTGCAGAAGAGAGTCCATCTTCTATGGGAAACCGGTCTCCCATAGAGGTGTCCAATCGGGCTTTCTAAGGCAGATGTTCCAGTAAGAGCTAACCCCCAAAGAGAACCCGGATCCCATTACCCGACAGACGAGAGGCGGCAGGGGTGGGAATAAACTGCCTCCTCACTGTGTGCCCCTGGGGGGCAGGCAGGGCCTGCCGGGTCAGTCGGGGTGACACAATGTGGGTGCGCTCAGAAGCAGGCCCGGCACGCAGAAGGGACCCCTCCCTGGGAGGGTCCACTGGCACGCACCTCAGCAGAACCTTTGGCAACCTTCGGTGGTATAGATACCTCGGATGTGTGAACTAGAAAGCCAGGCCTTTTCAGCCCTCTCTTTGCTACTTTTCAGTGAGCTCACCCCATTTTAAGGTCGGGGTTCTCTCTGCAGTATGGATTTAGGGATCCTTGGCACAACCTCAGTGGCGACGCCCAGCTGCCCGGCCGTGCCCAGAGGGGACTGGCTGGCCTTCCCCGGCAGCGGCAGGCCTGGGACTGCGTGATTGGTCAGCGATGTGGGGGCCCCAAAGGTAGGCAGCTTCTCCCTCTACCACCCTGTCTCCTTTCCAGCTTTCCCCCCTGGGCTCGGCTCGGCTGACGGGGCCAGGATGGAGCAGGAGGCCGTCGGGGTTCCTGTCCAGTCAGAGGAGGCAGAGAGCTAGGAGGGGAGCCATCCTTCACCACAGCAGGGAGCCCGGCCCTGATCCTCCTTTTCCCTCACCCCCACGACGGCCATACTGGGCTCTTCCTATGGCAAGCACATTCCCACCTCAGGGCCTTTGCACCTGCTGGTCCTTCTGCCTGGGACCCTCTTTTCCTCAGCTACTCCACATGGCATAATCCCTCGCTCCCTTCAGGTCTGTGATCACATACTTCAGGGAGACCGTCCCTGACCATCCCCACTCCCTCTCCCCACCAGCCCGAAATAGTCTCTCTCCCTAGTCACTGTCTGTCCCTTCCTTGTTCCTGTTATTTGACTTCTTTCCCTTTCCTTCGAAGGCAGGAGGGCAGTGATTCTGTCCGTTGGGTTCGTTGCTGAATCCCAGCTTCCAGTACGGTGCCTGCCACAGAGTGAGTGCTCAGTGGATTTGGGGAAGGCAGGAACGAAGGAAGGGGGAAGGAATGAATCTCTGTGTGGGCCTCTTTCACAAATTTCTGATTTCACCCTTGCTAAAAATCCATCAAAAGATGCAGGACCGGCTTTAATCTGTGGGATCCAGTAAAAATGAGGGATTGCTTATGCAAAAATTAAGAATTTCAAGATGGCAACAGCAGAGCATTAAGCCAAGTGTGGGGCCTTTCTAAGCTTCGCAACTGCCCCGATTGCATACCGTGACCCCGGCCCTGGGGATGTACTATTACCATTGCCATTGTGCCATTCAGAGACAAGAGGATCAGAATGGTGTAGGGGCTGGGCCGACGTCACACAGCATTATGCTATGGCTTAGCCCTTACAAACTCTTAGCCTCCAGTTCCTGCAGTGGCTGCGGAAGAAATCTCGTTACCCCCACCCACCTAGAAACCCGGGGACCCAGCCCAGAGAAGAAAGCGAGAGAGCAAAACTGCCGGCAAATCTCCTGTTTACCTCACAGATTCACGATGTATGCATACATCAGATATCATATCACATATATATATATAGGGCATTTCATTCCCAAATATATCCACAGTTGTTTTAATACCAAAATAAGGTACTGTTTTCCAAATCTTCGAGGAGTACTAATGTTCTGTTAGGACACACAGGGCTAATCCTGAGAGTCTGGGTGCCCCCCTGGCTTGGGGAAGGGTGCCCCAGGCCCCGTGGGTCCCCCAATTCAACTGAGAAAGCATTGTCCTGGGCAGAAGACCCCCGCACAGGCTCAAGAGCCCACGCTACATAATAGAGGCTAGCTTCTTTCCCTCATTCATCCCCTCCCGACTTCTCGTCCTCTGGGTCCAAAGGAAACCTCCTCCAGGGCGGCCACAGACCCAGACGGCCAGGAGCCTTCCACAGGCCTGGGTCGGGAGGCCGGATCTCATTATTCCCACAGAGACAGAGGGGAGCCCGGCTTGGCTCATTCCTCCTGGGGAAATGTGCCTCGGCCTGTTAGCGGGAAGAGGGGAATGTTACTGCCCAGCCCAGCCTGCCAGGTTCACTCGCCACGCTAATTGGAACACGTAATGGTTTGTTAATACGGTCTGATTTGGGGAGGCTGGCGCACCGAGGTCTCCGGGGTCGGGGCGCAGCATGGGGGGAAGGGAGCCGTTCACGGTATCGCCAAGGAGGGCCGCCAGGGGGGCTGAAACGCTGTTTGGTTTTCGGTGCTTGCCTTGCAAGACGATGTCTTAATCCAGCAGCCAAAGGCTTGCGGTCGGCGGTGTTGCCCTGTGTGCGCGCGCGCACGCGTGTTGATATGTGTATATGCACGTGTCTGAGTGTGCCTGTGTGCGCACGTGTGCCCACGGGGAATGTGACGGCCGGTGCGTGTGCGCTGCTGTGCGCTGGGCTCTAGGACCACGAGGAGGGGGCAGAGAAGAGAACACAGCCTCATCACACCTACGGGCAGAACACAGTGGTCTAATTTTGAGAACGCAAACAAAGACATCTATTTTCCCAGGAATGGCTCACTGAGCCCCTATTAACACTAATTAGGAGGCCTGGGAATTCCCCATAACTTCGTAATTACTGTTAACAGACTTCACAGGGGCCGTGAAGGAAATGGAACACCCCCGTCCTGTTTTCACAGCCGAGGTGATGATGGTGTGGGCGACACCACGCCTCCGCCCCCACAAGGCACTGGGGTTCCCCCAGGGGGTCCCTGATGTCCAGACCGCCCAGAAGGCAGTCTAACGGGGGTGGGGGGCTCCCTCGTGGGGAAAACTCACTGGTGGGGGCGCTGGGGGAATGGAGACAGCGCTCAAGGGGGGCATGGACGTTATCTCAGGAAGAGACCCCGAGTTGAGCTTTAGGTCTGGAAGTCAAGGAGCAGACAGAGCACTCCATGCCTGGGCCAACCGTCCCGGCCGCCCGCCCTCTCAGCGCCTGTCCATGAGGACGAACCATATTCTAATGGCAGCGCCAAAGAGCTGGCAAGATGGCAGCCGGGACTTCCCGGTGTCATCAGGCCCCCTCTGTAGCCTGCGGCGCCCCGCAGCCAGACGTCTTAGGAAACCACAGCGAAGCCATTACGGGGACCCCTCAGCTGCCTGGTGGTGGGGGGGTGGCCGCTTCTGGCAGCTGACAGGCGTGGGGCCTTCCCAGAAGCAGCGGGGCAGGGGCCCTGCCCACAAGGCCTCATTCATGCACACAAAGACCCCCCTGCCTCGTCCTCTCCTCCTCAATCCCCGCCCCCGCGGTCCTGCTGCAGGCCTTGTCAGGGCCTGTGGAGCCGCAGGCGCCAGTGCTGTCCCACTCTCCCTGGTGTCTGCCCCCCTGCACCTCTGCCCCCAATGGCCTGACCTTCCAGCCCACACCCCAGGAAGCACTGTCTGTCTGTCTAGTGCTCTGGGCCTGTCTCTTTGCTCTTTCTTGCCTGCCCAGAATCTGAGATTCTCCATCTAGGATGGAGCTGAAAGGCTATTTTCTTAGGGCCAAAATGGTATCAAATACTGACTTTTGGTGATGTTTCTTTTATTCTTGATATTCAGGTGACTTCTATTTTTTTTCTAATAAGGAACATGTATGATTCATGATTATTCATTCACAAATCATTGTGAACAAGCCATTCAGACCCCCCACTCTGAAGCTGCCGGCTCTGGCTCTCTCTCCGGGTCTCTCACCTTTTCCCATGTTGTCTGCCTAGAGAACGTCTCGCCCCTCAATGCCCAGCTTGACATCTCCTCCGCCGTGAAGCCCTCCCTGATTTCTCCAGCCTAGGCAGCGTTTCCTTCTGTTTGGTTCTTTGGTTCTTTGTTTCCTTCTGTTTGGTGGGGCCTGGCCAGTCCTCACAGCTAGGTCATGGGTGGTGAAGCCTCCGCTAGAATCCCCAGAAGGGCTTTTGTTTACAGCATCCAGGGGTTGGCGGGAGGTTGGCGATACCCCCCACCCCCACCCCTTGATTCTCAACAGCCCCTTCCTTCCCTGGAGCCAGCGCCTGCCCTGTCGGGGACAGCCTTGACCTCCACTTTTGTTCTCCTCAGGAATGAGCCAGGACGCTCTTCTCTCTGCCTCCAGGGGCACAAGCCAGTGAGGCATAGGACGAAGAACAGAGAATGGCACGGTTGTTGTTCCACAAAGGGGAGCGGGGACAGGAAGCGCTTGGGGCCCTTCCTCCCTCTCTGGAGCTCAAGGCTGCGTCTGCCGTCTGCCGCCCCTGCAAGGGCCAGGCCCGGCTCCACCCGGCTACCGGCCCGGCCCCCGCTCGCTGGCCCGTGGGAGGCCCGGCTTACACAGCCCCGAGGCCCTGGGTCTGAGTCTCACTTTGCCCCTATTAGCCATGGCGCCACATACCGGAGCCTTATTCCAGCAATTCGAGTAGTTCGTGTGACAGCCCACCACGGGTTCAGCATGACGAGGAGTCGGCGACCAGAGAGTGTTTCATATACGCCGCGGTTCATCTTCACGACCCCACTTTCAGGCACCCGTTAGCGCTCCCATGTCGCAGGTAAAATGTCGCCACTTCCCCAAGCTAGGAGTGATGGAGCTGGGACTGAAGCCTGGACCTCTGCGGGGGTCACAGGCCCGACTCCCCGGGAAATTATATGGATTGGATGAGATAATTGCACTGGCGAAGCACTCCGCTGATACTAACGTGTCGAACATTATAGCTTTTCTCATTTTCATTCCCAACGAGAGCAAGCACTGTGGTGACCCAGCCGGGCTGAGCGTCGACGGGCAGGCAAGGCTTCCTGGGGACCCGGTAAGGGGTGGCAGAGCCCCTGGTGGTTCCCGCCCGTGGAAACCCGGGGCCCAGATTGCTCCTAGCCAGAGAGTATTATTTGAGAGTAAATATTATCTTAGCCTCCAGCTTAATCCAGACCAAGCTTATCTTCCCCACTGAAGAGCCTGCAGCTCGGAGAAAGTTCAGCCCTTTGCTGCTTTCCTAATTGCAGCAGGCTTGCAGCTCTGCTGGGGGACAGCAGATCTCTTGGAAAGCCCGAGAAGTGGTCTGGTGTCTGGCAGAGGCATCAGAGAGGCTGCCTCTGGGCGGGGCTGTCCAGCTTTCCAAGCCCACGCCGGGTTGGGGGGCGCCCGTCGGGGAGAAGGCAGGCTGGGGCACATTCCCCTTCTGCACGGGCCTGCTACCCCAGCCCCAGGGCAGATCTAGCTACAGGGGGGCTCAGGGACACGAAGCCCAGCCTCCTGTTTCATGCCGAGTCCCACTTGGCTAGAAAAGTAAAATGTGTCCGTGGGCTGCCGGAGCCATCCCTCTCTTCTAGTTTATGCCACGTCTGTCTCCCGCCTGCCTTCTCTGAAGTGTGGGCAGAACTCATTCAGACTGCAGGCCCTGACCCTCTCCGGGCCCCCCGTTTCTCTAACAGAGGGTCACTAGATGGGGAGCAGTCCCAGCAGACTCCATGCTGTTGAGGGTCGGGGATCCAGGGAGCCAGCCTGGGTCAGCCCACCCCCTGCCCAGCCTCTCTGTCTCATGCTCCCCACTTGTCTGTCCCCCGAAAAGTGCTGCTGGGGCCAGACAGACCTGAAGGACCAACATCCAGGTTGGGGGTCTGTGTGAGTCTTGTTGGCAAAACTAGAAACAATGGGTATAAGTCACAGGAAGAGAGAGTTTGCCCTGATACAAAGAGTAGTGTCCCCCATCTCCTGGGAGGACTGGAAATGTCGTCTAGCTGTTAAAAGACAGATTTGAAATCAGAGGAACCTGGGGTTTGAATCCTGGCTTCCTCTACTCCCTACCTGTGTGACTTTGGGTAAGTGCCTCAACCCCTCTGAACTACAATTTCATCAGCTGTAAAATGCTTCCATCTCAGAGGATGGAACCGAAGATCAAAGGACATCAGCAAGCCTGGTGCTTACCATGCGATTAGGACGTGCAAGTTTCCTTCAGTCCTGGGGGTAGTGAGCTGACTGACGCTGGGCGTATTCAAGCAGATGTCAGACGGTCCTAGTGTAGGGTTGGGTACAGAGGATTTCCTTCTTGCACTAAAATAAAGATCACACTCAGTGATCCTATGAGATCTCTGGACGTGGCCTTGGGAAGGGGGGCGAATCAGTGAGTGGGCACCGTCTTTCACACCTCGGTCGGGATGTAAAAAACAGGCGTCCACATGTGGCATATGCCTCCATTAACACGAAATGTCCAGAAACGGTGAAATCTACAGAGGCAGAGAGGAGACTGGTGACCGCGTGGGGCTGGGGGTGGGAACAGGAACCAACGGCAAGCGGGTACCAGGTTTCTTTCGGCAGTGACGGAAACATACCAAAATTACATTGTCGTGATGGTCCCACAACTTCTCAGATTTACGACAAATCACTAGATCCTACCTTGAAAATGAGCACATTTCATAGAATGTAAATTATATGTCTCTAAAACTATTAGAAAACCCAAACATCAACATCGACAACAAAGTCGAGAGGGGCGGATGCACGGTGGCGGGTGATGCCCACACCCCGGGGAAAGCTTGGCAGTGGCAGGCTGAGGCCGGAGGTCACGGCCCGTTTCTAGACTCCTTCTCCACCTGTGGGTTCACAGGTTAGTCTTGTTAGTTCTTACCCCGAAAGAGAAATTTTAACAGACCCGCTGGTTGACCTCATGAACACCTGGAAGTGAAGCCCCAGGGATGTGAGCAGGCAGGTTCTGCAGAAGGTTGGGGAGCCTGGGATGGGGGCAGCAGGAGAAAGGAGGCCTACTGGAGACAAGCCTTCTAGAAGCTTCTGGAGGTCAGTGCTGGAGGGTGGCTCAGAGCATCTTATAGTTTGGGGTCTCTGAGTTAGGCTGAAAGCCCAAGGCTCAGCCTGGCCTCATTCCTAAGGCACTGGTGGGTCCCTCTGAGAGAGGTGAGGACGGCACCACTGCTCCCTGCCAAGGAGGGCTGACACTTACCCGGGGCATGTGACACCCTAGGGTCTACAGAGGATCAGAAAAGACCTGTGCCCAGAGTCTACTGAGGAGAGAGCTGACTTGTTCGTGGTTGCTCCTGTGCAAAGCAGGAAAAGAACTTGACGAGCAATCTGAACGTTGCTGTCTTGACTGGTAGTGAGCCCTCCGTTGCCAGTAGTATGTAAGCAGAAGATCAATGAACACACCTCTCAAGGGAATCAAAACAGATGACCTTGAAGCCCCTCTCAGTCCAGATAGTCGGAGAGCCCACAAAACCTTGCCGTTCATTTCCCTCGAGGGTTAAATCTGTACCCAGGATAAAGCAGAAAGGCCTGAGCCCTCCTGAAGGAAGGGGCCTGGCTGGCACCTCTCTCCTCCACTAGGACCACAGCTCCTCTGAGCGCTCGTCACAAATCCGCACTGATTACTGGTTTGGGCTAATGTGATACTTGAATACACACAGGTCAGGCAGGGGCAGGCACTGCCGGGGTCCAGGCGAATGCACCTGAGTCTGAACTCCCCCAGAGGTGGGTGCCCGGGAAGCTGGGGCTGCCAGCGCAAAGCTGCTGCCCAGCCAGTCACACGGGTCCCATCTGACCCTCCGCGCACCTGCCCGCCCTCCGGCGCGCAGGGGCCTTCCGTCTCCCTAGCTCTGGCCTCCCCAGGACTCAGGATCCCGGCTGCAGTTTGCAAGTTCTCTCCTCTCGGCCCGGACGCACCACAGGATGAGCTCACCAGAGGCCCCTTCCCAAACAAGAGCCCCAGGCCTGGGAGAGGCCCCGGTTGGTTCCCTTTCCTGTGCCTGCCTGGCCCTGGGAAGGCCGGGAGGGAGGCTGGGGCCTCTGAGGAGGAGGTGGGGCTGGGGGCAGGCCAGCACTGAGGGGCGGGGGCCAGGGACCTCCCGAGCCAGTCCGCAGTCCACCTGGGCCCCTCCCCGCAGCTCCCAGCCTCCACCCAGCTCCACCTTCAGAGGGGTCTCTGTGATCCTATGAGACTCTGGACGTGTCATCAGGCCGCCCTCGAGCTCTGGAACCTAGACAGCAGACCCTGTGTCGTCTCCTCTCCCACGGGGATGGGAAATGGAGACCCTCGGGGGGAAGGCGTGAATGCCCAGACTAATTGCAGTGCAAGACGGTTACAGAGTGTTCTGGGGGGACCAAGAGCTGCACAGAAGAGGGCCGTGTGGGCTTCAACACGCTGTAGGTGGGGCTCCCTGGTGGCAATATTCTGGCAACAGGACAGGGCTCCTCCAAGACCCAGGGTATCCCAGCCCCATCCTGCCTCTGGCTCCCCATCCTCCACAGGCTCAGCCCTGCCTTCCAGAAGACAGCCCAGCACCTGCTGTGGTCCAGAGATCCGTAGATCTTCCCTCTCCCCTGCATTAACCCTTTCCTGGCTCTCCAGCATTGCTGGGGAAACCCAGCTCAGAGACAAGAAGCCCGTTGTCTGGCCCTCCCCTCCCCCACGCCCTGCCCTCCTCCCCTCTAGCCCAGCATGACCACTTGTAGGTCCTGAATGCTTCAGCTCTAGCATGCCCCGGGGACTTTGCATGTGCTGATCCCTCTGCCAGAAATCCACTCCCCTCCACCAAATCACACAGATTTCTTTGTTTACCTCGAAGTAAGTCATTCATAATCCCAGCTTTCCCTGGCATCCCCCCACTGCTTTCCTAGCATGAGCCCTGTAACCCCCTCCATGTGCCCCTGCATCAGTGCCTTAGACCGCCTGCCACCTGCCCTTTGTAGTCCGCGAGTCTCAGACTTGAGCTCGCATCAGCGTCCCCTGGGACTGTTGGATCTCACCCCCAAATCTCTGATCCATTAGGTCTGACACAGCAGTCTGCAGAGCCGCATTTCCGACAAGTTCCCAGGCAATGCTGATGCTGCTGGTCTGAGGACCACATCTGCGAACTGCTATTTAAACCCCAAGCTCTTTGAAATCGATCGATCTTGTCTGATTTTTCTTTCACCTCCAGTCTCGGAACGAATCTGCTTTTTAATGGGTGCTCAGTAAACAAATGAATGAGAGGGACTGATTTATTTATGGCCAGTGCGGGTGGCAGGAGAATTTACTGACACAAGTTTTCCTGATCTGTTCGCTCTGCTGCAGGAACTCTCTCTCCCCTTTCCGAAGACGGTGGCCAAGTCTTTGGCTCCCACGTCTGGGGGGGCTGCTGACTTCCAAGACTAGGCAAAGAGGTTGTTGGAAGATATCTAGGAAGATAGCCCACCTTCTGGGCCCTGGAAACTTCTCGGAGGGCATAGGCTGGGGCCCGCAGAGATGGAGGGGTGTAAGCCTGGCGGGGGGGCAGGCAGAGGCAGCACACCCAGGGAGAGAGTTGTTGAGCATCTCTGGAGATCAGCAAGAAGTAAATTTGGGGGGCCCAAGAGCTACAGGCTCAAGTGCCTTGATCCTGGGAACGGCCTTCCCAAGAGGTGACGGGACCTCCATGGGGCCACCCCAAGATGCCTGGGAGAGGCTGGGAGTCTATGCATCCAAATTCTTGGCCAAGAGTTGCAACCAAAACACCACGCTGTACCCAGGCTGGCATGGAAGTGGCCACTCGCCCTCACTGCACCCCAATGCTTGGCGAAGGAGCCTCCCATTAATGTTCTGGGCCACACAGAGGCCACCACGAGACTCCTGCAGGGTCAGGGGCAAGAATCCTCCCTCCCCAACATGCTTGGGAGGGGATGTCCTGCAAACGGGCAGAGGGGGCTGCACGGTGGATGGTGGGATCTAAGGAAGTAAAGGCAGGCAATGTAGCTCGCGGTCCGGTGTTGGCGTGCGCTTAGCCCCGATGCTATGGGGGCCCGGGCGAGGGGGGCAGCGGGGCACCCGAGGGTGCAGACCTGGAAAGGCAGACTCTCAGCAGGTGGACAGGAGTGAACGGATGGCCTGCCAGGAACATGGAAGGCCAGGTGGAACTGAGCCTGGGGCTCCCTGACAGAAGAGGGAGCCCGGGGACACGGCCAGACATGGTGTCTACGGATCTGTCCCTCCAAGCCTGGCCCGAATGTGACGCACCCCAGGCCCCCTGCCCAGACTCCTGGACACAGGACACTGGGGAACCTCTAGACTCACAGCAAACTGTGGCAAGGAGGCCAGAATGCCCCGAGGACACGGGCTGCACGCCCTCTACCCCGCCCCTGCCCAGCCTCCACCCTTTCCCCCACCCCTCCCCACCCCCTGCTCCAATGGGACCACTGAGGCCTGGACTTCTGGCCCGGATGGCAAGGCAACACAATGGCCACCTGGCCACCATCCCTACCTGACGGCACACCCGTCCCCTGCTCTTGGGGAGGAAAAGGGAGGAAAGTTCCAGACGTGGAGGCTATACATTCAAAGAGAATGTAGCTAGGAAAAGGAAGGAGCCTGCTGGAGGGGGTGGGGGGTAGGATTTGGGATTTGCTTTTTAATTTAAACCCTTCTGGATCATTTGAATTTTTAAGGACCGTGTATTACTTCTGTAACAATAACTTGTTAAAAAATAACTTTTGTCTTAAAAATGCAAAGCAGTCTGCAAGAATCTGTCAGGAAGAGAGAAGTTTAGGCAACAAATAGCGGCAGGGTCATTAAATACACCTCCATCATCCTTCCGGTGCGTTCAGCCCATGCCCAGAGCTCTGCCCTGTGTTTTTATGCCCATTGTTTAATCTAAGCTCATCACGGCCCTACGTGTTGGATGCTATTAGTGCTATCATTTTCCAGATGAGAAAATGGATTTTGAGAAAGACTAAGTACCACGGCCAAGGTCACTCAGCCTTGGAGCTGGGCTCTGCACTTGGCTGCATCTGGTGGCCGGCGAGCTCCCACCTTAGACGAGAACCACGCACCGTGCCGCCTCCTACAACCGCCGCTCAGAAACCGACAAGCTCACAAACCACTTGTTCTGAGCCCGCTCCTCGACCTGAAAGCCGGGATGTTGCCCAGGAGCCAAAGTCCAACAGTCACAGGCAAACAAAGCTGGAGTCTGGTGTCTCCAGCCACCTTGGAAACTTGGACCGAGACTAGGCAAGCATGTATTACAAGGAGTCCACTGTCATCCGTCCACGGTTCGCCTGCTGCCATGTGCCCGGCTCCATGCCGGATGCTGGAACGAGACCAGAGAGGGCTCGAGGCCCACAGCCACCAGGAGAGGACCAGCTGAGCATGGACGGGGCAGACTGGGCCCCCCGGTGCCTTCCAACTTACAGGCATCGTGTCCTCTGGAAAGGTCCCAAACCTCTTGCAATTTGGGATCCAAACAGGCACGAATGGGGGTGCAATCCACACCCAGCAGCGAGCCCTTCTTCTCCAAAGTACTTAGTTTGCGGAACGCTGCAGCAGAGCCCGGCAATCCAAGCTGTCTCTCTGGCCCGGGTGCGGTGCTGGGTCAACTGCGTTAGGTTCTTCCGCATTTCACCCGGGCCTCAGCCCCGAGATGGAAAGGAAGTGGTTGTGAAAGCTCCAGGAGCCTGGGAGGCGGGGTGGGATATCTCCCAGGGCTCCAGCCTGCAGACTGGGGCACACTTGTGCTTGGCACGAGGTCCTGTGGCCAACAGTGTCTGCAGGGCCAGCTGGGGGGCAGGGGCTGCCCCAAGTGCAGACGGGGCCGCTGAGAGCAGGGAGCATGCCTGTCTCGTTCAGCTTTCAGGGGCCCAGGTTCCTGGCAGGCGTTCAGCTAATATTTGATGATCGAGTGAATGAATGTGATTTTGAGGAAGGCAGCTCTACCCCCATTTGGAGATGGGAGGGGGTGTGATGGGGCCCGATCACTGAGGCTCAGAGGGTCAAGGCCATACCACTAGCAGAGCTAGGATCTGCACCTGGGTCTGAGCTGGAAGAAAACCCTAAAGCTGGGAGGGGCCTCCCCTTTATTTTGCAACCAACAAAGTATGGGACAGGGAGGCTGAGGACATCAGCAGCAGGCCTGGGACAGGAGACTAAGTCTTCTGACTTCCAGCCCTGGCTCTGTCGCAACTTAATAAGCCAGAGGTGAACATCTTTTCTCCATTTTGCAAAGAACCTCGGAGATGGGGGGATTCATTCCTCTTGGTCCCTGTGCAGCACCCCCTCTTTTGAAGGGTCCCTACACAATTCCCTTTCCAGAGGCTTGGGGGAAAAGGAAAATGGAAGAGCCACCCGACTCCAAACCCAGGCTGTGGTTTAAAGCAGACTTGAGGGTGGTCACAGGCATGTGCAGCCAAGCCTGGAGGCCAGCGGGGAGGAAGCTGACTGCCCTCATCTCATTCCCTGCCTGGCACCATCTTCCAAGCCCCCGGGTCCCACCTTCAGGCTTTTACTCTCACTGTTTCGTCCTCCTGGGATGTCCTTCCCAACATCCTTGCCGGTCCCAAGTCCCACCCGTTTTCAAAGCCCAGCTGGAATGCGCCACATTCTCTGACTCCCCATCACCGTCACTGCCCAGAAGTGACCTCTCGATCTGGCCCTGGAACCGTCAAGCCTTCCTTTATCATTCCGCTCTGAACCCTCTTACTCTCTACCTTGAATGTCAGGGATTTGCTTTCATGTTTGTCTCCCTCTGACAGGCCAGGAGCCCCTTAGGAGGCTGACCTCTGAGGTGTTTTCGACACGCAAGGTAGGGTGGGAGTGAAGGCTGGCCAATTCTTTCCATTTACTCGAGAGCACGCCCAGACCGGGTCTCTAACCGTGGCCTCCCCTCCCTCTCCAGGACCTATCACCAGCTGCCTCCTTCTATCTCCCCTGAGTCCTGGAGAGTGAAGACCAAGCCAATATCTCCGCGGCATCCATCATAAGTGGAAACTTTGAAAACTAGTGCAGAAAATACCAACCCACAGACATTCACCAAGTTCAACTGCGGTTCAGCACTGAATGAGGCACTCGACAAGGGGTCGGGGGGACAAGGCACCCAGAGGAAGGGTCCTGCTCTCAGGGGATCTGGCAGAGGAGAGGGCAGGGACCTTCCCACTTGGCTCACTCTGGATCGCCGGCCCCTGAAACAGCGGTGGGCACCTGGTAAGAACGCACCAGCCCCCCTGCTGAAGAAATGAATGAACACTCGATGACCCAGCAGCACCGAGCGCACCATATAAGGCCGGGGGTGCTGAAGGCTGAGCCGGTCTGTGTGGTGAGTCACAGCTGCAGAATCCACCGGCGAGAGAGAGAGAGGGAGAGAGAGAGGGAGAGAGGGAGAGAGAGGGAGAGACTGGGAAGGGCAAGGAGGTTTGTGGCTGACCGAAATCCAGCAAAGGACGGAACATAAAAAGCGCTTGGCCACAGCTGCCTGGGAGGCAGCATTGTATGCTGTGGTTTTCGATCTTTTTCCTGCAGAACAATCTTTTTTTCAAATGAAATCATACACGGCACCCCAAACTCATAATAGAGCTGCAGCGGCGGATATCAGCTGCTGTCCAGAGGACGGCAGGCTCTCGTGTGCCTGGGAACCCCACAGAGGCCCCTGGGCTCCCCAGAGGGGGCTCCTGCTCGCTCAGAGGCTGGCTCCTTCTCCCCCGACCCCTTCCCCCTGAGACTCCTTGAGGTGGTGGCAACTGAGGGCAGAGCTGTGGTTGCTTTTCTGGGAAGGAAGCCTTCAGAGGCCGGGGTCTTCTGGGAACTCATTTCGGGCAAATACCCCCTAAAAGCGGCTCAAGAAACTTTCCCCAGCCACGAGGAAGTGAGGGGAGAAAAGAAAAGGTCCTCCCAGCAAGTGGAGGGGAACCCAAGGCAGCCAAATGTGGGGTGGCTGAATTACGGGGGGGGGGGGGCGGCTTCTAGGGAGCACAGGGTGTAGGGACCAGGTGTAGGAAAGACTTCCGGGAACAGTCCTTCTGGAAGGTGAAGAGTCACGTGCAGATACACTAGGTGTGTCGGTGCGTGAGTACATGTGAGTGTGTGAGTGTGAGTGTGCGCGCATAAAGCAGGCTTTTGGATACCAGATCCACAGAGCCGACTCCTGTTACAGAAAGGCCAGCCTGGGGCGTGAGTTACAGGAAGAACCCGTTTCCTCCACGTCCCTCTCCCCCTGCCATGGCGCCAAGAGGGTGTTCTGTTATCTCCTCCGCCTAGCGTTCCTTCCTCCGTCAGAAAACAGCCCCCGGGTTTTCCCTTTGGGGTTCCCCCCTTCTCCCAGCGTGTCAGGCCCCAGCATCCGCTGCCCCACCGCCGCCCATTCCTGACCCAGTCCGGCCAATCAGCACATTCTCTCCTCCCCGTTTCAGTAATTGGCCAGAAATGGTCATGGGACCAGAGACCAGCCAATAAGCTTCAACTCTGGAACTTTTGCTGGAGCTCCTGGGAAAAAGCAGCTCTCTTTTCACAGGCTTGGAAATGAGCGGCCTGTGAGTCTGGAGCTGTTGGTCGCTGCCCCAGCAGCCCAGGAGGTGTGCGTTCCCCGGGACGGAAACCCCCAAGGAGAGAAGCAGAGGACACGACATGGGCACCATTTCAGCCTTGGATTCAGCTCTGCCTTGAATACCAAATTATCAATATATTGGCAACCAATAAAAAGCAAATAGTTTGCTTGTCTTGCTTCATCAGATTGAAGTTGAGGATTGGCTCCCAACTAGGGTGGCGTTGGACCTCAGTCTGGCCTTTGCCCCTGGTCTCCCCTGCATTTCTGGCCTGTCTCTGGTTCTTGATGACCTGGATGGCAGCTCCAGCCTTCCCCAGTTGAGCCAGGGGGCCTTCAGACTCAAGGACTGGCCAGAGGCCAGTAGTCTGGCAGGACTCGCCTCCATCCCAGCCTTCCTGGCCGCCTGGCCCCCTCCCAGGGTTGTGTTTTGGCTAATCTAACTTTGGCTCAGGTCTGCTCACTTTGTCCCCAGCCCTCATTGTTCTCCCTCGTTGACCTTGGGCTCGGGTAGGGGACATTAAACAATGAATAAGAGCTCTGGGAGGCAGCCACTCCTGACCTTGGGGCAGGAAGAATCACCTCAGGGCTTTGGTCCACAATCTCAGGGAGAGGGCCGTGGGCAGAGGCTGCAGGGGGGGTGGCGGGAGAGTATTGGGCTCGCATGTCAAACAGACGGGGGAAAGTTCCAGAATCTTTTACTGGCCTTACCACCTTGGGCAAGCCGCCCCTCCAAGTTTTATAATCCCCAATTCTAAAATGGGGTCACGCCACAACACATTTGACAGAAGGACTCAAATGCACAAAACTGACAGCAGCGACCGCTGACGGGAACGTGAAGCAACTGGAACGCTCATTCATTGCTAGTGGGAACGCAAAATGGGGCAGCCATTTTGGAAGGCAGTTTGGCGGTGTCTTAAAAAGCCAAATATATTCTTAACCCTATATGATCCAGCAATCCTGCTCGGAGGTGCCGGCCCAACCGGCTCACACTCATGTCCACACAAAAACCCGCACAAGACTGCAGAGCACCTTTAGTCCCAATCACCTAAAATTGGAAGCCACCAAGCTATCCTTCAACAAGTGAATGGCTAAGCAAGAAGTGGTACAGCCAATGGGATGTTACCCAGCAATAAAAAGAAATGAGCCATCAAGCCATGAAAACACATGGAGGGTATTTTTTTTTTATTTTAATTTTTTAAAATATTTTTTTAATTAGGAATTTTATTTATTTGAGAGAGAGAGAGAGAGAGAAAGCAGGAGCAGAGGGGAGGAGCAGAGAGAGAGGGAGAAGCAGACACCTCACTGAGCAGGGAGCCCCAAAGTGGGGCTCCATCCAGGACCCTGGGATCATGACCGGAGCCAAAGGCAGACGATCAACCAACTGAGCCACTCAGGTGTCCCCCTAATGTTTCCGTGTGAAAAGATCCTCTCAGCTCAGAATCTTACTTAGAGAAAAAGCAACCTCTCTCTTATTGAAGGGACTATTACTTGGGGTTTTTGTCACACACACCTAAACCCATGTCCAGACTCATGCAAGGGCCTTCAAGGACTGTCCTGAAGGTTCTGTAGAAAACAGGCAAAGCATCTTCACACTCTCATTCATTCAACCATCAAAGCCAGTTTGAGCCCTGTGCTGGGATCAGGGGATTCAATTAAGAATGAGATAGACAACCCTTGCCCTCACGGACTCCACCTTCTAGGGCAGGAGGCAGACCGTCAACGTGAGAATGAATGAATGATGATTAGTAAAGAGTTAACATTTCTTGCTTTCCACGCTTACTACGTGCCTGTCCTATTCTAAGCCCTTTTCGCCTATTATCTTATTTCCTTTTCACCACAAACCCAGAAGGCGGGTGCTGTTGCTTCCTTGTTTGACAGACGAGGAAGCTGAGACACAGAAAGGTTGAGGAACCTGCCCAAGGTCACACAGCTAGTAATTGATGGTTCCAGGATTTGAACACAGGTCTGCTAGACTTTAGAGCCTGAGCCCCTGGGCTCTCCTGCTAAAGAAAGGTATAAAAGAGGACACCGTCATAAAGGATGACAGGGCGCCCCCAGTAGAAACCTGATGGTTTCTATTAGCAACAGTGACAATAGACACAGCCGCAGAACCCCGTGCTGAACGAGCCTGAACTCCCTTACCTGGGTGGCCAGTGCTGGGAGGTCTGGGAAAGGATCCAGCCTGTTTCTAGATGCCCAAGTCAAAGGTTTCAAGTCGCTCTGATGACGGTGTCAGAAGGCCTGGCCACTGCCAGCTCAGGCCGTCCGGGAGATGCCCACCTGTCTTGGACAAGCCATTCAGCCAGTAACTGCTGGGTTGGGGGCAAATCTCATGGACTCAGGTGCCCCTACGGGCTCCTTTCTGTTTGAGATGATCTCCAGGCCCCGAGGGGTTCACGTAATGGGGCAAAGACGGCAGAAATCTGGGGCCATGCATCAGGATAGAGGTCCCAGCTGAACTTGCCTGGAAACCGTCGAAGACACAAAGATATGCATATGTCTGTGTGTGTACGCCCTGAATAAAAATACATAAGCAGCACACCCACCGTGTCTAGCACAGTGCCCTTTGCAGAGCGGGGAAGCTCGACAAATGTTTCACGGTTTGCTTTGATGGAAAACACAAATGTATATGTTGGAGTGAGTGGGTGGAAACTCCACCAGAGTTGGAGTGCATTGGAGGAAAGATCCTTCCTCATGGGAAAATGCATTCTTGGGATGCTTCAGCCGGCCAGACTAATGGCTTCATTTCACCAATGAGGAAACTGACACCCAGAAACTGACACTGGGGGGCTGGAGCAGCCTGGGCACGCGACACGGGTCTGCTGCAAGCCGTCAGGTGGATGCTGGTCAGAGATCAGAGCCAAGAATTGTTTCCCTGCTGTATCTAGACCCGGACAAGGTGAGAGAGGCGGTGCCCGGAGTGGTCAGAAGCACGGGCTTTGGAGGCAGGTCCATCATGGCCACATGCTGGGGCCATTTTTTTCCAGAAGTGGACCCTGAATAAGTCAGGGGTCCTCTCAGAGCATCAGTCTCCTCGTCTATGAAGCAGGGATAATAATAGCATCTCTCTTTGAGGATTACAGGCAGTTAAAATAAGTTTCTTAAGTCTGTGAAGCCCACAGCAGAGCCTTCGCTCAATAAACGTTGGGGATGTGATGCAGAGGAAGGTACTGCGAGTGCCTGCAGGGGGAGGAGGAGCACTGGACTGGGAGCTGCTTTAGGTCTTTGGCAAGTCGTTAGGCAGAAATCTCTCCATTCCACCAGTCATTCATTCTCTCTCTCCCTCACCTTGCTCCCCCTTCTCTGCCTCTCCTGGACCAGCATGGGTCCCGAGCCCAGCCTACCTGCCTCTCCCTGCGGGCTGCACAGGCCCCACCTTCCCATGGGATCCCCACACCCCAGCCCACATTTCAACAGCCAGCAAAATGCAAATGTCATTAGCGCTCTGCAAGCCGGTGAGTGCTAATGTCACCCACTGGGGAGGGTTGAGGGGTGTGGGAGTGAATTCCCCAGGAGGGGTGGCATTCTTGGCTTTTTCCAGAAGGGTAAGACAGAGAAATAAATAAATGGCTGCAGGGAAGAGGGGACAACAGAGATTGCGTTAGCAGCATGCTATGCAGCGTGCCTTCCTCGAGGGTCCCCCCATGGTCCTTGTGGTCCTGGCTTCGGTCCCCATCTGGATCATGGCTGTGTCCCAGCCCCTCAGGCCTCTTCTCTGCACACACTTGGTGAAGAGGCTCATCTGCAGGAACCCCAGCCTCCACCCTTCATTCCCACCCCAATCCACGCTCCCTCAAACATGCTGAAAGACGCACCCACTCCTTATGAACAGACCCCTGGCGGGGGGTCACTCCCAGGAGGAGGCAGCTGCAGAGGACCTCCCAGCCCCTACCCCAGGATCCGCAGACAGGAGTTATGGGTTCCAGTCCCAACGCCACACTAACTTGCTGTGAGCACTCTGGTACATCCTCTCATTTGTGGGGCTTTGGTTTTTCCATCTGTGAAAGGGGGTTTGGGCCCACTGGCAGTCCCTATAGTCTCTCGTGGTCAGGTTTAAAGCCCGGCTCTAGTAACTCACTGGTGGAGATACCAATGTAAGCCCCCCTCCTCGAACTTCCTGATGACAATGACCCTGATGACCCCTGTAGACACTCTGAGGCTGGAGGAGGGGGCAGATTGAGTGTGTGTGGAGATAAGAGCAGGATGCTGTGGGCAGTGAGGCAGGGTAGGCAACGGCATGGAGATACCCAAGTGGGGAGCCTTGATCCAGGGCTTCCTGCCAGGGTGGAGTGGGAGGGGAGATGAGATGCAAAGGTCCTGGGGTCAGTGCTTTATGTGCATTTCCTAATTCAATCCTCACTGTGCGATCATTCCCATTTTACCGATGAGAAACGGAGGCTCAGAGAGGTTAAGTAAGTTGGCAGATGCATGACTGTCAAATAGCACAGATTAGATTTGAACCCACAGTTGATTTAAGAGCAGAAATCCTTGATCGCCGTGGGATGGTCCCCCATCCCCTCCATCTAGATGGTTTAAAATAGAATGAGAACTAGAGAAACATAGGATCCTGTGTGTCGTAAACACCTGCAGACGAGCTCACGGTGGCACTGGAGGGTGGGACCCACTGTGGCCTGGGGAGGGAGCTCAGTGTGTGCACGTGTGTATGTTGTCAAATGTGTGTGAGTCACTGTCAGGTGACGCTCCTGCCCTGAGTCCAGGCCTGGCGATGCCAGCTGGGCAGGACATGGCCGAGGGGCCGTCCGGGCTGGGCAGCCGGAAGGCCTAGGCCTTCCCACAGCAGCCCAGGAAGCCCTGCTCTCCAGGATGTGAGCTGGGCTTGGCCCATGTCACCGTCCCTGGCTTCCACGTGACCAGAGGCCAATCCCCCTGCTGCCAGGGAGAGGGGCACCTCCTGCCCTTGGCCCGCATCTCCTTCGGCTTAATCTCTTGTCCCAGCCAGGGAACAGGACACGCCAACAGAGCCAGGGGGACACACTGGGCCTCCGCCGGCAGGTAGGGAAGCCGGCAAGGGACGGCACCAGCTGAGGGTGGGCCAGCTCTGTCTTCCAGCCCGGTCCCGCTCTCAGCTACGAGCTGTGTAATTGGGACATGCATCCTGCCTCTCTGAGCTCCAGTGAAAGCCCACTGACTGTGGAGATGAGCACCCACCTCAGGGAAAGCGCATGCAAACTGTAAAGTGCAGTGCCCGCCGATGCGGTTGTGATTCTAATCCCTGTGGCCAAGACGGCCCAGGAAGTCAGAGACAGTCCCCAGGGAGCCTTGACTGAGGATCCAGCCAACGCCTTTATGTACATCCCCTGTTCCCCAGTCCTGGGCCTCAGTTTCCCCATGTGCAAAACTGAGGATCTTGAGCCCCGATAGAGGGGTCCACAGCCCCCCGGGTCTAGTATTCTTTGGCAGGATTCGCCATTAACAAAGTATCTGGATTTCATTTGCCAGAAACCAGAAGGGACTTCACGCAGCAGCCAGCTGAGTACAGGGGGCCCAGGGGACATAGTGATGGGAGATAAGAGGAAAATGGTTGACCTAGAAGGAAGGGCACAAATCTGGGAAGCTGGAAGGAAGCTTGCAGAGAGGGAGGGAGGCAGAGCTGTTGGGGGGGGTGCGAGAGAACCCGGGCAGAGTCTTGCCCTGAGTTTGCACTGGTCGGCGCTGGAGGCCACAGAGAAGACACAAGGAGGTCTGTTCCCTGGAGACCGCTAGCAACACCAGCACTCACTGAGTATTTACTGTGTACCTGGGACTCCAGGGTGACAGAGATGAGCAGGGTTCATCACATAGCTCTGAGTTTGGAGGAAGGAGGGGTCCTTCCCAATGTGGGCAGTGGGGAAGGCTTCCTGGAAGAGGGGGCTGATTTAAATATATGGAGATGAGAGGAGGGTGCTTCGGGCAAAAAGGCCAGGGTGAGCAAAGGCATGGGGGTACCCGAGTGTGAGCTGGGTATTCAGGACCATGAGCCAAGGCTGCCTGTTGGGGCAGAGTGGGGAATGTGGCAGGAAAGGAAGGCAGGGGTTGCCTGGGTAAGGTCTTTGAATGCCAGGCCAAGGAAGATGAACCTTTCTCATGGGTAATGGGGAGCTACTGAAGGTCATAGAGCAGAGGTGTGCTTCATGTAGATGAAAAGCAGGAAGGAGCCCAGGCAGTTGGAAATAGATGGTGAGAGGATGCAAGTTCAAGGGGCAGAGCCTGGTAGAGGTGGTGGGAGGGTAAAGGGATCATGGAGGTGGGGTGGGGGTAAGGGGCTCATGAAACTGGCAGGCCAGGGGGAAGGGAGACATCTAGATGCATCCAGACCTGTTGGGGTTGTATCCCACCTTTGTCACTGTCACCAACTGTGTGGCCCCAGTTCATAGCAATGTGGGACTCAACCAGATAATACGGGAACCACTTGGAGCACGGTAAGTGATGGCTGGATGCTTGCTTTCTAAAATTTAAGCATCGATGGCTTTTATTAATAAGTGGGGCCTTTCTCTTATGAGGACACCGGAGCTCAGAGTCAAACGATAGGCCGCAGCTGGGGTTGCTGGGCCTCAAATCATAGCAGAAGCAAGTTATAAGCAAATAAACCTGGGCTGACTCAGAGAAGAGTCCTGATTTTAAAATATTGCTAAAGAAGAGGGCTGCTTTATGACTTTTGCACTGTGTGCTTATTAAACCCGAGCTGTAAATGTGAACTAATAAGTAAAATGAGTTAAGTTAATGAAAAAAATCAACCTTCAGGACGAATCCATATTACCTAATGGCAGTCCATAAACATAAACATAAAATTTTAAAATACAAGAATGAATTGCAATGCCCAGCAGCTCGCAGAATGTGCAATTTCTCTCTCTGAAAAATAAAAGCTATTGATTTTAGCTTGGATTCTCATCGCTCACGAGTGAGTCTTTGAGAAGTCATAAAGGAAGGAATTATTTCCAATTGTTTACTCACTAAGGATCCTATGTATTGAATTTAAATCGTCTCTGATTCCTAATTAGTGCAAACCCAATTAGAATCCGAGTACAGAAGAACCGGAAAAGCCCTTGGAGGCCGCTGAGCTCAGTTTTCTTTGTTTTACGGACCTGAAACCCAAGGGTCAGAGAAGGCAAGGGACTTGCCCAAGAGCACACAGCAAATGGGGTAGGAGCCAAGCTAGAACCAGGGCTCCTGGTAGCCAGGTCGGCATCTTGCTCTGGTCCCTGCGGCCTCCGGGATCAGCTCATTCAGTTAGGCCCTTTGGGTGTGCCGGGTGTTACGTTGGCCTCAGCCCAGATGGCTCGTACCCTAAGAACTTTCTCCCCGCTGCTAGGAGTGCTAAGGCACATTGTCCCCTTCCCACTCCCACATAGTGGCATACTGTGACACAGAACCCGGTTCCGGCCACGAAGACACACACCGTGGGCCTTGGCTTCTGTCCTGAGGGGGCTGCCGAGTGGCCCAGCCCCAGGCCCAGGAGGGCTGGGGCACAAAGACCTCATTGTACGGTGGGCAAAGGTGGGGGCTCTTAACCCAGCCTGGCGCTCTGCCTCTCTCCCTCTCTCCCTCCCTCTCTCCCTCTCTCTCTCTTTCTCTCTCTCTCTCTCACACACACACACACACGTGAATGAGCACAGCAAGAACCAGGAAGCTTTGTCTGTGGCACAGGCATGTGTGCGTGTATGTGTGTGTGTGTGTGTGTGCGCGCGTGCACGCGTGTGTTAAGCTTCGGCCCGCACGCAATTATGGAGCAGATGTTTAATTACTACCTGAGTGTTATTAATCAACACGATTAATACACAACCCATACCACATAATTACTTTGCAATTACACCGAAACGAAATATTTTATTGCTGAGGGTTTGCTAATTACCCGGCCTTGCCAAAGGACAGGTATAATGGGCAGCAATTTTTCTTCCTTCCTTCCCTCCCTCCTCTGCCTCCCCCTGCCCCCCCATGAATCTCCAGGGCTGATGTCCCCACCACACAGAACTGGGAGCTGAGGCAGGCTGCCGACTCTTTCCCCAGGTGCTGCTGCGGCGCTCGCCTCTGTTTTAACGGGAACCCTAAACCGTCCTGGTCTTCTCTCAGCACCCCCTCACGACCCTGACCGTGGGGGGCTTGAAAATGCATGTCCTTTCCAGAACTAAAGAACAGCCTCCCGACCCCCTGGCCACTGGGCCAGGGGCGACCTGGGGTGGCTCTGCGGGCAGCTGCCTGGGGCTGAATCCTAGCTTCACCAGTTAGTAGCTATGTGATCCTGGTCATGTTAACTGTGCCTCAGTTTCCCCCACGTGTAACAGTAATTACCTCGGGGTTTCTTTCGAGCATTGAATGGAATACCAGGTATAAAGCACTTAGCACAGTACCCAACGCAGAGGAAGGCTTCGGGAATATCTATGATTGTTCTCATCTACCCAGAAATGGGTAACCCTCCAATCACTGGGTCTCCCGAAAGGTCAGGTTTGTGGATTCCACTCTCTGTCCCTCCCCTACCCAACAGCTCAGTCCTGTTTACCTAGAAACATCTCACATTGTCCCCTTCCCACTCCGTGCCACCTCCAGGGGGCTCACTTCCCTAATCCAAGCTCCTGTCCTCTTCTCTGGCCCACAGCCATAGCCTTTAGCTGGTCCCCCTCCTGCCCCCCGCCCCATTCCCTCCTCCACTGGGAAGGGAGACCAATCTTCAGGAAGGGAGCTTAGACCAGGTCACTCTCCCACTCAACAGCCTTCTATAGCTCCCCATTGCCTGTGCAGCAAGGTCCACCTTCCTGTCTGACACTCTAGGGCTCAGAGAAGATCACACATGCCCCCAAGTTCCTCCTTCATTTCTTAGGGCATTAGCATAGCACGAGCAACTAAGTTTTTGATGAGGAGTGAAGCAATGTCTAGCCAGATTCTAAAGGCATTCATGTCCACCGAGCTGGAATGTTCCAGAGCATTTCATAAGCCTGCGAGTCTCCACAGACATGGGGTTTGCCCTTCACTGCTCACGTCCACACTATCCTGGTTTCTTCCCACTTCCCCTGAGAAACACCCTCCCTAAGCCCAGGAACATTTCAGAACAGTCGATCTTGGGAGCCTGGATGGGTTAGCTGGTCGAGCGTCTGCCTTTGGCTCAGGTCATGATCCTGGGGTCCTGGGATCGAGTCACGGCGGGCTCCCTGCTCCACAGGAAAGTCTGCTTTTCCCTCTCTCTCTATCCATCTCCCCTGCTCATGCTCTCTCTCTCACTCTATCTCTCATAAATAAATAAATAAATAAATAAATAAATAAATAAAATCTTAAAAAAAAAAGAAGGGTCCATATTTCAGGGCACAATAAATGTCGTGCTAAGCAAAGACACTATACAAGGACGTGCAGATGCAGGGCTAGCGTGCGGTCCGCTTGAGAGATGAGCCTCAGGGATGTGGTGGCAGCCTCCATCAGGGACCCGCACGTCGGAGGAAGAGCAGAGAGAGGGGTGAGTGCGCGTGCGCACGGCAGGCACAAGGCGGCACGGGGTGGGGGGCGATGTGGCTACTTTGGGGTGTGCATTGACTCAGTTACCAAAATATTAAATAGTGTGGGCCACTCCTGGAATCGCTCAGTAAATGTAAGACGTCGGGCTCTGGAGTCAGACCCCCGGCGACATAGTCCCGTCTCCACCTCTGGCTAAGCTGTGTGACTTTGGGCTCATGCCTTAATTTCTCTGAGACCTCAGTTCTTCCTCGCCACATGGGGCTATCATAGCTCCTACCGATAGCATCTCTGTGAGGAGTCATGCACACTTCGATCAGTGCCTGGCTTATGGAAAGAGCCAGAACAATGTCAGCTATTTTGTTATTAAGAAGGATAAGAGACCCTGGGAATACAGAGATTCCACGCCTAAAGCGGAACATGGCAAACAGTATTCGCTCAGCAGGTAGAAAAGACGCTGCAGAAACATTCCAGTGCAAGGCAATAAAGTGATAGCCCTTTGTCATTCATTCATTCGCTCATTCCCTCGGCCTTGTGTACAAGTCATGTGTCAGGCACCGGGGAAGGCAGAGGGAGTCTGCCGTCTCCGCAGCGAGGTTGAGCACAGCTCACCAAGAGCTGGGAGAGGGCACGAGCTGGGAAAGTTCGAAACCACTCCCTGCTAGCTCCCTGAAGCCTCAATTGCCTGTCACCCCCGGAAGCTAGATGAACAGGCAGCTGCGCTCTTGAAAATGGCGGGGGTGGGAAGGGAAGCGAGGCAGCACCTGGGTGGGTAGGCTCCGTCCCACGAGTCAGGGGAGAAGAGGAAGGCACGCCACAGCCGGGCACAGCCGAGGCACTGGACCAGGGGCCTTAACTAGAGAGACGGGCGCGGGGCACAGCAAACAGGCTCTGCTTGGCGCTGGCAGGGAAAGGACAGAGGAGATGGGGTGGGGGGGGCCTGGGGGCGGGGAGAGAAGCCTGGGCCACTGGGGAGCCAACAGAAGCCCATGGATGTGGGTTTTCCTCCTTTGTCTGAAGTTCAAGCCTTGCTCTTGGGGGTCTGAAACCCCTTCCTGGGAAGCTGATAGAAAGGTTTCCGGGGAGCTTGGGGTCCCTTATTTCTCTTGCCTGGCATTCATATAAAGCGCCCCGCTCAGCCACAAGGCAAGGCCAAAGGCGAGCTCTGGGTGGCAGCGGATGGAGGACAGAAGACAGGAAGTGTGCCCACTCCAGGTAGAAGCAGGGAGGGGCGCGCCACCCAGGGGCGGCCACTCCCCGGCTGGCAAGCCCTCAGGCTGCACGTGATGAAGGCAACAGGAAAGGGCACCTTCCTTTCACTCCCTGTGGGCGTCCCATGTCCTCTGGCACCTCGCCTCCCTCAACGTGGGCGAGGCTGACTTCAGACATCACTCACTACGTGACCTCAACGCCTTACACGAACATGTCTGAGCCTCAGTTTCTTTGTCTGTAAAGTGGGGACAATGGCACTTCTCGTTCCCAGAGTGAAATGAGAAGACAAGGAGATTGCCTGGCGCGGCGTCTGGGACCTCGCTAAGTGGAAGTTATTATTAGTATTACAATTATAGCTCCGACCACATCCTGGGAAAACCCTAGCTGGGCGGCTTCCTCGGCCCTCTGTGCCATCCTTCGGTTGGCAGGGACCCTGGGAAGCGGCTGAGATTCATCCTGGTCCTCAGTGGGATGGTGTGAGGCCCTTCCAGGTCCCCGGCAGCCCCAGCCCCGAAGGGGGACTTTTCCGCGCCCCTCCCCCCACAGCCACACACAGACGTGGCTCGGGAGTCGACCTGAGTTTTCTGGACACACAGTGGTCATTCCTTGGAGCCATGGGGAAAGCAGCCTGGCATTATCAGGGCTCCTAACCTCCCCTGAAATGTGTCATTTCTCACCAGCAGAATGTTTCCTATATCTCCTGTGAAATAACAATGGGGATAAATCATTCGGAGACAGCCACCTCTGGGGAAATCCCAGGCCTTGACCGACCCCAATGCTGGAGGCTTTGGCTTTGTTTCTCATTCCTGGAGGAAGGGAACTGAGAACTTGACCTTTTCCTCTCTTAGCCCTGGGGACAGGGGTTATCAGGGATCAGGTAGTCTACGCGCCCGTACGAGGGAAAGTGCTCCTCTGGGCGAGGAAGGAGACACCCCGCCCTGGGAAGGTCGCCAAGCAGGCCAGGCAGTGAGAGCCGTGACCCCAACCTGCCAATCAGATGATGAGGGCCTGCTGTCCGCGTGGCATCTGACGAAGGTCTCTCCCGGGAGGCCCCCTCGGTAACTCAGTGGCACAACCATGGCCACTCGGGCTCCACCCGAGGACAAGGGGGAGTGCCTCGAGGAGACAGATACGGCTCCTGCCGTCATGAGGCTCACTGTGAAGCGGAAGTCAAATTCGAAACACTGAGCGACCATGAGATGATCCCTTTGACCATGACCATTGCTCCCCCTCCCCCTCCACCACTGCCATCAACATCAAGGATTTCCAACGTGCTGTGCAACCCACTTTTGATCTTCATCTCATCAAATACCAGCCACAACCCAGCCGGGAGGGTCTGTGATCTCCCATTTTATAGATGAGGAAGCTGAGGCTCAGACAGACGACGCTTTGCCCAAGGTCACTCGCAATTCATACGCAGTTGCACTTGGGCTGGAACTCAGTTCTGCGTGAGGGAGCCACCGAGAGAAGGCAGAAGTGGGAATCACTGGTGACTGCCTCCCTGGTGCCACCCGGGCCCCTTCCCACATCCCCGGCCTGGGGCTCTCTCCCTCTCAAATGACTCTCATCGACACGGGCTCATCCAGCGCCCGCCACCCCCAGGTCCCGTATGTCTCAGACTCTGCAGCTCAGCCGGCGGAAAACAGGCAGGGAGTGGGAATTTTTACCTGTTAATTTGGTTCCTGAGCCCCTGCTGCTTGCCAAGCCTGAGTAGCCCCACAGCAGGCTCGGAGAGGAGGAGGGAAGACAGGGATAGGCAGCAAGCAGTGAATACCACATAGGCAGTCACTGGGGGCTGTGCTGAGCAGGGCAAGGGTCCAAGGGGGCCAGGGGAGCCAGGAAGGACATCCGGTTCCCAGGGCACCAGCCACCTGCTCGCTCCGCTCCATTCTCGTGGGGAAATGGCCGAACGCCGCAACGAACCCAACGCTAAGGGGAAGAGTTGCGGCTTGCCAGGTGCAGGTTTCCCCTGCCCCTCAGCCTTCCTTCCCATAGCCATCAGCCTCCCTTAACACGGGCTCTCCCTCGTGCATCTGGAGCCCTCGCTACCCTGGCATCGTGCGCCACTGAACTCTCAAATCCTTTCATAGCCACCCTGCATCAGGTAGTATCATCGCCATGCCCATTCTGCAGGCGTGGAAACCGAGTTTCAAAGAGGCGATGTATCCTCAGCAAGTCCGACAAGGCCTTACTGCATGACCCTGCCGTCCCACTCCGAGATATATACCCCAAAGAACGAAGACACGGGCTAACCAGACCTGTGACGCGTGTTCCCAGCAGCCGGAAGGTGGGAAAAGCCCAGACGTCCATCAACAGAGGAATGGATAAACGGGTCAATGGGATCTAGCCATACGGGGGAATATTATTCGGCCAGAAAAACGGAATGAATCTAATATTGATATTATTATAACACGGATGAACTTCCAAAACACGATGCTAGGTGAAAGAAGCCAGACACAAAATGGCAAATACTGCGTGATCCCATCTGTATGAAGTATCTAGACTAGGTAAACCAATATAGACAGAAAGCAAGTCCGTGGGGGCCAAGGGCTGGGAGGAGGGGTCTTGATGGGTATGGTGTTTACTTTTGGGGTGATGAAAATGTTCTGGAACTCGACAGAAAGGTGATTGCACAACACCAAATGTACTAAGTACTGCCATGAATGTATTAAGTATCACTGTGAACGTACTAAGTACCGCCATGAATGTACTAAGTACCGTTGTGAACGTACTAAGTACCATTGTGAATGTACTAAGTACCACTGAGGTATTCACTTCCATTAACTTTACATGACTTGAGTTTCATCTCAATGAAAAGCAGAGAAAGGAAGAGTGGGGTTAGAGGTGAGGTAACTCACTAGAGGTCACAAGATGGGAAGCAGGATTCCAGCTTCAGGCTTGGGTCCCTGTGGCTGCAGGACCTGTGCCCTCGGCTGCCATCTTTCAGTTGCCCGCCATGCACTTTCCCGCCTCTGGGCCTTTTCTCCTGCTGTGGCGTTCACCAGGAAGGCCGTCCCTCCTATTTTTGCTGTCAGTATCCAACTCATTTTTCAATGGCCTGGATTAAAAGCGGCTCCTGCCCCCCGGTCTCCTCAGGAGTCCTCTCCACCTTGGAGAGCCCGAGCCCCATGCCCCTCCCAAGGCCGGCTCCCCCTTTGGCCTCCTGCTAGACTTGGCATTGTGCAGGCCCTCCCTTCACCACCCACCGGCCTCAGAGAATAACCACACTCACAGGGTCCTCGTCAGGGTTCAACAATATTCATGCCCGCTGAGTTCAGAGTTCTGCACTTGGCATACAGTAAGCACTCAATAAATGGAGGTTGTTAATGGACTGGGTTCACTCCCGAAGGGCTGGGACCTGCTGACTCACCTCTGCTTTGCTGGCACAGACCCTGCGCCCGGGGGGAGCTCCCCGAATGAGAGGGGATGGAAGGCGAGAGACAGATAAATGCCCCTGACGAGCGGGCACTTTCTTACCTGTTTTCCCACGGGCAGGGAGCCTGTCTGGGTTCCCAGTTTAGGATGAATGTGACGTCATTTCCTCTTGGCGGCCAGGCCCCCACACGCGCACACACGCCCAGAGCCGCTGTTCCTGCTCGGCGGCTGAGGCTCCTTGGATGAGCCAAGCCCTGACTGTCTCTGCTGTTTTGCTCCACGAGATGTTTCTAGCACGAGGTTCCCAGGGGCCAGAAAAATCAGCAATTCCAGCCTCTCGGGAGACGGGCCCCCATCAAATCACGGGCCTCTCCAAAATCCCAGCTGGCAGGGACCCCGACATTCATTAGACAAACCCTCTTCAGACGCCTGAGCTGTATGCTGGGCGGGGATGGAGGTGTGAACACAGGACCCGTTGGGGAGTTCTGGAGTCGCCGGGAGCTGGGAGGAATGGGGATTCTACCACTTCCTGGCTTTGCTGGACAGGAAGTGCTGGATAGGTGGTGTCACCCCTCCGAACCTCAGTTTCCTCATCTGTAAGATGGAGACAGTAAGAGGACTACACCTCACAGGGCCACCGTGTGGTTTGAAGGCGGTATTGTTGGGTGCAAGGCACTTAGCATGGCGCTGGCACAGAGGAAAGTTTCCACCAGTGTCACGATAGTGGGTGTTATTATTCCCATTTTATAGATGCAACAACTGAGGCCCAGGAAGGTCAGGAGGAGTTCGGTGACAGTCACAGAATCCGCAAGCCGATGCTTTACTCCTCTTAGCAAGCCTGTGTTTCATTTATTATTTTTTTAAGGATTTCATTTATTTATTTGAGAGAGCGCTAGAGGGAGCATAAGCAGGGGGAAGGGCAGAGGGAGAGGGAGAAGAAGAGGCGGACTGCCCGCTGAGTGGGGAGCCCGATGTGGGGCTTGATCCCAGGATCCTGAGATCATGACCTGAGCTGAAGTCAGATGCTTAACCGACTGAGCCACCCAGGCGCCCCAAGCCAGTGTTTCAGATGAGACACACTCGGAACAGTCACTGGTGCCTTGACAAACTGTCCCTGGGGCTGGCACTGGTGACAGCTCAGCCTTCGGGGTCGAAATGCTACAGGCTCTGCTTACTCACTTCTGTGTGGACCCTGAGCCGTGGCGAGGGTCAAGGGAGAGACAGCATGGTGGGCAGAAAGAACACAGGGTTGAGAAGCCAAAGACCTGGGTTCAGGTAGGGGCTCACCCATTTCCTGGCCAGGTGACCTTGGGTTAAGTCACAGACCCAGTCTTCTGACCCTCCAGTTCTCTTGGTTTGGCATGCCATATCCCACCTGATGAACTCCTATTCATCCTTCAAGACCCAATTCACACGTTGCCTCCTATGGGAAGACTCCAGCTCTCCCAGGGCAAGGTGGCCACTCTTGTGCTTTGCCCCCACTGCATTTTCTTCATCTCTGCAAGCTCTCCAAGGGCAGGGACTGTGTCTGCGTTGTTCTCTGCAATGTCCACTGAGCATAGTGCCCGGCATGTCATAAAAACTCACCTAATCTTGAATAAGTCTCTATTCCGCTCCCCTCCGACCCTGCCCTAGATACTGACCGGAGACACACGCTTTACTCAATAGACTTTGAATGGCCAGGCACACGACTCATTCAACTGCGTCTGCCTGCCCGGTACGGAGTCAATCAAACGTGATCTCTCTCATAACTGGTGCCCTGCTTACCTCGCTGGCTTCAATGAATGAATACACAATAAGATGACCATCATGGAAGCCCTTTATCAACTAAGGGAATTACATACATTGAAGGTATTAGCATGAAGACTAATTCCAAATAACCAGATAGTGCCAAGCCTTTCAGTATGCTTTCGAAGTTCTTTGAGTCTACAATGGAATGCGAATTAGTTGGAGATGCCAAGAAGTTCACTTCAAACAAAACATGGTGGCCAAATTAGGAAAATATGGTGGCCGAATTAGGACGTCCCCAAACAGGGGAATGCAAGGAGACATGGTCTTCCCAGATCTGGCCTCTCCACTTGGCTGTAGATGGTGACCCGGATGGGGGTGGGAAGGGTAGGAACTCCCTCTCTCACTGACACCCGGAGCGGAAAGAGGGGGCTTTGGGACCCAAGAAATCCAGTCTAGCCCTTTGCCAACCCGGAGGTCTTGGGCCAGTTCCCCAGACCTCTTACTGTCAGGCGTGGGGTCACAGAGGTGGAGGTCATGATGCCCAGCTCAAGGAGGCATGATGAGCATTAGGGAAGGTGAGACAGTCAGACATGTGGAGCACCAGGCTGGGCACAAGGAAGGTCTCAAGAAACGTTCATTCTCTTCCTTCTTAAACTATCCTTGGGAACCATTCAGAGAATGAAATTGGGGCATCTGGGGTGGCTTAGTCAGTTAAGCATCTGACTCTTGGTTTCGGCTCAGGTCATGATCTCAGGGGATGTCTGCTTCCCCTCTCCCCCTGGCCCTCCTCATCCTCTCTCTCTCTCTTAAATAAATAAAATAATAATAATAAAATAATAAAATAAATCTTTTAAAAAAAGAGAGAGTGAAAATGCAAACCAGAGACAGGAAGAAGTATTTGCAATCCAAATGTATAACAAAGGACTTGTATCCGGAATATATAAAGAACTCCCACAAATCAATAAGAAAACAATAAAACACCCCAGTTTAAAATTGGGCAAGACAGCTTCCAGGCAGAAGGTACTCAAATAGCCAATAAGCATATGAAAAGGTATCCCATAATTACTCACCAGGGAAACGCAAATAAAACACTAAAATGTCACTATTGGGCCACCAGTTGGCTGAAACCAAACGGACCGATGATACCAAGTGTAGGGAGGAGGTGGAACGACTAGGACTTCCCTTGCCTGCTGGCGGGATTGTCAAATGGCAAAACCATTCTATCTGCATCTCTAAAAGCTCATGTTGCCCGCCCTGCGACAATTCAGCATGCTCGCGTTGTCACGTACCCGGAGAAATGCCCGCACGTGCCCACAGAAAGACGTGGACTTGATTCCGTGTCATCGCCTTAGTCATAAGCCCCCAAGGGGGAAACAACCCAATGCCCATCCACAGAAGACTGGACAAATAAATTAATCCAGGCGGGGGTCACTCAGTGTATTAAGGAAGCCACTGAGCTGTACAATGGGGATGTGTGTGCTTTACTGTCTCTATATTACATGGTATATATATATATATGCTTAACATCAAAATAGGATTTTTAAGAAATTGCTAGAGTAGACGACAAGTTGGATCGAGCCCTCTCTAAGATCTACCAGCCCATTCATGATCCTCAGAGCCTGGAGAACGATTCTCAGGTTCTAGTGCTGGAACTCGGGGATTCTGTGCTCATTCTCTTCTCTCTCTTCCCTTCACTGTCATCTGGCTTGCCCGGAGGGGCCCCTGTTCTTGCTCCCTCTGCCTCTCTGACTTTGTATGACTCAGTCAGCCACTCCCGGCCTCACCACCCTATCTGTTAAAATAAAAGTTGGGGGGGGGTCGTGCTGCCTGGATTCCCCTCCAAGTAGAGAATCGTGATCACGCACAGAAAATGCTCTGTGCATCACAGAGCAAAAATGCTAAATGCATTCCCAGAATTGCGAGCAGATGTATCTTTGCACATCAGGCAGAATTGCAGTCATTATGGCGAGGGTGTGGTTTAGAAATCAAGCTTGGCCCTCCTGTGCTTCTGTAGCATAAAGGGATCTAAGACGGTGGCCACGGAGCAGAAGTCATCACGGGAAAGGACAGCCCTGGGTTTGACCTGGGAAGGCACAGATGCTGGTGTGGTCCCTGAGGCTGTCAGGTCAGAGCCGTGCAGGGGTCATCCTTGAAGGAGACAGAGGCGGTGCCGAGCCTGGGGCTTCTGCCAGCCCCTCAAAGGAAGGAGCCTAGGGGCTAAAGTCTAAGATCCTGGGTTCCAGGCTGCCTTTGCCCTGATGTGCTGTGACACTGGCCACCTGCTTCCCACCTCTGGGGCTCACATTCCCCACTTCACAATAAAGGGGAAGGCCAGATCATTTTTAGAGATCGTTGCAACTCTAACTGTTCATGAACCTACAAACTGCTTACTTCTTAACATCAAACTCACATCATGTCTCTCTGCCTGAAACCTTACCTATGGCTTCATATCGGGCTTTGAACAAAATCTAAACTCCTGAACAAGTCATCCTCCCTCCATCGTTGAACCCTCCAACCCATTCCTGCCCCAGGTCCTTTGCACACATTGCCCTCTAAACCTGGAACTCTTCTCTCCCCAGTTCTGCATGACCAGCCTTTGCTGGCTTTACTGCCCCCACTCAGGGGCCTCACATGCCTTCCCCGACCAGATAAAGTGGCGCCTCTTCCTTGCTGTTTCTTTTCCCACCTTCCCACTTAGACAACATGTAGTCATTTGATGAATTCAAGTTCCAGTAGGCAGTAAGTTCCATGTAGGCAGCCACGGTGTCTGTGACTGTTCGACCCTCTGGCTTCTACACAGTAGATGCTCGATAAATTTTTGTGCATTTTTTAATCTTCCCAGGCAGTGCTCCGGGAGCTTCCACCGCCCTCACGGGCTCATGTCGTTTCCCGAAGGAAACAGAACTCCCGGGTACCGAGGGCCCATCAGGGACTGTGGGGGATTCCAGGCTCCCTGCAATCTTGTACCACCTAATTCTCGCTTACAACCTTCAGACACAGAAGTAGGAGGGAAGCTAAGGCTCAGAGCAGCGAAGAGAGGTGGCCACCATCACACACTGGTACCCAGGTGGCCTGGGCGTGGAGACAGCCGACTGCGTGCCACATGCTGGCCTGTGACTCCATCCCTCCAGGCTGGGCTCTCCTTGTCTGCAAAGCAGGGCTAAGATCTCCTGCCTGATCTTCGAGCCATACCATGATCGAGCAGGATAATTAACGCGCGAGGCTCTGCTGTGGCTGCCCGGACGTGGACTTGGAGCCAGAGCCTGCCTGAGGTTCGCTTTGTTGGCGGAGTCTGCGCCTGCCCCTCGGGGACGCAGCCGTGGTGGCGGGCGCGCAAAGTGCTTCAGGGGGCCAGCCGCCCTGGCCTGGAATCCCGCTCCATCCCCTCTCCGAGCCGGGTGCCCTCGGGCGTACACATTATTCTGCTCCTTTGAACTCTAGTTGTCTCCACTGTAAAATGAGACTAATTCCCTCACCCTGGGGCTGCTAGGAGCATTAAGGGAGATCGCCTAGAAAAAGAGCTTTCTTTATTCCTTGCCAAGCACAGTGCAGTGGTGCTCGTCTTTTGATGTTTGAGGACATCTAGCCATCGCTCTATCAGCTCGCCCCTCCCCAGGTGAGCCCGGCAAGGACACTGGAGGCTGCCCCTCGCCGCCCCACTCGTGGAGCCGTCACCGCAGGCCGGGCCGGGCAGGACGCCCTCTCTAGGCCGCTTCTTTTGCGGCTCAGCCCCGAGTCGGGCACCGCTCACCCCACTTTACAGACGGGTGGACTGAGCCCCAGGTGGCCTGTGTAACCTTGCTCAAGGTTCCTCGGCTGTGGAGGTGGGGTTTCCTTCCCGTGGAGGACGTGGCCAACGCAGCATCTTTGTTTCCCGTAGAGAGAACCCCCGTCGGCCGGGGATTACACTCACTTTTGAGGTAACCGCGCAGTCTGGGGAAGGCCCTGGCCGTGCGCTCCAGGCCCAGCTTTGCAAGGGAACGAGGACGGCCACCCGCCCTGAGTGTGGCATCCATGGGCAGGCACACAGGACAGGGAGGGGGCTTGGGAGGACAGGACCCAGCCCCGGGCCCAGGAGAACCATCCAGACCAGAGAGCCCCGAGGAATAAACAAATCACACCCACCTTGGCCTCCTAGATAGACATGCACTGGCCTCTCTGTGAGAGACAATGGCCCTGGCCTCTGGCTGCCTCCCAGACCCCTCCGTGACTCCTGAGTATCTGGCCCCCCAGCACCCTGTCAGCCCCTCCCCTGCATGCTCAGTTCTGGGGGGCCGTGCTGGTCTTGGCCAGCAGACATTGTGGGACCGAGAAAAGGCAGGTGGGGGGCGACCGAAAGGGACCCTCGGAGCAGAGAGACCCCAGGGGGTGGGGAGAGAGGGAGGCAGGGAGAGGCAGGGGAGGGCTAGATGAGAGGGAAGAACGGTAGAGGGATTTGGATCCAAGAGACCCAGAGAAGTCGTGCAGGCGGTGACAGAGATGTGAGGACACCCAGGAGGCCACAAGGGAGGGAGAGAGGGGCCTGAGAGAGGAACTTGCGAGAAGGAAACAGGCCGACACGGGGTCATGTGTTCGGCCTGATCCCAGACAGCAGCTGGGAAGCGGTCTCCCCTCGCAGGAGGCAAGGGAGGCAGCCTGCACGGCGGGGGCTTGGGACGGAGAGCTGGGATCCGAGGCACCCCCGCTCTGCATGGCAGGGCAGCTCCCCTGCAGGTAAAATGAACACACACGTTAGTGTGTCCACGGCGGCGCTGTTTCTAACAGCCTGATGCGCTCGAAGCCCCTGTTGTCCTGGGTCCTCCAGAGAAATGGACCCTGAGGAGATCCACATGCACAGACGTCCAGGGATTTCTCTGAAACACGGACCCCCTAGGAAGTGGCTGGCGCTCCCGTCAGGGCAGGGGAGTCTGGGATCCGTGGGGCAGGCCAGCGACCTTAAAACCCACTGTGGTCTGGGGGGAGAATTCTTTCTTTTCTGGGAAACCTCAGTTTTTTGCTGTAAGGCCCTCCTCCACCTATGGCTGCCGTCCAGGATTGCCACAGAACAACGCACGCTTATTACCTCACGGTTCTGAAAGACTCTAGGGAGATTCCTTTTCTCTGCCTCTTCCAGAGTCCAGAGGCTCCCCACTGTGCCTCTTGGCTCCTTCCTTCTCGCAGGTCAACAATGCTCTTTCTCCCACGGGATCATTCTGACACTCCCTTCTGTCACCCAACCCGCACCCTGGCCTCTTGTAAGGACCCGTGGGACTAGACTGTCCCACCCAGATAATCCAGGGAAATCTCCCCCTCGCAAGGTCTTTAACTCCATCCCAGCCACAAAGTCCCTTGAGCCACATCAGAAACTGTATCCACCGGGCCCCGGGAGGAGGACACGGCCATCTTGGGAGGGACAGTGGCCTGCTGCCCACCACTCCACCCAAATGCTCACCGGGAAGGGAGTGGACACATCTGGGTGGCATCCCCCCCACCCCAGGGAAGTCCGACGCCGCCGTGAGACAAGAGGAGCTGGCCTGCTGACACCTGGGCGAAAGATGACGTTCCCAGCACAATCACGTCCCCGGGAGTAGTCCGGCCCGCCAGGGAAAGCACGAGAAAGACTCTCAGGAAAGAATCATAAGATGTCAGCTTAGAACTCCAAAGAACAAGGAGATCAGATGAAGAATCGACCTGCTCAGGCCCTCACACTGTGAGGGCAAGGTCCTAACCTCTCCATGACTCTCAGCTTCCTGCTTTGTCTTCACGAGTGGCCCCTGAGACCAGGCCCCACGGACCGCACACTCACTACGTGCTAGCTATGAGCTTTGCCTACTGCAGTGGCACAGTGGGGGCTCCCGCCAGGGCCCCCTTCTTCCTCGAGGGCCTGCACCTACCACGCTCACGGGAGGACGCCCGTCGGGCTCCTGGAGCCCCGTGTCCCATCCCCTGGGAGGGAGACGTGCCTGGAAGCTCACATCTCTCTCCACCCCACTCGGATGGCCCTTAGCCAGTGTCTACAGGCGTGGGAAGATGGAAGCCTCCCTCCCGGTCTCAAGTTGGGGCAAACTCTCGGAGCGGCAACGGAGGGGTCAGGCCCGTGCACTGTGCCTGCCGCTGCTGCCTTCCTTGGCTTCCTCTCTTTTCCCCGTCCCTGCTCCCCGTTTCTTCTGGAACTCACCCCAATAAATCCTCTATGCTTGCCTCGGGTCTTCCCCTGCGGCATCCGGACTGTGGTCCACATGTTATCTCCTTTAACAGCAATCCTGGGAGGGGAGTGCTGCGAGGGTTCCCATTTCTCCGATAAGGAAACTGAGGCCAGAGAGGCCCAGTGATAGGCCTGAGTTCCAGGGCACGTGAGTAGCTGGGCACAGTTTGAAACCACACCAAGCCCGCATGCCCGGCCTCTTCTCTATGACTCCCCCAGCAACCTGGAGACAGGAGGCATGAAGGAGGGGCTGCCAGGGAGATGCATTTAGGGAAGGACGATGGATGAAAACACCCTGTGGGGCCTCGGAGCCCATTAAAGTTTTAAAAAAAAAAAAAGATTCATCATTTGCCAACTCGGGCAGACACACTGTGATTTGAAACCCAACCCGAGCGCCTCACCCTGGGGCTGCTTCCTGTCCTTCCCTCCCTCTTCTCCTCGGAGCTCAGAGCTCAGGCAGGGATCTGTTTTCCCAGGGGAGGAGGGAGGCTCCAGGGCCCCGCTGGCACCGGGTCCTTGAGTCAGAGCAGCAAGGTAGAGGCTGGAAAGGAGCCGATGGCTCTCCGTTCCGTGGCCCAATCCCCCGGCACCACCTCCCCACGGGACCTTCTGAAAAGGAAGAAAAAGAATCATACAAAGCCCCCTCTTTGCTCCTGGCAGCTCGTGGTTCCTGTCCAGGTTTAAGCCTTGGAAACAAAGGCCGATCCCTGGGCCACTCGCAGCTGGGCAGAGGGGACAGCAGGAATTAACGACCTCCCGGCCGCCATCATAAATTCCTTTTCTGCACCTTATTTACCTGCCCGGCAGGTTCCATCGGGGTGAGTGATGGGCAGGGCAGTCTCCCCGCCTTCACAGGCGTGAGCACTTCATTGCAGATGATCGGGAATGGGGGAGGCACGTCTTTGTTCCCCTATATGACCCTGGATCCCAGAGACCCACAGGGCGACTTTTAGGAAGGAGAAACCGAGAGCCAGGGTGAGGCAGGTATCAGAGTCGGGGTTTGCACGCGGGCTGGACATGGTGGCATCTTCTCAGCTCCCCGGCGTGGCCTGCCTGCTCCTAGCTCCTCTTCCCCGTGGGGCAGACAACGATGCAGGGTGAGGTGCACCCCAGCAGGCGGGCTCCTTGAGGTATGAGGACGTTATTCATCTTCATGAACTGAGTCTGGCAGAGAAGAGAATATCCCTCCACAGCTGCGCCAAGGGCTCTAAAGTGGTCATTAAGGAAGGGCTGCCGGTGGTGACGGAAGTGGGGGGACAAAGGCCAGGAGGTCAGGGAGGGAAGGTGACTCCCTTGGCATCAAGGCTGCTAGAGGCAGAGGAAGGCTACTTACTACCTACCGGCCTTCACGGGCTCTTGGCCAGCATGGAGCTAGGGGGCCTGCCTTTGCCTCCAATCACGAAATGAGCCCAGCAAGGTAGTCCTATTATTTCACTCTACAGGTGAAAGAATGGGGTTCAGAGAGATTAAGCTGCTTGCCCAAGGTCACACAGCCAAAAGGGAGGAAAGCTAAGATTTGAACCCAGGTCCTCGTGTCCGGCCCTGAGTCACGGACAGCCAGGAATGGGAGTGGACACTAAGGAACACGCAACACGCTACAGAGTTCAAAGTCAGGAGAGCGTGAGTGTTTCTGTTGGAGTGGTCGAGGCGGGCTTCCTGGAGGAGGTGTCTTCCAAACATGGAAACTTTAGGCAGGCAGAGAGGGGAGGAGAGTCATTCCCAGTGGAGTGGATGGTGTAAGCAAAGGCCCAGAGTGCGAGTGCAGAGTGCTGTAGAGCCTTACTGGAAAGATAGCAAAGGAGCATCATTGGAAAGTAAAGGCCCGAAGATGTCCAGGATGTTCAGGCCTGTGCTCTATTGAAGACCGGCAGTGGGGCACCCCTGAGATTCTTTGGATAAATGAGCCCCTCTGAAGCCAGGGAGGTGGTGGGGAGGCTGTCCGCTGCAAGAGGAGCGGGGCCGCAGGCTGCCGCCGGGCCAGGGAAGGGCAGGGGTCCCCGGGACCCGAGAGCACGGGGAGGCCGAGCAGGCACAGCTCCGGGAGGCCTGGCCGCAGCAGGCCAATGGCCTCGGGCTGTGGGGCCAGGGGAAGGGGTCCCTGAGAGGAAGAGGATGCCATAGAGAGAACTAGATCTTTCTGGGCTCGTGTGGCCTGGGGGGAAAGGACAGGCAGGTTCCAGCCATAGCCGGCCATCCACGTGGACAGAGCAACTCAGAGGTGGGAGGATTCTTTGGGCGCTGGAGGAGGGTCACACTCGAGATGTGGAACTGGAAGTTCTTGGGTAGAGAACTGGAAATAAAAGCTGGGTTGGGGAGGGACGGAAGGAGTAGATGGGAAGGAGGGGAAAAGAAGCGAGAAAGGGAACGAAGGAATCATCCACGCTTTCATTCATTCGCTCTCCTGGGATAGAGCCCTGGATAGAGCCCTGCATCGGGCTCTCTGCTCAGCAGGGAGCCTGCTTCCTCCTCTCTCTCTGCCTGCCTCTCTGCCTACTTGTGATCTCTCTCTCTGTCAAATAAATAAATAAAATCTTTTTTAAAAAATCTGAATTTTCAACTTCTTTTTTTTTAAGTCCAGGAGATCTGAAAACACTGGGGCCACAAAGTAGTTTCTTCTGTCTTTAGATGGAGGATGTGCTAAAGTATGCCACAGTCTTCACCACTCCCTGGTGTCTCCCAAAGCAGAAAGCCACGGTTTGAAGGCCCGTTACCATTCAGCCTGGACTCCTGGTTGGTTCGTCTGTCTGACTCAGCCTGCTCACTTAGTTATGCTCTCTGGCCCCTCTAGGAACCTGAGTGATCCCCTAGGCTACCTGCCTTCTGCCCATTTCCTTAACTGTCAACCACATGATCTTCTCTACT
Source organism: Nasua narica (assembly GCA_028533885.1). NCBI lineage: Eukaryota > Metazoa > Chordata > Mammalia > Carnivora > Procyonidae > Nasua > Nasua narica. Next base: position 13,458,529 of record CM052815.1, read on the forward strand.
AAAAACCAAGAAGACTGGGGGCGCCTGGGTGGCTCAGTCATTAAGCGTCTGCCTTTGGCTCAGGTCATGATCCCAGGGTCCTGGGATCGAGCCCCACATCGGCTCCTTGCTTGGCAGGAGGCCTGCTTCTCCCTCTCGCACTCCCCCTACTTGTGTTCCTTCTCTCACTATGTCTCTCTCTGTCAAATAAACACAATCTTTAAAAACAAACAAAAAACCCAAGAAGACAGTGAACCCGAGTGTGCCTACAGACTAAGGTTGATATTGAAATGAGGCTCAGAACCCAGTTCCCCTTCCCTCTCCTGCCTGGCTACGTTGACTCAGCCAATTGCTCTCCAATCCGTAAAAATATGTGGAGGAACCCCTTGATGCCGAGCGCCCTACTAGACACAGGGATGCAGGTGGTGAATGAACAGACATGGTCCCTGCCCCCGTGGCACTCACAGACTCTTATTAAAGAAAAAATCCAGCAAATCAATCTGTAATTCCAGTTGGAAATAGGTGCCACGAAGGCATTAAATTGAGTGGAATGAGAAAGAAGAGGACGGTGCCCCCAGGGAGGTAGATCTGAGCCGAACATTAAAGGATGAGGGGGGGGAGGTGCGGAAGGCTGGGAAAGTGCTCTAAACAGAAGGGACAGTCTGTGCGAGGCCCCGATGCAAGAAAGGGCCCTCACTGTTCTAGGAACTGAAACCGAGGCTGGGAGGGGGTGGGCGAGATGATGGGGGATGATGTGACCTGGAGACGAGAAAAGAGGCAGAACAGCGAAGGAGTAGCGATTTTATTCTCGGGGCAGTGGGAGCGCAAGATGCTTAGAGAGGCGGGGGTGATTCAAACTGCCTTTTCCTAAAAATGTTTGGGCTATAAAACAACAAGAAGATACTGCTGTGAACTTATTAAAGTGGCTAAAATCCCCCAAAACTGATAATACCTAATGCTGGCGAGGATGTAAAGCAACAGAGACTGCCAATCATTGCTGACAGGAGGGCAAACGGGCGCAGCCACTTTGGAAGAAGACTCGGTTGTTTCTCACAAAACCAAACATATTTTCACCATACGAACCAGAAATCGCCATCCTCGGTGTTTAGCCCAGTGAGTTAAAATTTGTGTCCACGCAAAAACTGGCACACAAAGGTTTACAGGAGCTTTACCCATGATCATCATCACCAAAAAACTGGAAGCTACCAAGATGTCCTTAAAGAGAATAAAGAAAATGCAGGGGCGCCTGGGTGGCTCAGTGGGTGAAGGCCTCTGCCTTTGGCTCAGGTCATGATCTCAGGGTCCTGGGATCGAGCCCTGCATTGGGCTCTCTGCTCAGCGGGGAGCCTGCTTCCCCCTCTCTCTCTGCCTGCCTCTCTGCCTACTTGTGATCTCCTCTGTGTCGAATAAATAAATAAAATCTTTAAAAAAAAAAAAGAAAATGCAGAACTTCCATACAATGGAATATTATTATTCGGCAATAAAAGAAATGAGCTATCACGCCAGAAAGAGACAAGTGGGAACCTTAAATGCGTATCACTTAGTCAAAGAAGCCAGTCTAAAAAGGCCACATACTGTGTGATTGCAACCATGCAACATTCTGGAAAAGGAAAAACAATAGAGTCAGTGAAAAGATCAGTGGTTGCCAGGGGTTGAGTAAGGCAGCAGGGGCAGGGAGGGAGGGACGAGTAGGTGGAGCACAGGGGAATTATAGGGCATCAAAAAGACTATGAAACCTATGGTAATGACGGACACGTGTCACTATACCTTTGTCAAAACCCATGCAACGTACGACCCCAAGAGCGAACTCTAACATAAACTACGGACGTTAATTAACGTATCAATATCGGTTCATCAATCATCACAACTGTTTCACAGTAATGCAAGATATAAATAATAGGACAAAAGAATGTGTGTGCGTGTTTCAGGAACTCTGTACTTTCCGATTCAATTTTTTCTAAACCTAAAACTGTTCTAAAAAAAAAGAAAGTCTGGGGTGCCTGAGTGTCTCAGTAGGTTAAAGCCTCTGCCTTCGGCTCAGGTCATGATCTCGGGGACCTGGGATTGAGCCGCATCGGGCTCTCTGCTCAGCGGGGAGCCTGCTTCCCCCTCTCTCTCTGCCTGCCTCTCTGCCTACGTGTGATCTCTCTTTCTCTGTCAAATAAATAAATACAATCTTTAAAAAAATAATAATAAAAAAAGAAAGTCTGTAAACTAAGACATAAACATACGTTAAAAAAAAAAGTCCTGGCTGCAGCAGAGAGACTGGGTTAGCGGGAGGGGCTCAGTAGAAGGGGGAGAGCGTGCATCCCCGTGGGAGATCACGGCAGCTTCCAAGAGAGTGATGATGGAGAGGAGGAGGGTGGACCCAAGACTAATCTAGGAGGTAAAATGCACAGGACCTGATGATGCCAGGCTGTGAGGGGATTAAGGAGGGAGCAAATCATGGAGGATTCCCTGGCCGTGGCCTTGACGGCGGGCGGACTGAGGTTCCCTGCACCACAGTCCGGCTGCAGAAGGGGGAACAGGATTGGCAGAGAGAAGCTTTGAAGCCAGTACAGAGTGTGTGGAAAATCCAGAAACAGGGGATGGGAGTCTGGAGTTTCGGCAAGCGGTCTAGCTGCAAAGTCGGGAATCTTCTTCCTCCTCAGGAAGTGAGCTCATGTTAGTCAGTTCAATTCGGCCGTTCTGGGGGCCCCTCCTTAGCACAGTGGCACTGCGGATTTCCCCACGGCAATCTCAGCCCTGCAAAGACTTCGTGGATCTCCCCATCCCCCCCCCGAGAGGAAACAGTGTCCCAGAGAAACCAGGAGAATTACCAAGCGCCCTCCACGAGCCCAGGGCAGGGGGACCATGGGGCTCCCACCTCTTTGCCCTCTTCTCTTGCAGGATCCCACACTGCTCTTTTCCCCACGCACCTGTCTCCAGAGCCCCGGGCACGCCTGGGCTCCAGCACATGCCAGCAAAGGGTCACACGAGGGATATTCTAAATCACCTGTGGTCACGTGGAGCAGGTTTTCAAAGGTGGGTAAGTTTAGCCTGAGGCTGTGACGAAGAGCACAAAGCTGCAACCCTTCCTCTATTCCAGTGCGGACATGCGGAGCCCAGGACTCGGAGGGACCGAGGGACAAGGGAAAGCTATGGCCAAGGAGGGAGGACCGAAACTGGGGACAGGTGGGAATGCAGTGGGTGGCCGGCTGCGTGGGGTCCCGGGATGGGGACGGGCGCTCAGCCAAGCTATGGACAAGCGCATCCTGTGTCCTCGTTCTTGGCTTGTTTCCCACCAACTAGTTTAGCCCCCATCCCCAGAACCCTGGGCCTATTTCTGCCTCAGTTCCCTCTCTCCGTACTTCTCCTCCAGGAGCCCCTCCCCTGAAGTTTCAGAGCAGGGCACGGGGATGGCACGAGCGAGACAGTCATCACCTAATTCAACTCTCCCACCGCGTCTCTCCATCTCACCGATGAAGTGACTGAGGCTCCGGGGGGCGGGGGTGGGGGTGGGGAGCGGTCAGGGACCTCAGAGTCACGGGGCTTCTGGGTCAGAGCGGAGCCAAGAGCCAGATCTCAGACGCCAAGGCGCTGCTGCCGTGTCTCCCCAGCACGCCCTGCCCGGCCCCCCGACACGGGCTCGGCATCAGAAACCCTTCAAGACAGGAGCCCTCCAAGGGTGAGCCCCCTTCCCGAGCCCTCAGAGCACTTGACAATGACGCTGGGCCTGCTGGGCTTGGTCAGCCCACGGGCCTTCTGCACTGGGAGCCCTGTCCTGTGTTACACTATGTCAGGGAAGAGCAGCCCCAGGGCCTCGAGGTCCCCGGATGGGGTCTGAGGTCGGAGGATGGCCGCCAGCCTGGGCAGGCAGGGAAGTTTAAGTGGGACCAGTGCCCTGTGGAGTTCTGGCCACGGCTCCCACTGGCCCACGGGCGCCCATCACCCGGGCAGGGCCCTCACCAACTAAAGGCTCGAGGGCAGGCCATAACAGGGGCACCCCAGAGTCCAAGTATCTTCAGGTGTGGAAGAAAGAGCCTCCTACCCAGGGAAGGCTGGGGCCCGCTGGGCCCAGGAGCCTAAGGCACAGGGAGCGGGGAAAGGCATCCAGGAGAAATGACTTATGCTGAGAGTAAAACCACGCCCTTCCTCCTGCTCTGCTCAGACCACCAGCACCTGCGTGTGTCTCGCCAGCCACGCGGGCCCCACAGACATGAAGAGGCAGACCCATGGGCATGAAGAGCAAGCCCTGGCTTTTGGAGTCCGACGTTTCTGGTTTGAAATCCTGGCGCTACCGCTTGCGAGCTGTGTGACCTTGGGTAAGTTCCTTACCCACTCTGTGCGTCAGTTTCTCCATCTCTAAACGGAGTGAGAGAAGATGGGGCACGTAAAGCTCTGAGCTCAGCGTCTGGCACCCAGCAAGCCGAGGGGCTACGGCCGGAGATATAGCCAACAGACACATGGACAATCCGAAAATGCCTGGTACCATTCGTGTACCACTGGGGGCAGAGTTATTTATTTATCGAGTCTTCCCTGCTCTAGGGAGGCCCTGGTGGAAAGCACCCTGGTTTCCGGGGCCACCTTGCCTTGTGCGTGCTGCAAGCCGAGCCAGGCAAGCACGCAAGGCTGAGCCCCCTAATAGAAAGCCAGCCAGCGGGGTCTCCATTTTATAAACTTGGGAAGTCTGAGGGTCCATAAAATGGCCTTGTAAAAGAATCCAGGCCCCAGGTGGTAGGGACACCCAGACGAGCCAGCCTGACGCGTTTCGATCAGGTCAAGCGCTGCTCCAGAGACCTTCCGGAACCCTGACTCCGGTTTCCTGTTCCCGAGCAGCAGGAGGCCCCTGCCGCCCCCGCCCCCGCGATGCTTGGCCACTTCCAGTCACGCAATACCAGCCCTGCCCGAGGAGGGGTTCAGCCCCTGCTGGGCCCGACAACTCCACAGGAGACGCCCCGAGAGCAGTGAGGGTGACAAAGGATGGCAGGCCCCCGTCTGTGAGAGGCATGGGGGTGCTGGGGTCAGGTAGACCTCCACACAAAACCCTCATGTCTCCTGGCACATGGAAGGTGCTGGAAAAACAGCACCTCCCTGGACTGCCTTCTAACTGTCCTTTGGTTTGGAGTCGGATACTTAAAATGGGGGGAACCCTTTGCCCACATCTCATACTCAGGAGGCGCCAAGGGCCCTAAGCTCAGAACACCCCTGGTCTCCTGGCGTGGGGTCCTGGGTGGCACCCACGTCCCCAAAGGCAGTCAGTCAACCTCTCCATCCTCAGCACCACATCTAAAGTGCGGGCACACTGTCGTTCCCTGGCCTCGCTGAACTGCGAGGATCTCTTTGGCGCCTTTCTCTAGGACCAGAAAAGACTTCTTTGAGGACAGGGGTAGGCGGAAGTTGATTTGTGTATTCCTAGCACTGAGCAGATTTGCCAATAAACACCTGTGACATGCATGGATGGACGGACGGACGGATGACAGCAGTGTCCCTGCAGAAGCATCAGATGCCCAGTCTGTCTTTGCTCAGGCTTCTCCGGGGAGGAAACAATTATCTCAACAATCACAGCACAGTAAAAACTGGCCCTACAGGAAGCCCGGCCCGTGTTTACCCTGAAAACCTCCTCTCAGCGGGTGCAGAAGCTGGCCTCCAAATCCCAGGCCCAGACCCGCGGGCCCTGGGCTTTATCTCTGTGCTTTCTCCTTCCTCCCATTGTCCCGCCAGGCTTCCCACAGCCCCAGACCCGGGGCGGGCTTTGTTTGGAGGTCACAGAGCCGCCCTGACTGCCCCAAGACCCAAGGCAGGACAGAATGACCCATTCCCCTCCTGGGGGAATATTCTTTTCAGATCCTTCTCAGGGACCCTCCCTTCACAGCTTGGTTTCCTCAGAGACACTGAGGCCACCACAGACAGCTCCCGTCCCTGTCTCTTTTCCCAGCTGGTGGGTGGTCAGAGGTCCCCCTAGAGAGGCCACTAGGTGAGCCAAAACGGGGAATAGAAAACACTTTCCCACACCAAAGAAGTCACTGGGACCAACAATTTTGAATGCTAACTAATGACAGCAAGAGGGGGTATCGAATGAGAGGTGCTGACCCAGCCTTCCCTAGCAGATGGGGAAGAACCCGGAGCCTAGAGATTTCTTGGAACTCTGTTAAATTTGAAGAAACCCAGAAGCCTTAACTCCAAACTCTCAACTGTGACAGTGAGGCAAGTTTGACAAGGAGGGAAGATTCTGGAAAGCAAGCCATGGTGGTGGTGACAGTGGCAGTGGTGCTGGGGTCAGTACCAAGCCTTGTGTTCCAGCTGATTTACAACAGCTGGCCACAGAGCAGAACCCCGGAACGTGTTCTTAGAGCCAGGAAGGGACAAGCCCCATGCATCTTGGTCTTGCCGAGTGAGTGGGACAGAAAGATCCAGTGTGGCTGACTCCTTTCTCTTGCTCCTTTCCAGCTACGGGACCGAATGAGCTCCTGTAATGGTCACAGAGAGTGATACGAGGTGCTGAAGACAAAAATACCTCATGGCAACGTCAGTTCTGTCCATCCTGCCCTTGAACCTAAGTGGTAACCTTCCCCTGCTGCTGGTGTAATGATGCTCACAGCGGCAGCTTGCGTTTACTGGGAGCCGACGCTATGCCACGAGCGTCTTGTCGATCCTCCCAGCAAGTCAGGGAGGATTCAGAAAGGTTCGAAACCTGCCCGATGTCACATGGCCAGGGAGGGAAAGAGCAAGTCCTCAAACTCAGTTCCGCCAGCTTGGGCCAACCCTTAGCTCCTGCCATCCCTCATCGTGGTCTGGCAGGACTTAATATGATACAGTGGGGGGAAACTGAGGCCCTGGCCAACGATTTCTCTATCTTTTGCTCTCAGGAGCAGGGTCCTGGTCTTCATTTAGGGTCTGACATTTTCCCAGTTAAACTGTGTCTCCTCAGGCTGCTGGCAAGTACTCCTCAGACAGCTGAAAGGGGTTGCAATTCCAAGGCAGAGAGGGTAACTGCCCTTCAAACACTCCTGCTCCCCTTCCAGAGTGAAAGGTTGTGGCTGGGAAGGGGTTGGCCATCCAGGAACTCCATTTCCCAGCCTTCTTGGGAGAAGAACCTATGTGTCCATGTGACTCATTCTCACCAATGGGAGTGAGCATAATGTGAACCTTTCCAAACCAATGTGATGAGGAAAGGGCTGGCCAGCTAAGAACTACATTTCCCAGACTCCTTTGTACCTCTGTGGCCATGTGACCCATTCTCACCAATAGAAGTGGGAATGATGTGATGAGGAAGCAGATGAGCCTTCTTAAGCTTTTCTTCCTCCTTCCATGGTGATCTTGGAAGCCACATGTTGAAGATGGAAGGAAGTGGGGGCCCTAAATACTGTGCGGAAAGCTGCCCTCCACTTTCACTGAAGAGTTGCCGAGTGGCAAATAAATCTGCGTTGTGTGAAGCTGCTGAGATTCATGGTTTACTCCATAGACACAGCCTGTCTATGCACCTGATTTATTCTGACCCTCACGACTACCTCAAGGGATCATTATTCAGCTCCTTTCTAGACATTTCTGCAGACACCTACTACTCCGTGCCAGAAAACGTTCTAGAAGAGGAAGATGGGGTCAAGAAGAAACCATCCCTGCCCTTGAGAAGCGTTCAGTCCAGGTAGGGTAGTATATCCCATATTTCAGATGAAACCAAGACTCAGAGAAGCTAAGTGTCCAAAATGACACAGCTGATTGGTAACATCTTGCCCAGTGACCTAACACATAGGAATCATCTGAAAATGATGATCAGTTAAGGTAAAAAGGTTCAAACCTTTGTATGAGTCAAACTCAGAATGTCCATAGGGGGACGAAGAAAAGAAATAAAACATCTTCTCTCCCCCCTTAACTGTATTACCTGTAATGTTTTAATTAAAAGTCAAGCGCTCTTAATAATTCCCCAATGAGACCTAAGGAAATATCTTGGTCTTAATTTCAGCTCCATGCCAAATAGCCCGACATCATATTAGTCAGAATTATTTGACCTTAGAAAGTTACATCCCCTCCCTGTGGTTCCGCTTCCCTGGGTGTACAATTTAGACGGCTCACCTAGATGATCGCTAGGGCTCACTGCGGTCCCCAATGTCTGTACCTCTAGGACATTCTTACTCGCTTATCAGACATGGTAGCTGCCGCCCCCATTCGCTTGAACCTCCTACTACGTTAACATTTTACTGGGTCTGTCACAAGGTCGAAGTCACGGATCTTTCATAACAACTCTATGGCATAAGTGCTACCATCTTAGAGATGAGGGTAGCAAGACACAGAAAGTTGAAGTAATTTGCCCAAAGATGCACAGCAAGTAAGTGGCCAAACCAGAATTCCAACCAAGCAATCTAGCTCTCCAGGGGTACGCTGGCCCCTCCCGCAGTCTCATTTATTTGCCGAGGGTTCTGTCCCTAGCTCCTGAGGAGAGGACATTGGGCACATGACCTTGCCCATCTACCACCACAGCTGATTGGACCCGGAAGGACACCTGCGCCCGGGTCCTTTGAACTTCGGAGGGGAAGGCATGGCCTGGTGTGGAAGGCACTCAGTCTTGCATAGGGAGGTTCAGGAAACACAACCAGTTGGATCTGTGGTGCTGACCTGAAAACTACGAGGACTTGGGGTCCGCTCCCCAGATGGTTACGGTCAGAATAAATTAGCAGACCATGCTAGTCAGAGCATAGAGGCCAATGAGCCACTCGGGGGGGTTCCTGACCAGAGACAGAATTCCTCAGTTTTCTGGCTCCAGGAGCTCAGAGGTGCCCCATTTTTGCTCCCTGGATTTCCTGGCACCCCAAGTGTATCTTGACAGAGGTGCAGGTGGCCCTCTGTCCCCTGCAGTCCCAAGGAACTTGATAAAACCACAGCCTTGGATCAAACTGATGGCCCTTCTCCTTGCCAGAAACCTCTGCTGGGTCTGAATGCACCTTTACAAAACCAATACATTCATAATAAGTGAGCCATCAGCTCGGGCTCTGGACTTTTCTGCAATATAGAGATTTGTGCTGTCACAATATTTATTGTCAGAAGATTTGACAAATAGAGCGCTGGTGTGAGAGACAGTATGTATAAAAGGGGTGGGGGTGGGGGGAGGAGAGATAGAAGGTTAAAAAAAAAAGACAAAACAGACCTTCTCAGCCCAAGAAAATGGAAAAAGCAAAGTGCATAACAGAGGGGAGAAAAGTCAATTAAATCATGATAATTACTTCCGCTGCCTTGCCCGAGAGCAGCACGAATGTCTATTAATTAGGATTTCCATGTTGACTGTGGCCATTTGACTTCAACGAGGCTGCCAGTATGCTCAGCGAGAACGTTCTCCTGGAGAGCGAATGTGTGAAAATATTTTTACCCTGACAATTAGCAGTTTTAAAGAACCCTAAACACACACACACACACACACACAGCGCCAGGTTCCCTGGGCCCCCGGGGTGGACATGAATTGTGGCCCTCTCCACAGCCCTGCCCCCACTCCCAGAAGTCCAGATACCCTGACCTCACTCCTAATAATTACCAGCTCTTCCCAGCTCTCTCAGGAGCTCGGGGACACTTGGCGGGGTCCAAATTCCCACACTGAAGCTCGGAACAGGAGCCTGAAGCGTTATCTTGTCCGGCTCCTGCTTCTGGAAAGATCAGCCCAAACCTTCAAGAGAAGGGTGCGTCTTGAGGTGACATGGAAAAAGGCGGGGGAGGAGGGGCGGTTCAGGACGAGCTGATTTCATCAGGACCAGATTCACATCTAGAAACCAGAAGCATCATTGGCTTGGGCGCCAGTGAATGTCCCAGGCAATCCATAAAACTAGAGTCTGACAAGATGATCCTATTCAAACAGGCAAAGGCCTGCACTGTTGGCCCAACTGTGAGGCCTAACTGTGGATTATCAGGGTCATGAGGGGTGTAAGAGATCAACAGGGCCACTTAGCAAATGGGGAAACTGAGGCTCAGGGAACTTGGGCAGTGTGCCATTAGCAGCAGGGCCAGGACTCAGGGCTAGGCCTTGAGCACTAGCCAGGATATTATAGTCAAGGCCTATAATATCCATTGGCCTGGATATTATAGGCCAATCTAGGACATGTTACATATATTATATATTATATATAATATATGTTATATATTACATATTATAGTAGTATAATAACTATTGCACATAAAGGGAAGGCAATAAATAAAAACGAATTTCCTCCTCCCTTCCCCTGCAAAGATGAGAGAAAGACAGTGGCCACCCTGTTTCTCAGCCCTGGGGGATTAGGTGGAGGATGGAGGGACAAGGGGGAGGGTGGGATCTCCAGCTCTGCCCCCAGGGAAGCTCCCTCAATCCCCTCAACATGGTCTGGCAGGACTTAATATCATACCATTGGGGAAACTGAGACCCAGATCAATGATTTCTCTCTCTTGCCCTCAGAAGGAGGGTCCTCCTCTTTTGCTTCTCAGAGGAGAGAAGCAGGAAGCTGGGTCTGAGACAAATGCGGGACCTGGGCCAGTGACCCTTCAGCAAAATCAGGGCGATCTCCTCGCCCACCCCGATCAGCTGGAAATAGAGACCCCAGGCTTCAGGGGGTGGTGGAGGGGCAGGAGAAGGGCCCTGCTGAATGCTTTCCAGCCCACTGGTGGGGCTGAGCCCGGAAATCCTTTGGCCCTCAGGCTCCAGGCTCTCCCTGGCCTCAGAGCCGGGGCTGGAGGAAGGTCAGGGTCAGGGTCCAGGAGGGCTGCGTCCTGGAGGATATATAGAAATAGCGTCCTCTGCTTGAGCAGGGCGGCGCGGGCAGGGCTCTTGGAGGGAAGTGGGCCTTCCTGCCATTCACCATCGGTTCTGCAGCCGCCAAGTTAAACAACGGAGATTGCCCGCATCACACACCTAGCCAGAGGCAAAATTTGGATATCCTGACTCGCAGACTAGTGCTCTCTGCTCCCCTGGCCTAATAAAGGTTTGAGGCTGAAGGCAGCAGATATTAGCAGTCAGCACGGAAAGAATCGGAGGTCTGCAGACAGTCTCCAGCCTCCCGGCTGAGGGATCCTGGCTATGGGGTGCTCCTCTCTGGCCTCAGACTTCCCAACTATGAGGCGGGAGTGACAGCAGGTACCCCTGGTCACTACTGTCAGGCTGGATGTAAGGAAAGCCACGTCGGGAAAGTACCTGCGGCTAAGGGTTCGAACCCAGGGTCAGCGCTGGGGAGAGCCGCCTTATGCTCTGGTCAACCATCGTGAGAGCACGTCCCGGTGCTTCCTGCCCCTTTAGCCTGGACCCCCGGAGAACCCCGTGGAGGGGAGACCACAGTCTCCAAGAAGGATGAGAGACACATGGAGCAGACTCAAACCCCGCGGGCAGCCAGAGCCGGGAGCCTGGAGTCCAGCCCAGCCACCGTGCAATCGACCTGCAGCCCTTGAACGTGAGAATAAACGTTGCTTTAAGCCACTGAGCTTTGAAGTCTTTTGCTTTGTGGCCTTATTTTGGTGATAGGTACTATAAGTCCCATTTTACAAGGAGGCCGTGAGGGTAAATGATTCGCTTAATCTCCCACTGCCGGCAGACAGCAGAGTCAGGCCTTGTCCCGAGCCTTGGGCACGCCCGTAGCTACCCGGTGCTCCCCAAAGAGTTGGCCAGCAGGCCCCAGCACCTGCCCCTCCGGCCTCACACTTTCCTGAGAAGAGACCTTCCTTAAAGTAGCCCTATCTCGCCTGGGTGGCTCAGTCGGTTAGGCGTCTGCCTTCGGCTCAAGTCATGATCCCAGGGGCCTGGGATGGAGCCCCGCTCGATCGGGCGCCCCGCTCAGTGGAGAGTCTGCTTCTCCCTTTCTCCCTCCCTCTGCTGCTCCCCCTGTTCCCGCTAACCAAGGCTCTGGCTCCAGAGCCCAGCTGGGCCCAGCATCCCTGCCCTAAACGTCAGCCACGCCTGAGCCTGGGCACTCTGATGTCTCTCTCACCTCCGTATGCTTCCCGGGCAGGGTCAGAACTGAGGAGCAAGGAGGGAGGGGGAGAAGCGGACAGCGGCAGGAAGGGAAGGCTGCCAGGCTCTGGCTGGGCCGGCCCACTCCCTGCACCCAGACGGCACGCAGCCCGGGAGCCAGCTCCTTCCAGTAAATCTACACTCACTCTGGTTTGGAGGCAGAATTCACTGGAGGCCACAGGCTCAGGGAGAGCAGGAAGGGACAGGAGAAGCAGGCAGTCGGCATCGATCTCTCATCGACTCATTCCCCAAGTGACTCTCTTGTCGGGGTAGAGTCTCTAATGCGTCGGGGCCGTCACCTTCTCTCTGGAGGCAGCTGTTGCAGCAGAAGGAGTCGGGATTTTGCAGTCAGATGGGCTCCGGTCCTGGCTCTTTGGGCCTCAAAACCCAGAGAAAGGACGTAAGATCCGTCCCTGGGGTTGCTACGAGGACTTCCTGGGTTTCAAGCACCAGGGCCTAGTATAGACTCCAAGAAAGGGCCACGCGTTAGCCGCTACCATTCTCTGGGGTTGGGCTATATCGGGGCACACACTTGAGAAAACCCACAGATGCCGAAGACAGCTACAAGCACAAATATTCCCAGCGTGGTCTCCTGCCAAGTTCAGTCCAGAGTGATCCAGAAATGGTAACCGTACCACCTGCCCGCGGCCCTCCTGATCTCGTCCGTGGCAGACATCACTAATTGATTACAGTACTCTTGGCCGATCAGCCCAGAAGGGACCTCAGAAGGCTCTCGGTATGTTGGCAGGTGCTACCTGGAGTCGGCACTAACAGGAAATCCCATTTATCATCCTTGCCCTCGTCCCGCCCAATTTTCTCTGCGGCAGCCCCCAGCCCCCTTTATGTTCCTGCCACATGCAATCCGGTTCCCACCCGGGGGCCATTGCCGGCCCCTCTGCCTGGCACACACCCCCTCCTCACGTTCCACGGCTGGTGGCTCTCATGCTCCACGCCCAACGGCTCCTCTTCGAAGAGAAGTCCCCCCTGGCTACTCGATCTGGAGCAGCTGTGCACCCCTCCCTCCGCCACAAGGCCCTGTCACCAGCTTTACTTTCCTCCATGCCCCTACCACGGGCTGTGTTCCTCTAAGTTATGTACTTAGTATCATCCCCCCAGCATCCTTGGGGCCTAGAACAATCCCCAGCATCGAAGAGGTGCTCAATAAATTTTGTTGAGTGAATCCCATCAATCCTCAACAATCCACACACACACACACACACACACACACACCCCGCAACCCCCCCCCCAATGACAGCAGTGGTGATGCCTCAGCTGGGCAGGCCTCTGAACCCCACACCCTAGTTCTGGGGGTGCCCCCTGAAGCCCAGCAGCCCCTGGGGAGGGGCAGTGGTGCTAGGGAAGTGAGCCTCTGGCCTGTCGTCATTCCCAGTCACCTTCTGGGAATGGGGACAGGTTTATTTGGTGCCTTGGTTTCAGACCCGAGAAGGGTCGAGAAGGGCACTGAGAGGGCAGGAGAGATGCTCCCAGGCCCTGATTCACCCTCGTCTGTCCAGTTTATAGGGCAAGGTAGAAGCCGCAACCTAGCTGGGGGGCCAGGGAGCCCTCCACCCCCGTCCCCGGGCCGCCGCATGAGTCCAGGTGGGTTTCCATTTATTTCCACACTGGCCAACTGTCAGGCAGATCCCGGTGTGAGGTCTCCTGAGCATCGCTGGCCCCGAGGGTCTGCGGTGAAGCCTCTGTGCCTGCTCTCACCTCCTCCCTCCCCTTCCCACCCATGGGCCACCACCCTGGAACCGCCAAGCGACTGCTCCCCCACACCATGCCCATCCACCCCCAAACCTGATGTCCTCTGTCTGGAATGTTCTTCTGCCAGCTCTTTGCATGGCCAGGTTCTTCTCATGGTTCAGGCCTTCACCCAACTCTCACCTCTTCAGAGACACACCCGACCACCCTGCCATCTTGTTTCATGACCCCTGTAGCTCGTCCACTTCCCGACATCATCTTGCTTACTCGCTTCCTTGAATTTTCCTCTTACAGCTCTGCCCATCGGACTTTAAACTGCATTAGGCGGGACCTTGCAGGCCCTGTTCATAGTTGATATTCCCAGTTGGCTGGCACTCTGTAGTGGCTCAGTAAGCTATTGGTGAATGAATGAATGAACGAATGAATAAACAAACGAATGAATGATACTGCCCATGACTCCCTGCGGGATCCCGCCCTCCTCCACGCAATTTCTCCTGCAGCTGCTGTGCGAACCCAGGCACCTGAACTGTAGGCAATAACAAAAGTGTCAGCCGATGAATGAGCTGCGTAGATTTCAGGGCCTCCGTTTCCACGCCTGGAAAAGGAGGCACCACAAGTCAACCCTTCTCAAACCCCCTTCCAGAAGGGGCTCCCACCTGCCGCTTTGCGCCCTGCTGGCTTCAAAGCAGCCAATGAGCGAACTCAAGACCAGGCCTCCTGGTAGAGCCCTGTCCCCCCCGTCCTGTCCTCCCCGAGAAAGGGGCAACCCTTTCTTCTATGCACTAATGGCACGGGAGTAGTAGTTGCCTTTTTTTTTTTTTTTTTTTTAACATCCTTACTCTCCAACAGGAAAAGGCCATCACCAGATGCAGATGTCAGTCCTGACGTTAAAAAAAAATTTTATTGGTAAAGGAAATGAAGTCTGGGACCCTCCACCCGTGCTCTGCTGACGGGCCACAAACAATGAGGCATTTTCCACCACACAATGAAGAATTAAACTGCCCGAGGACTCCTTTTTTTTTTTTTTTTTCTTTTGTCTGTTTCCTATTTTGGGCTTCCTTTGAAAAAGCAGTTTTGCTGCTTTATAAAGTTTGATGATCTCTGAAGGCTCTGTCTCAAAGGCCCCTTTCCCAGGGTCTCTGCCCCCTTGATTCTTCTGTTTACGCCTCGGCCTCTGCTTTGCTCAGACTTTTCTCCAGGTCTGGGTGTGCCCTCATCCTGCGGATGCAGAGCTGGGCTGATGGGCCCCGAGGAGCCAGGATAGCTTTGCCCAGCCAGGCCCCCGGCAATGGTCTGCCGGCGGCCACCGCGCCCTCACCCACACACTCCTTCCTGGGCCCCTCGGTGCTGGGTCTTACCGGTTTTGCAAAAAAAAATAAAGGTGAACTCACGGCACTGGGGCAGTGCATGCCATAAGGCTAGGCCTGGGATCTGTTGTACAGCCCCCATTTTCAGCCTTATTCAGAGACACCTGGTATCTTGTTCCAAGTCACACAGCAAGGAGAGGCCCAAAGCCAGTTCTTAGAGGTCCTTCTCCCCGAAGTGCCTGCTGAGTAGAAATTTCAAGAACCCTTTGCCAGCCTGTCTGGAAATTGAGAAGCATAAAAGTGTCTCCAACTTACTCGCCCTCCTGGGCGTTGAGCACCGGGGCAGCCCCACAAAGGCAAGTATGTGTTATGCTCCCCACTTTCCCCTCTGTGGAAACTGAGGCTCAGGGAGCTTACGTGAGCGCCCGTGGTCATACAAGGAGTCCTAAGCGGACAAGCTGGGAAAGGCGCCTACTATCGGCTCCAAGCGCGGCCTCTTTCCCGTGTGTCTGTCCCCAAGTCATGGCCACGGGTCTCTGCAGCTTGTTCAGCTGGCCTTTCTCTGCTCAGGGTCATCTCTCCGGAAGCAGCTTGAGGGAGCCCCTGTCTTGCAGAAGAAGGAAGCCCCAGGTTGCTGAGGTCAGGAGCAGGCTGGAGGGGCTGGAGAAAATCCGGGGCACACATCAGGGCCACTCGGAAGGAGTGAGGGGGCTGAGTGCAGGAGACCAGGGCTGCGGCGAGGTGAGGGGTTATGCGGGGCGTCTGAAAGGGCAGCCCTGGGGCTGGGGGGTTCCACGGAGAAACGGCCGTGCTCTGTCATTTCACTGATTAACTCACACACAGGGGGTCCTCATCTCTGTCACATCGCAAAAGAAGTCACTTGTGCGCTGTGTGTGTAGGGACAGGTTCTGGCCTTCCTGGGAGCCCCAGAGGCCCCACGGTGCCAGGAGCGGGAACGTCACCGGGCGAGGGGCTGCCTACACCATCCCCTCCCCGTCCCTCCCATATCCCTTTGGCTAAGAACCCATCGGCCCCTCCTCCAGCCCAGTGAAGCTATTTCATGAACCTGCGTGTGTGTCAATGCTGATAACACCTGACTTCCTCCGAGGGATGAGTTTGGTGGGGAGGCGGCTGGAGAAGTCATTCTGTCACCTGCTGAGCTCCCCGTTTCCCAAGGGACTTCCTTCTCTGAGCTCCCTCCTTGGGCTGGGATTGGCTACTTCTGAAGCGGTGCAAAAGTCAAAGTCACGGCTACACCCCAACCCAGGGCAGACGCTAATTTCCGACCCTAACTTATAATTCACCTTGGGCTCTATGTAGGTATCAGATTCCACCTTAAACACACACACACACACACACACACACACACACACACACACCCCAACCTTCAGAACACCTAGAGCCCTCCAGCTGTCTAACCTCGGGCCCTGAGGCTCACCTCATCTGAACACTCCCCACGCTGCATCCCAGTGCCCCCCGCCCCCGGAATGCCAGCCTCAACTTCTCGATCGGTTCTCGCCCTCCAGGAGCCGGATGAGGGTGTCACCCTCTGAGAAAACGGGTCCACACCCCCCATCAGTCCCCACCCCATCTTCCGGCAGCATGTGATCTGCCCTCTGTGAATGTTTATTTGCAAGTTTCTCATCCCCGTGGACTGTCTTCTGTGAGAGGAGAGGCGTCCTTTAGCTGAGCCATAGCTCCTACTGCACATCAGAAACAGAAACTGCCTAAGGGGCGCCCGGGTGGCTTAGTCGGTTGAGCATCCGGCTCTTGATTTCGACTCAAGTCATGATCTCAGGGTTGTGAGATGGAGCCTTGGGTCAGGCTCCATGCTCAGTGCTGAGTCTGCTTGTGCCTCTCCCTCTCCTCCCCCCAGCCCCACTCACACATGAGCATACCCTCTCTCTCTCTCTCTCCCCAAAATAAATAAATAAAATCTTTAAAAAAAAAATTAAAAAGGAAACAGAAAATGTCTGGCAAGGAAGGAAAGGGTACAGTAACAATAATCACAGAACCGAGCCCCTGGTAAGAGCCAGGCACCTGGCGAAGCACATTACAAGGAACTGAGGGCCCAGAGAGGTTAAGTCACTGGTCTAAGGTCGTCCAGCGAGGAAGTGCAAGCTTGCAGATCAGCAAAGGACATGCTGGCAAGACCTGCCAGCAGGACGTTCCGACCTCGAGGCCCTCCTGGTGGAGACCTGGGATGCTTGTTTTGAGTCATCATGGAGAGCAGCTTGGAGAAACAGGCCGATGGTGACACATGGTGTGGATGGCCCTGCCCAGTCACAGGGTTCACGGTGACAGCTGTCATCCCCGGAAGCCAGCTCACCCTGAACTCCTCCTTCTGGGGCTTCCTCATTTCACCGTGGACACCCAGCTTCGCTCAAGGGCCGGAGTAATGCCGTGACCCCCTCACGGAGCAGACCTTCGCAGATCCCCAACTTGATTCTCGGCGCAAAAGGACATGTGTTTCAAAAAGCATAAAATACGGTACAAGCCGTCAAGCAGTTTATCACTAGAAGACTAAGAATGTTTGTATTTTTAATTCTACTTCCAAGGCTAACTGTAGAGTGTGCCGCCCCCCCCATCCTTGGAATGGTGTTGAGTGCCTAATGGAGGCAGTTAAAAAAGCAAAACACTGGATTATGTCAACAAACATCAACAGAGACATACTCTCCCGGGGGACGGCAATCAGTGGAAAAGCAGTAGCTACGGTGTGAGAAGACGCAGGCCCACATGGGCGCACTCGAGTACGTGGGTAAAACTACTGACCAGGGAATCGGAGGTATTTAAACCACGTTTGCAGGCACCTGGGTGGCTCAGTTGGTTCAGCGACTGCCTTCGGCTCAGGTCATGATCCCGGAGTCCCAGGATCGAGTCCCGCATGGGGCTCCCTGCTCAGCGGGGAGTCTGCTTCTCCCTCTGACCCTCCCCTCTCTCGAACTTTCTCTCTCTCTCTCTCTCTCAAATAAATAAAATCTTTAAAAAAACAAACAAATTGCTCCTGTAGCATAGGAAGTTGGTCAATCTTTAGGGATGAGATAAGATAATAACCACATTTTCCGGCACCTTTTATTTATCTTATTTTTTAATTTCTCAGTGGGTTCCGTGCCGAACGTGGGGCTTAAACTGACGAGACCCTGAAATCAAGAGTCACAGGGGCTACTGATGGAGCCAGCCGGCTGCCCACAGATATTAATCGAAGTTTAAATCATCCGTGCCTGCTGGTTTACTAATGCTCTGAAGTGACAGCCAAGCCTGTGTCTGCCTCATCCTTGAAAATGTAGGGAAAGTGGTATAGACCCAAATGATTCGAAAATAGGTACTCAGACAAGTGCGTGTGCACGCGTGCTCCAAGCAGCACTCTTCACAAACACCCAAGGGGTGAAAACAGCCCGGAGGTCCGACGACGGACGAATGGATAAGCAAGTTGTACCACATCTGTAAAGCGGACTATTCCCCAGCCATTAAAAAGAAACGGAGCACAGACGCATCTCGCAATGTGGATGAACCTCTAAGATTTTATGTTCCGAGAAAGAAGAGGAACACAAAAGGTTCCGTATTGCATGATCCCATTTAGAAGAAATATCCCTAAGAGGCCAATTCTTGGAGAGGGAAGGCAGATTGATCTGGGGGAGAGGGGAGTGGAGGGAAACCGCTTTCCCGGGTAAGGGGTCTGACTTTGGAATGATGGACACATCGAGAGCTCGGGCGGTGCCGAACCACACTGGGAGTGAACGGAATGCCTCCAAAGCCTTCACTTCCGCATGCTTCATTTTATGTTATGTGAATTTCATCTCAATACATCACCTAGCAATTCTTTTTTCAGTACTTTATGGACTTTTTAAGGCCAGCCCAGGCTTTCCTGATGTTAAAAGTCAGCAGCATGACATAGGAGAAATACGGGTTTACGAGTTGGGAGCCTGGATCTTCTCTCTCTTCCAATCCTGGGACTTAAGGTGTTCGCTTTTGTTTGCTCTCAGCCTCAGTGTCCCCCTCTATAGAATGGGGCCTCGGCAGGCTGTGTGAGGCCCAGCAGGGGTCAGGATTCTGAAAACTTCACAGTATTAAGCCAACATTTACTAAGGATTCACAGGCCAGTTACCATGCCGTTCTGGCCGATGATTTTCACTGTTCATCTCATTTCATCCTCACGATGAACCCATTTTACAGAAGAGGAAGCTGAGGTTTAAAGAAAATCAGAAGTACAGCCAGATTTCAAGCCCCGGCCGCTCTCACCACAACACCACACTGCCTCCCCCCAGAGCACCGTTGTTGCCATCGTTCCGGAGCGCGGCTGGACGCCGCACTTACATTGAGATGAACGCCGACCACCAACCCACCCCAGATTCACGACCCCCCCCCCCCACCAGCTGCACGCCAATGTTCGGTCCTGAGCCAAGGAGCTGGATCATTCCGCCCCACATCTCACCCGTGGCTCTCTGCGTCTCGAATCCTGCTTTCTTAGTTCTTGGCATCCACTGATGCGAATTTCCTTGAAAGTGAACTCCAAATTCACATCCTTTTGTTACAAAAACAACATTATCAGACGCTCTTCACGTGTCAATTGCCATCCTGGGTTCCGAGACTACAGAACTGAATAGGCTTTTGCTCCGGTTTCAAAGAACTCTCAACGAAGGTACACGAGAAAATAAACAAGTATTCTCAATACTCTAAGCTCGGGGAGAGATGTCTGCTCGGGGTGTGCTGGGTGTGGGAAACTCACAGGAAACTCGGCATGGTACATCATTAAGCAGGTTGGTCTGGTTCAAATCCTGCTTGTTTCATAGCCGTGCTGTGTGATCTTGGGCAAGTCACCTAACCTCTCTGGGTGCTAATTTGTAAAATGAGGCCAACTGTACCTGGCTTAAAGCATTTTGCCGAGGATTAAATAACTGAGGATAAGTTAACATGTGAAGTGCTGAGAACAAGACCCGACACATGGTAACTGCTACCTAATTAGTGCTAGCTCTTACTACTACCACGGTTTCTGCCTGTGGAGGGGTGTCTGCCTGGGAAGCCGCAAAGGCATGAAGTTCAAGAAAGACACCTGGCGCACCACAACAACTCCAAATGCCAAACTAACTCAGGGCTGTTTTCAAGGGCAAGTCCATGTGGAAATGCAAGTTTTGTACGAATAAGGGCAATTACAGTTATCACAAACCGTGGCGAGGAAGACAGCCCAGAAAACTATCCACAAACCCAGATCCATTGGGAAGCGAGACTATCAATTTCCAAGAAATGTTATATCCCCCTCCCTGCGTCGCTGGCAGGCCCCAGGGAGTAATTTCATGTTCAAATTGCTTTTTAATCCCACGAGATTGCATCCCCCCAACCCCCTGCGGTCTCCAGAGGATGCGTTTGGACAATTTCACTTGCTTTGATGCTGCAGAGAAATGTGAAAGCCACAGATCAGGCAATGATCCCCAGGGTCCCCTTTCTAGAAAGACAGGTGAAATGAAGAGCATAAGCCTGTGGGATGCCGTTACCTAGGGGATCCTTACATATAAAAAAGTGTAGGATTTTCCAGTCAATTTCCGGTTTCCTCTCCTGTACCAGGCCTGCCCACCTCCCCGCTGTTCTCTGGATCGAGGCTCAGAACGCCCAGCCCTGGGGCAGGAGGAGCAGGGGCCGCCGAGCAGGAGGACCGCAGGCGTCTCCAGTCCTCCCTCCATCTCTTCCAACTCTACGAACTTGATCAAGCTACTTCACCTCTCTAAGCCCTAGTGCCCTCATCTGTAAAATGGAAATAATATCACTTTTCTCATGGGACTTTTTACAGGAGCAATAAAATTTCAAGGGAAGCACCGGGCACACAGGGGGAGCTTAAAAAAGAAAAAAGACAAAAACAAAAGCAAAAATCCAAACAAAGCTTCCTGAATTGTGAAATCGAAATATACAAAACAGTTCTCCTCTTGGGCCCGTTTCAGCTTCAAACCTGCCTGAGGCTGCCTCCCAGGACCACAGGGTCAGGCATTGAGGGGACCCCTCCAGCCCACAGTCCTGGAACCCAGCCAACCCTGCATTGACCCCTCACTCAGACAAGTGGACTCTGGGTTTTCCAATCTGGATCCCACTGGAGGCACACGGATTTGAGCCACATCCAGCCACACGGGCTCTCCCTGGGTGCCCGATGGCCCACACTCGACAGAAATGCTCCCCTCTGTGCCACAGGGGTCCTACCACCCTCAACTTACAAATAGGGAAACTGATCCTCTAAGGCATGTAGTAACTTGCCTGTGGCCACCAGGCCGGTAGGCAGTGTAGCCGAGATCCAAACCCAGGTGTGAATGCCTAACACCCTAACCCACTCAAGCGGTATTCCCCAAACATGAGTCGTTCCCATAACCCCCTCCCGATATTTGCAATATCCGCCTGCATACGACCATCCTGGTTTCGCTGTATCCATATCCTACCTGTACTATTCGTCACTGAATCTTGTCCTTTCAAATGACTTAAACCCAACTCATTTTTTAAATCTAACCTTGTCTTGAGTAATACCAACTAGGAAACCCTGGGTTAGACGTGTTAAATCTATTTGGTCACATACTCGTTTAATTACTATAAAACCATTAAAATAAATTAGCATCCTGGTTCGTGTAAGTTCCACCTAAAATCATCAGGTTTATCATGTGCTTCCAATGGCTGATACGCTTCCTCTCCCTTTGGAAGTGTGGCAGGCACCAGCTTCCCAAAGTTATGTTGGATTTATATCTGCCAACTACTTCCTAGATTATGTGGCCAATGTTCCAAAAACTGTTGGATGGAGAGTTTGTGGAATCCAAAAGTGTTCTTCCAGCCCCGAGACAAGTTAGACAGATTTTTATCCTGGGACAAGAGGCCTAAAAAGGAAAGTTTAAACAAGCTTCTGTTGACATCCAAGCAAGTTAGAGGTTGTCTAAGATGTAGTTAAGCAGCTACAGATCTTGGAGAAAGTTCTAGATTCTTAGAAACACCCCCCACCCCCAATAGGCCTAGTGCAAGTTCAACTCACGTGGGCTTGTTATGAATGAGGCAGGCAAATCTAAAACAGTCTCTTACTTGTCTTAAAATCAGATGAGCCCTCTCTATCCAGCAGGCACTTGATGATTTTTTTATGAACAACCTAAGTTGAACTTCATAAAGTACAACCCCTTGAAGGGGGAAGGTATATTGGGATGAGTACTGTCCCCTCAAAATTCACCAGGCCTTTTGACCAGGCATGGCCTTATTTGGAAAAAGGGTCTTTGCAGGTGTAGTTGGTGAGGATGAGGTCATACTCACTGAGGGAGGACCCAAATCCGACAACCGGAGAGAACACACAGGGAAATAGACGCAGGAGGAAGACGGGCCAGGTGAAGACGGTGGGGTAGAGCTGGGGAGAACACCCAGGATGGCCACCAACTGTCAGAAGCCAGCAGAAAGAGGCAGGAAGTGTCCTTCCCTAGAGCCCTGGATGGGGCGTGGCCTTGCCCGCACCTTGATTTCAGCCTTCTGCCCTCTAGAAATGTAGGAGATTAGATTCCTGGTGTTGTAAGGCTGTGGGTTTGTGGGTGATTTGTTACAGCAGCTTGGAAACTAACACAGAGGTGAGTGTGAAGGTCCAGAGAGGCCCAGCAGCTGAGCTGAGGTCCCACGGTTGAGTTCACCTCGGGACTAGAACCCCAGTCTCCCAGGCAGGGGCCTGATCTTCTCTCTCTCTCTCTCTCTCTCTCTCTCTCTCTCTCTCTCTTTTAAAGATTTTATTTATTTATTTGACAGAGAGAGAGAGATCACAAGTAGGCAGAGAGGCAGGCAGAGGAGAGCGGGGAGCAGGCTCTCTGCTGAGCAGAGAGCCCGATGTGGGGCTCGATCCCAGGACCCTGAGATCATGACCTGAGCCGAAGGCAGAGGCTTTAACCCACTGAGCCACCCAGGCCCCCCAGCCAGGGACCTGATCTTCTCTTGAGGGGAACAGCAACTTCCCAGAAGTTGGAATACCAGGTAGGCATCGAGAGCCCTCCCTGAAACACTGGGAAAATCCCCAAGACATACTTGTCCCAGTGGAAGCAACTTCTTTTTCCTTTTTTTTAACTTCTGCATCACAAGGAGCTGTGAAAAGTGGCCAGAGAGGCCACCAGTCATGGGCCAAGTCTCCGGGTCTGTTCTCACCGGCTTTCCGGACGGAGGGATGCAGACATCGGGGGCTCCCATTTCGAGGAGCCCCGCCCAGGCAGGAAAAGCAGTAGGCAGTCTGGTTTCTTGGCGGGGACAATGCCGGGCTGCTTCAGCCCGTGGCTGGGCGGGGGGTGGGGGGTGGGGGGGGTGGGAACTGCTCTCGCGCCCAAGGAGCCAGACGGGCGCTGCTGATGACACCCCCTTGGGGTTCGCTGCTACACAGCCAGCCAGGACGAACTCTGTTATTTTTCCGTAGCCCGCAGGCTGGGCTTGTTGCCTAACCCCACTTAAACACCCTGCTAGCTAGCTCTAACCTCCCTCCCAGAAATCACCAGGGGAGGGGAGTGAAGAGCTTCTCTTCCTCTTCCCTCCCGCCCCCACCGCTCCCCCCTCCCCACCACTTTCCACAGAAATGCAGTCTACTTTATTGTGTTCGGCTAGGGTTTGTCAATGCCTTCGGACTTGAAAGAAAAATTGCGATCCACACCGTAAAGATTAACACACCACAGGGCCAGCAAAGCCGCTCCCAGAGGGGAGCTCGCAGACCTTACCCACTGCCCTGCACACACTGGTCCGCAGAGACTCAGCTCTGGGCTGCCAAGGGCTAGGCTCCGTGCTGAACCGGAGGGAGGGGGCAGCCTTCCTCCCTCCCTCCCTTCCTTCCTCCCCCGCTCCTTCCTGCTCTCCCTACTTCCAGCCACAGATATTTGTTGAGTTCTTCTTCCATTGCCAGGGACTAAGATGTATTCTGGGTCCAAAGGAGTAAAACAAACAAACAAACAAACAAATAAGAACCGACTTAGCCCTGCCTTGTGGCCCTAAGTGAGTCTGACATCTAGAAGCAGAAAGAGGCAAGGAGGAGAGTGAAGATGAGTAACACTATAATCTGATAAAGACCAAACAGACAGGCTCTGGGTTGGCAATGTTCTATTCTTATTTTCAGGGCTGAATAAATGCAGGCCAGACTTCCATCTAAGTGTGGAGAGGACACTGCTGGAAAGGGATTCTGATATCAGAAGTGTGATGAAATGAGAATCCTAATTTCTTTTTCATCATCTCTCTGGCCCCTCCAAACGAGCTGTTTCCCCAGCCTCTGAATTCTCCTCATTTTTCTTGGCAGCCCCAACAGTCTCATAGGAACCTCAGCTCAAAGACTCAGACACATCTCCCTTTCTGTTCTTGCCCCACCCAATTCCTTCCAGAGTGAGTTCTGTAGAACCTTCCATTGCCTCCTGCAGCAGTCCCTTGTCTCCCTCCATCCCAACGTCCCTGCCCCACCTGAGGCCTGTATCTTCTATTACTTGGACTTCTGC
This sequence comes from Nasua narica, assembly GCA_028533885.1. Lineage (NCBI taxonomy): Eukaryota > Metazoa > Chordata > Mammalia > Carnivora > Procyonidae > Nasua > Nasua narica. Next base: position 13,482,900 of record CM052815.1, read on the forward strand.
AGTAGGCAAGTCGTTCTAGTCTCTCGCCTCTTTAGTCCATTCCCTGCACTCTATCAGAGCAAAAGCCCTGGACCACTGGCCTGATTCGAAGCCTTCAAAGGCTCCCCAAGGCTGAACAATTAAATCCAAGATCACCATTCAAGGACTTCCATCACCTGGCCCCAGCCCATCTTTCCAATTTAATATTTCGCTGCTCCTCTACACATTCCTAGGGTGGCCACTGAGGGGGATCATTCCTTCTTTGCTGAAAATATACACCCCATGCTTTCCCATGGCCAGGCTCTGGCAGATGCCGCCTGCAAGCTGAATGCCTCCCTTCCCCCCCACCTCCCAGTCCTTAACTCTACCTGGGTCAAGGCTTTCTCCGCCCCATCCCACTTTTATCCCCTAAAAGCCTATACCCTTGTGGATTTTGCTTCTGACGCCATTCACATCCTACTTTGTGCGACAATCTGTCTTCACTCCCTTTATTTTCTTCGGACGCTGAATCCCGAGGGAGCAGAAGTGTGGTCTTAGAGACCAGTGGATCACCATGAATGCTTAGCGGGGCCAGAAAACAGCACACACTCGATTACTGGGTAGTAAGTAAAATCACCTCCCTCGTTTCCTCTCCTCAAACCTGTCCCCACGCTGTCCCCAGGTACATCAAGGGCCTGGTGTGCCCATTTACCGTAGCAGCTCAGTGTTAAAATACCACCACTGTTTATAATAATGTTATCTATTCCTGATGAGTAATAGCGTTAAAAATAACGTGATCAACAACAGTAATAGCATCAACGGGTTCGAGCAGACTCGGGAGGGATTCTCCTAGCAAAGCCCTCCTTCATCGTTTCCTCTTCTTTCCCACTATCACGGGGACCAGTGTGGACAAACCAAGGTTTCCGACCTCCCAGGGTCCGCCCCCGCCCCCCCGCAGCCACGTCTCCCTAAGGTTCCTGAATCCACCCTGATAGAAACAAGACGCGTGTGTTTGTGTGTATGTGTAAGTGTGAATGTGTGTGTGTATGAGCAATGCCCACCCCCAAGCAGGTCCTTCCTGGGGAGCAGTCCTGGCTTCTGCCTGCTGGCTCCCCCTTCACCCTGTAATCCATTCTCCATGGGGCAGTCAGCGAGACTTATTTAAAATGCAAATTAGAACCTGGAACTCCTCTGCTTAAAACCCTCTGAATGGTTCTCATTGCACTTGGAGTAAAACCTCTCATTACATTTGGAATAAAACCAGGGCTCTTCAAAGGCCTGAAGCCCCCCCACCCCAGTGCTCTTTATCCCCTAAGTGTTCTCTCCCTCCCCACCCAGCCACATCCAGTTTGGCTGTCTGGGTCCCTGAGCGCAGCTCAGAGCCTTGGGCTTGCTATTCCCTCTCTGGAGGGTTCGAGACCCATCGAAGTCCCCTGGGGGCTCTTCCTAACACCAGTGCCCCCAAACACTCCCTGTATTGCCTCTCACACATGGGGGACCTTTCCCCTTCCGCATGAGATAGCTCCAGGACCTAAAGGGGAGTTTAAGTAGGAAAGGAAGGGAGCAGGGACGTCTGTCTTTGCTCAACCCTTGACGGGGTGCCAAGAATGAATTATCATTAGGGTTTTTGAGTCTAAAGCTGGCTCCTGGGCCTGAGTTCAAATCCCAGTTTCACCTCTTACTAGCTGTGTAATCTGGGCAAGTGCTCCATCTTTCCGTGCCTCAGTTTCTTTGTGTACACAACAGAAATGAAGACGGGCACTCATGTCTGGAGGGGCACTGAGATGACCCCACAAAAGAGACCTGACCCATGAAGGACCTGGGGCGTGCTCAGGAAGTTCCGCGGCCACCAGAGAGCTTTTAGGGGACCAGGGCTTTCTGCAGCTTGCTGCGCCATCGGCCTTGCTTAGAAAGAGCGCGAGTCTACAGGGCGCCCAGAACATTCCAGAGACCTCATCCCTCCACCACAGGGCTGGCCCTTTCCCCCATGAAACTTCCTTCCCTCCCAGCCACACCGGAGTCTGGGGTGGGCCCCTCAGGCCTGCAGAGATACAAACAGGCTCTCACAACTGGAATGGGGATGGGGCTTGGGGGGCTCTGGGCCCACGTCACGTGGCAGGAAGAGACCGAGCCAGCCTCCAAATGGGACCTGCTGGCCTCCTGCTTCTCCTCCAGCCCAGGCACAGGAGGTCCCTGGAACGCTTCTCCGAGAGCTGTCCCACCTGCACCAGACACAGCTCAGACGCCCCAGGCCTCCCCCCACCCCGCCCCTCCAGCCAGGGACTTCTTCATCGCCAAGAGGGGAGGGGGCCCTTTCCAGCAATACAAACCTTCTATGGGGAGGAGAGCAGCGCCTCTCCCAAGCCTGAGGCCCCGCAAGGTGGTGCGGCCCAGCTCCTCCCTTCAGACAAAGAAGGCATCCACAGTCCCGCTCCCCGAAGGCAGTCAAGAAGGTTCAGGAAGGTTAGATGGCACTCCCCTGGCCACTGGGGAGGGGGCAGTCGGGGAACCTGGGGCAATGAAGTGAACCGTCCGACTGGAGGCAGTCCTCAGGATGTACCAGGCCCCTGTGCATCGCAGAACCATTGAGAAGGCTGCTCTGCAAGCCGGGAACTGGGGGCTTGGAGCAGGTCAGAGACTCCCCCAAGGTCCCAGGGAACCCGGAGCTGGGTTTCAAGTCAGAAGGTTCCCTTCTATCCCCTGCACTCGACCGCCACCCTGAGCCCCCAGACTCACGGAGACACAGTTCGCTTTCCCCTACACCCGCGCTTGAATTCACTGTCTTCTCCGCAGATGCCATATGTATACTCCTTGACTCCCCAGACATTTATTGGATGCCTTCTGTATGCCCGGCTCTGAGCTAGCAGACACACACACACACACACACACACGCACGCACTCACGCATACACACACACACTCGCGCACACACACTCGCTCATACACACACGCACGCACACACATGCACACGCGCGCGCGCACACACACGCACTCGCTCATACACACACGCGCGCGCACACACACACTCGCACACACACGCACACTCACGCGTGCACACACACTCTCACACATGCACGCACTCACACACGCCCGCGCGCACACACGCGCACGCTCACACTCACATGCGCGCACGCACGCACGCTCACACTCACACGTGCGCACACACTCGCTCATACACATACGCACACACTCACACTCGCGCGCACACACTCACACGTGCACGCACACACACCCACGCACACACACGCACGCACCAGCCCATGGAGCCAGCACAACAGCTCACACTCCCCTGAGACACAGATGTAAACAGATGAATAGTAAATGGGCTGTGAGTTACGCTAAGGTCTATGGAGGAAACAAATAAGGGGCTCCCGAGAAGAACGGCAATCTCCTACTCTCATCCAGAGAAGGGCTTTCTGAGGGGGTGACACTCAGTTTTATATAATCCGGAAGTTGGTGAACATCCACCATGAACCTCCGGGTCCTGATCCCTCGGCTTCGACCATCAGACCGGGGATCAGAAGATCTGAGGCCTGGTCCTGGCGCCACCCTCAGCTGGTGGCGTGACCTTGGCCTGTGGTCAGGCCCCCGCAGGGCAGAGAGCCATGGTGGCCTTCCGGAAGTCTTCTTGGGGGGAGGCTCTGCAGTTACCCTTGATTTACGATCTGACCGAAGTCCTGAGAAGTCCCAACCCCGGGAATCGTCCCTCTCAGGGAGGGGCCCCGAGGAGCCTGCGGGATGTCTGGCCCAGGTGGGCAGACCCGAAACCCGCAAACAGGTGTCCCTGAGAATCCTGCCCGAAACCCCAGAAGAGGCTCCTTGGGGAGCTCAGACGCGAAAGCACTTCAAGCAAAGCTTCCCACCGGGGTACAAATACGAGCCCACTGGAAGGGGATTTAACTCAGCCAGGAAAAGCCCTGGACAGGTGGCTGGTTCGCCCAAATAGAGGGGCTCATCTGGGAGGTGGGGGTGGGGACACCATCCCGGGGGGAACAGTGCCCATCTCACAAACACCTGCTAAGCGTCCTGACACAGGCGGTGAAAGCAGCCCGCCTGGGTTCGAATCCTGACCCTGCCACCTGCTGACCATGACCTTGGGCAAGGCTCATCCTTCCCCCTGCCTCGGTTTCCTCTTCTACGGGAAGGAAGTACTGGTAGGAGCTTCCTCCTGGGGGTGGCCACACAGATCATCACTGGCACATGATAAACACTCAGTAAGTGCTCCTCCTTGGGACGTGCCCCGCAATGGTCATCTGCGTGTTCCACACCACAGGGCCCCACCGCCCGCCCGGGGGCCGCGGCTTATCCATCGTGTAGCCCCACGCGCAGACGGGGTGTTTGTGGGATGGGAATGAAACAGAGTGGGGGCTGGGGACCCCTAAGGGAAGAGTGAACAGGCTGATTTAATAAAACTGGTGAAGCCAAGGCTGCTGGGTTTCGTTGGGCTGTTTGGATCGCCGCGTGCAGGGGCGGGGCTGCGGGAGAGGCCCCCCGGGGCTGAGAAAATCCTTCTCCCCAACCAGCCAAGTTCGGTCTGGTTTTCCAAGGGGACAAGGGTTCAGAGAGGTCTGGGGCAGGGCAGAGGAATGCTCTGCAGGGCCCCTGGGGAGGGGGCGGGAGGGGCCTACAGCCTCACAAGACTTCCATTGTATCTTCCCCACCCCGGCAGCCCCCCCAGTGGTCCAGGCCCTGGGGAGCTCCTGCAAGAACAAAAACCAAGGGAGGGGAAGGGTGAGGAGGGGTAGGCACCGGCTGAGACAGAGCCTGAGAGAAGGGGTAGAGCGGTGGGGGAGGGAGAGCCAGACATGCCAAGTCACAAAGGCCGGGGTGGGAGGTGGGCTTCACTGCACGGGCCCCTTCCTCAGTAAGGAGGGACGGGAGAGACGGGAAAAGCAGAAGGCAGCCAAGCCTGGACAGGGCTGAATAAGAGTCCTTTATTTGTCTTCACAGCCCTTAAACGCACAAACTTGAAACCCTAAACCCTTCCTCTTTATTTCTTTTGGATGTGGCTGGGCCTGGCAGAGCTTCTCCCTCTTGCCTGAGCTCCCGACCAAAATTATACCAGTTTCCTGTTTAAAATTCTCCAGTTCCATGGACTTCTGAGATGTTCTGCATCAGCTCCGGGACGGCCGAGGGCAGGGCAGAGGGCGGGCTGCTCAGGGGAGGGTCCAGACTCAAGCTTGGAAGGCAAACACCAAATGGAGGACCCCCAGTGTGGCTTGGCCAGGGTTTGGGATGGATGGGGGAAGGTACCCAGCCCCGAGTAGGATAGGATACGGTAGTGATCAGGCTGGGAGCAGGGGATGTTCTGGAACCTTCCTGAGACTAACTGTATCCTCGTCCTGCTACTTTCCAGCTGTGTGACCCTGGGCAAGGCACCAAATCTTTCCAAGTCTTGCTTTCCCCATCTGTGAAGGAGGATGGTGATGTTAGCACCCATGCCCAAGGGCTGCTCTGAGCTCTAAATGGAAGCTCTCCCGGTGAAGTCTGGGAAATGCTGGCTTAACCCAAATTAAATAGGGTCTTTCATGCAGTCCTTTTCAGAGCCTTTATTTGACCCCATGTGCATCTGGAATCTCCAGAACAGGAGGCAACATTCAAACTGATCCCTAAACCATTCTGCTGCACAACTGTTTAGAGCTGAGGGTTATTGTTCTGTGTCAGCCGCTTAGGGAAAGGCTGATGTTATTTTACCCTAGGCACGGGAGGAGTAGTCGCTTATTTACTTATCTACACTCTCCTGTCTTCCTGAACCCTTTCCCCTCCTTCATTCACATTGCACGCCACAAGCCATTCCTGAGAACTTCATCCTGTCAGGCCCCGAATGAGGCACAGGGTGGTAAAGTGATGAACCTGGCACAGAAGCAGTCCTTAAGAACCCTTAGTCCCATCAGGGAGGTACTGCAGGTGTGTGCATTCCCTCCCTCACTTTCGTTTCTCTCAGATGCTCAGATCCAAAATCTACTAGTCGCTATGCCTCTTATCCATCATCCCTCACATCCAGGTCTACCCTAAGACGTGTCCCAAATTCCAGTACCGCACGCCATTTGTAACTACTACTGCACTGGTCCTAGTCTCCATCATCTCTTGCTTGAGTGGGGGCCTACTCAGTGACCTCCCAGCTTCCACTCTTGCCCCGCCAGAGTCTCTTCTCCATGGAGCTAAATATAATCAGACACACTACTCCCCAGCTTAAGACTAACTGCTTCCTCTCACTAAACCAAAGCCAAGTTCCTTGCTCTGTCTTCTAAAACCCCCCTCACTCACCAACTTGCACACAATTCACTCTGCTACTCGTGATCATCCAGCCATGCTGGTTCCCTTTCAGATCTCACCCCAGGGCCTTTGCACTTGCTGGTCCCTCTACTGACAGTACTCTTTCCCTGGAACTTCCCCCGGATGTCAGGAATCTGCTTCACTGTCCGGCTCCTCAGTGAGGCCTTCCCTGACCATCCCAACTGAACTAGCTCCTCCCATCCCAGCCAGTCGCTACCACATTTCCCTGCCTGTCTCCTCCACAGCCCTACCTCCGCTTAGAAGTTTTATGTCATTAGTTTCCTCGTTTATGTTCTGTGTCCTCACACCGGACAGTAGGAAGCTCCACGAGGAAGGGGCTTTGTCTTATGTACTGTTCTGGTCTCAGTATCCGGGATGATGCCATATGAGGGTTTCCCGAAATATTTCCTGGAAGGATGTATGAAGGAGAAGTTTCAGTAGAGAGTGGTGTGGATAGTCACTGAGTCGTGGCATAACGGAGGACCCTTTGTACTGGCCCGATTAGGAAAAGTACCCGCATACCCCATCACCCCAGGTCCGTCACACTTAAGGTCAGACCCGAACTCCTCACCACGAGCAGGCTCTGACCACCGGATCGGCACCACAGCCCCCCTGCTCCCCCTGCTCCCCCTGCTCCCCCTGCTCCAGCCAGACTGGCTGCCCTAGGCTCAGCACGTGGGGCCAGTCCCTGTCCTCACAGCAGCTCCTTCCGTGCCGGGACCCCTCTTTCCCGGCTCACCCACGGCAGCAAGAAAGGCTCGACAGCATCGGGCAGATGTCGCCCCCAGCCCCCCAGGCCTGAGGTCAGCACGAGATCACGCCTACGATGCCTGCGCGGAAGCCATTCTGCCGGAGTTCAAATCCAGTGCCCCATTGCCCATGAGGAAAGGTGAGCTGGAGGATTTCTGGAAACCTCAGCTTCCTCCTCTGTATAATGGCCACAAGGAGATCCCTGCCTCCACTCATTCATTCATCCTGCCAAGCGGTAGGGCGGTGGCTGCAGCAGGATACCAGGGAGGAGGCTCCTGCGCGAACCCAAGCGAGCGATGGTGGTGAAGACCAGACATCTACTGAACTTCTAGCAAGTTCCACATGGAGTAAATGCCACCTCCTTCCTCCTGCCGCCTCCCGTGGTCTAAGTCCCGGGGGCCTGAGACCCTATTTCATGCTCTAGGAGCAGGGTGAAAGGTGGACTCTCTCTCCCCAAGATACCCCTTAAAGAATCAGTTCGACTTCCTGGAAGTGATCCATTCCCAGATGCTTTGGGCCTCAGGACGTGTAGCTGCGGGACACACCGATTTTCTTGGTGGGGGCGCACGGGGCCACCTCCATGCCCTGAGCCCACGGCAGACTTGCTCCAAGGGCTTCCCGTGGCTCTGGAGAGATCCAGGATGGACCAGAGCCCCTGTCCCTAGACCTGTGGCTGCAGCCTGTCACCGGCACTGCCCACCCCAGACCACAGGAGTGGGCCGTGGCTGTCTGTGCACCTGTAAGTCCTTTCTGGGCCCTCCAACCCCCTCCGGCGCCCCTCCCTTGCCCCTTTGGCACCACGCCACGTGTCACTCCTTCGTATCAGCGTCCAGGACGCCCTTGCCCATCACTGGCTCCTACAGGACGGCCAACCGAGAGCTCGCAGGATGACAAGGGGGAGCAGAGAACGGAGGCTCCCGGTCTCTGCTAATTGATTTTGACAACTGTAATTTCATTTTAATTATTTATGCTCAGGCTTCCAAGTTCACTGGCAGATACCAGAGGTGTGTGTTTTGTGCAGCAGAGGAAGTACGGAATGAGAGGCTTGTTTGTGGCTTTACGGATTTTTGCTGACGCGTGGGAACTGGATGTCAGGGTTCTCTAGCCCCGCCTCCACCGTCACGGAGGAATTATCCTATTTTCGCACCTCAGGGACAGAAAACAAGAACCCAGCGCTCGGGGTCACGTGGGCTGGCTAAGCCGCTGTCCCTGTTCCTGGCGGGGCTGTGCCCCCCTGGATTTTGCTGCCACCCTCTCTGGGGAATGGCCTGCTCATAGTGCCCACAGGGGAACCCTGAATGCCGGGGGCTGGGGAGGGTGGCGGTGACCAGTCGCCTTGGGGTGCACATGAGGGAGACAGGGACCAGCAAAGGACAGGCGTGTCCTCAGTCACACAGCAACCAGCAAACCGCGGACTGATGCCCCCAGACTGTTGCAAGCCCGCCTGCCCCTCCTCTGCCCAGCCCGGTCCCCCAACCTGCGTCAGCCGCCGGACTAAAGCAACACCGTGGTATTTGCTAACACGCGCATTCCCGGCCCCCAGGCCCAAGCCTGCAAGCACGCGGTCATTCGTGGGACGCTGGCATTTCTCAGGGACGCGGCTGCTGGGTTTCTTATGTTATCAGCTCTAAGGGTGCCAAAAATCTCCCCCTGCCCCCAAGTAGCATCCTCAACTCGCTTCCGGTACCCCCAGACCTCCAATTCCAACCCGGCAGACCCTTCCCCCGGGGATAAGCATTGCCCTCAGGGTTCCTTCCAATGCGGGTGCCCCGGGAGCAAGCCCGCAGTCACCAGCCTCACATCTGCTGAGCGCACAGCACTGTCCCCAGTCTGATCCCCCACAGCACCCCAAAAAGGCAGACAAAGCAAGGCTCACTTGGTCCATCTTCCGGGCGAGAAACCGCAGGCTCCGAAGAGTTGACTTCTCCCAAGGCACGCGGTCGGCGAGTTCACAAACCAGACTCGGGATGTCTGAGCCTCACCGGACCCTGCTGGGGGTAGGGGGCGGGGCTGGGGAACAGGAGCCTAGATGCTGGGGGGCTGGGGGAGTGGGAAGGAAGAGGGAGAAAGAGAGAGGCCCTGCTGGGGCTGCCACGCCACCATGGTTTCCCTCCCCACTGTGACAGCCTGGAAGGTCCATTCATTCATTCACACATTCACTCATTCCTCACAGCCTCCTGCGGTGGGCTGGTTCGTAGGAGACGACCTGTTGGCAGTCTGCTGTTTTGCAGACTGACTGTGTGACCTTAGCTATAATCAGGGGGCAAAACCTACCTCTCAGGGTTGATGTGAAGGGTTTTAAAGTTACCTCCCATGTGTTAAAGGGCCTAGTACAGCGCCTGGCCCACCGTGTAGTCTCAGCTACAACTTTCCAAGGAGGGCAGACTCCTGGCTGCTTGCTCCTTGCTCACTGTTAGCCCATTCTATGGTTAAAGAAACTGAGGCTCCATCGGGTTAGGTAGCTCCATATTTCAGCCACTGGCAGAGCCAGAATTTGAACCCTACGTCTATCTGAGTCTGAATACGGCACCTGGATCCTCAACGCTAACCCCCGCCCTGAGCGCGCGCGCACACACACACACACACACACACACACACACACAGACACACACAGAGGCATGCAAAGCCCCCGGCTATTTGGGCTCTAACTCTAGGAAACACTCAGTGGGGGTGAAGCTGGAGAGGGCTGCAATTTCTCAGACAAAACTTGACTGTGGTTCCTTCCCTTTCTTCCTCTCACTGCGCCTCCAGAGACAGCCCCTGCTCCAGCCCCCAAGAAGGGGCGCCAGGGGAAGGGGCCCTCCTCTCCCTCCTCTAACGGCTAACATTCATTCTCGGATAATGCAATCAGAGCTCAAGGATTAATGGACGGGGCTCCTGCTTTCAAGTCCCCCCCGCTGACAGATCGCCTAATTCCTTCCCCCCCACCCCGTGGCTGAAGCTTGCAGGAAAAAATACAGGCGGCTTGCTTATCTTAGTGTGGGGTTGCCGTGGAAACGGCATCCCTCGTGAGACGCACTGTCATAACATTTCAGGGCTGTTCGGAACACTTAAAGACACAGTCTCTCCTCCTCTCCGGGGCCTCAGTCCTCCGTCAGGTTGTCAGATGCTTGGGGAGGGGGCGGGAGGCGAAGGACTAGGAGGACCCCCAGCTTTGGAAATGTGGGCTCACATCCTTCTAGGGCTTGAGGTCAGCTGGTATCTGGCAAGTGGTGGGGAGGGCTTAGAGAACATTCTTCAAGGGGCTTCTGGGCTGGGCACTGGGCTCTGCTCGAGATTTTTGTGACGAATCTCACCAGCAAAGTAGGTGTGACGATGAACTCCATTTTACAGAAGAAAAAACTGAGGCTCGAGGAGGTAAGGTCACTGCCGTGGGCACTGCTGGTGTTCCAGGTGACGCCCTCATCCTGGTTTTAGAACTTGAAGTCTTGCATCCCACGAAACCTCCTGGTCCCTGGCCAACCGGGAGGGTGGTTCGCGTTACCTTCACCCACTTCCTCATCTCTTCTCCCTGCAGACGGGCGTGTGTCCCGCCGCCGCTGCCGCCGGGGGCTCGAATGCCCGCACTGTGACTTCTCTGCAGCAGATGGGCCCTGGGCCCCTAGAGCGGCTGTGCCCCCAGCAGAGAGCTGGACATGCTCTGAGCCGGAGGCGGCCCTGAGCCAGGGGCTGGCAGGTGTGGGAGCAGGAAAGCCCAGCTCCCCTGCCTTGAATGGGCACAAGCTCTGAGCCCCCCTGTGGAGTGGAGCCGAAGCCACCGTCTGTGGGACTTTCCCTGGGACCACTCGGCTTGGCACTTTCCCCTCGCTTAGCGGCAACCCTGGGAGCAGACCCTTGCCTCGCACAGAACCCCCCTTGCAGGGTCTGCTCCTGTGACAGTGACTTCAGGTCACACAGCAGGCCGTGCTGGGCTCCCCTCACTCCCTTATACTCCCCCACAAACCCTAGACTGCCAGCCACATTGTAAGACCCCCTTTCCCCACGGCCATGCCCGCTGCAACTCCCGGGCTTTGGCACAGGCTATCTACCTGCCCTCCGCTCGATGCCTCCTGCCCAGGCTGCTCCCCCGAGTGGAGGTCCGCCTGTCCCGCAAGGGCTAGCTGAGGCGTCCGCCACCCAGAGAGCCTCCTCAGGGCCTGGGGACGTCACTCCCACACATGGCTTCTCCAAAGGCCTTCCCTGGAGACGATGCACCTGGTGTCCCAGGGCCAGCCTAGAGTCCCCGCGCAGACCCTGTGCTTCCGTCCCCATGCCCCCACGACCCACTCCGGGGCTGTCACGAGGTGCTGGGAGACACCAAATGAGGGAAAGAAAGCTCGCTGAGGGAGCATCTGCTTTGTGCCAAGCAGTATGCGGGACTTACCCTCAGGGCCCTGCCTGACCTCCACCTCCTTCCACTCACCCACGCCGAGGCCCCTCCAGTCCCGGGCCGAGCCTTCTGCGGCCACAGTCCCCTCCGCCTACAGCGTGCACCCTCCCTTCCTCAGGTCTCTGCTTAAATGTCCCCCTCACAGAGGTCTCCCTGGCCTGTCAGTTGCCCCCACCATCGTGCACCGGCTCAATATATAGTATTTACGGAACGTAGAAACCAACTCGCGTTGACTATGTGCTTAGTTGTCTGTCGCTCCCACTGAGTCTGAGGGCCACAGGGAGGGACCTTTGTCTCCTACCGTAGACCCCCCGACCCAGAACTGTGTCTACGGCACACTGTAAGTGTTCGATGACTAGTTTTGGAATGAATGCCTGAAAAGCCAGCCCCTCGTGGACGGCTGAGAAACAGTCCTTTGATGTAAGTACTATTGCGAACTAAAGCTCACTGGGAGAAAGGACTTGTCCGAGGCTGCACAGCCGAGAACCAAGGGCGCCAGCCCTGGGGCCTGACCTCCGGCCTTGACCTTGAACCTTCTCCAGCAATGCCGTACCCCGTAGGCTGCTCTGGAGCCTGTCCCCTCTTTCAGGAGCAAATGCCTGGACCTCGCTGACTGGCTCCCTTGTGGCGGGGATGCACTGAGGACCAGCGGGACGAGACGGTCCACAGAAGGGGTGACTGGGCTGCCTCTCGGTGCCCACGAGAAGGAGGTAGGGCTGGTGGCAGCCTGGGTGGTAAAGGTTCGGAAGGGACCCAGACTCCCCCACCAGCTCCCTGATCTGATCGAGGATCACCGCCCCGGCCTCCAGCCTCCCCACGCTGGGGTCCAGGTGGAAGCTCTCCAATCTCTTCGGGGACCCGACCCGTCCGTCACTGGTGAAACGGAAGAGCCAATTAGTGCAAAACCGTGAACGGAAATCATGATAACATGTTGCAGGCATCCCTAACCTCTTTCTTCAGAAAAGGGGGAGGAGCCACATGTGAGTCGTCCCACTGCTCAGAGTCGAGCCCCGGGCAGGAGTGTCTCCGAGGCCGCCCCTCCAACCAGGCTTGGGATCACAGTGGGGACTCCAGTAGACTTCCTTTTCTGAGAGCCTGGGGAAGGGTCTCTCCTGCTGTGAACGAGCTCCTGCGGCCCTACTTTACAGACAAGCAAGCTGAGGCACAGAGAGAGAACACAGGATTCTAACCGTCGTGATGTCCTCTTCTGGGGTCCCTCGCTCTGCTCGATCGGGCTCCTTGGGTGTCGGCCGTCCTGTCGTCCTGCTCTCCTAGAGCTCAGAGCAGGCAGGCGTGCACACACACGCACGCGCACACACACGCAGACACCTTCTCTGGCCCCTCCGAGCCCAGCCGTGAGGTTGCTGCCTCCGTGACTGTCCAAGATGTGGGAGGTCTTGGACTCAGGGACAGAATGAGGACACCCTCAGATGGGCGTGTCTGACAGCCCGGGAGACCCCGAGATGCCCTGCTCCCTGGTGTGCCCACCAGCATCCCTCCAGCCCGCACGCCCCTCAGAGAGGGGGCGCTGGCATCAGGCAAGGGCTCCGGATGGAATCTTCCAGCCCCACGCGCCCTGCATGGTCCCGCACAGACCCGGGTTGGGAGGAGGTGGGCAGGGCTGAGTTCTGAACGCGGACTGTAATTGTCTTGCCTTTTCCAATGCTCGCACAGTCCTGCTGACAGACTATGAAAATAAAGACTCATTTCCTACTGATCTGGGGTCTTTTTTTTTCTTCTCATTCCACAAATACCACAGTTCTGGGTTTATGGCACACAGCTCACCCCTGCCTTGCTCCTGGAGCAGCATAACTAATCTCGAAGCCTCCTTGAGAGCACATCTTTCTCTGCCGGCCCTCTGAAGGACTGACAGAGCTTTGCCGCTTCCCAGGGCCAGTCCCCCTTCCCCCTCTCGGCATTCCTACAAGCCCCCCCACAAGGCATCATTGCCAGCCTTTTTGAGAAAAGGAGACCGAGACTCAGAGAGGTTGCGTAACTTGTCATAGGCCACACAGCAAGTTCACAAAGGAACCTATAAATCACAGAAAGCTTTTTCCTCAGCGGACAGAAATGCCAAGGGAGCTGTTTTCCTACCAGAAAGGCCCAATTCGGACAATGTAACCCCAGTGTCAGCTACTGATGGGAATTGCCCCACAAGACCTGACGCGGTGGGGGCACCTGGGTGGCCCAGTGGGTTAAAGCCTCTGCCTTCAGCTCAGGTCATGATCTCAGGGTCCTGGGATCGAGCCCCGAATCGGGCTCTCTGCTCAGCGGGAAGCCTGCTTCCCCCCCTCTCTCTGCCTGCCTCTCTGCCTACTTGTGATCTCTCTCTCTCTCTGTCAAATAAATAAATAAAATCTTTAAAAAAAAAAAAAAAAGACCTGACTCTGGGTGCTTTTTTTTATTCCCCTGTCTGGGACTTATTTCTATGGGCAAGTGAGAACCTCAGCTTCTCTGATGATCTCAGCTCTGCCGTGCGTAAACATTCATCAGCTGTGAAAAGAATTCTTTGACGGATTCACGCAACGTGCTCTTCTCTGCGGGTGAACCAATGAAATCTAGGGGCTGACGGGCCGACGTCAGGGTAAGGTTGCCGGGAGGGTAAAATCTGCACGCTTTCTTCCTCTGCTGTCCCCCCTCCTCGCCGGCTGCCCCCTGTGGCTCTCACCGAAAGCTGAGGAGACAGAACCTCGGCCACCCATGAGTGTGGGGCTCCTGTGGCTTGTCCCCACCGCCGTGCCCCCGCACGGCCTTGTCCGCAGAAAAGCAGAGTCAGGCCTGACACGGGGGTTCTTCCTTTGACTTGGCCCCTCTCTCACCTCCAAGCAGTGGGGAGGGCACGCATGTCAAATCAATGCTGACACATGACCTCGATCCCTGCCAGCCTCTTCGGGGCCAGCAGAGACAAAGCCACCACCGAGGGGCCACCGGCTCTCCAAAGTGGCAGCCACTGGCCACGGGTGGCTATATGCATTTAAGTCAATAAAAATCAGTTAAATTAAAATGCCAGTCACCCACTGCCACACTGGTCACACCCTACATGTTCATATTAGCTCACATAGATGACATTTCCGTCTTCGTAGAACGTTCCATGGAACAACATGGTGGCCAGGGCTGCGGCCGCTGTGGTCAACACTCCACCCGTGATCACGTCCGTCCGGGGAGTGAGGGCTCCAGACGCAAGCCGCTCCCTGGACATCCTGCTGTCTGAGAGTCTTGACCTACCGACTGTTTTCAGAGGGTCTCGGGGCCCATGCCTGCCTCATGGAAGGAGAGATATGGAAAAAGGAGACCCAGCCAACTCGCATTTCCATAGTCCGCTTTCCCTGTCGTTTCTCCATCTGCAAAACCTGATGTGCCGGCGAGAGTCAGTGCAGCGGGCCTGGGCATGGGCCCGGCTCCCCGTCGGCCCACAGGGCGGCCGTCTGCCCTGGGCTGTCACCGGGGGCTTTAAGGCAGACACACAGCCTGGGAACAGTGAGTGAGGTGAGCAGGGACACCAAGGGCTTCCCAGAGCAGTGGAGAACGGCCTCCGCAAACAAGGCGCCATTACCAATCACCGCAGAAGCTTTCCAGACGAGCTCGGCCAGATCCCCAGGTTTTTCCTGGATGCACGGTATTCCCACCTGCCAATCTCTAGGCAGTGTTTGCTCCAGAGCTGGCCAGAGGCTAAATGTTTTATAGCTCTGAACCATCATAATGACCCTAGGAGATGAGATATTTATTTCCATCTCACGGATGGGAAAGCTGAGGCCCCGGGAAGCCAAGAAGGCCATTCAGTGTGGCCCTTAACTAACCCTACGGCAGCCGCCCCCCATTCCCTTGCCTTTCCTCACTCTCCACGAGGGTGAGAATAAGAGGAGTTAAGTGACCTGCCCAAGGTCATGCCAATGCTCATAACCGTCCCCCATGAGTCCTCCTCCGGCCACGGGCGCCTCCTGCCCCTGCCCTCCGACGGTGACCGCCCCTGTGCCGCAGCCGCACTGAGACCGCTGCTCAGCAGTCGGCAGGGGCGCGAGGCCCCAGGGCCCCCAGCTCTGCTCTGCCAGGTCCAGTCAGTGCCCGGATGCGGACAGTGGGAAACAGGTGGCACGGCGGCTGTGGGGGTGCAGGGGTTGGGGGGCCCTCTGGACAAAGGGAATACTATTAATGGTACGAGCCACGTTGCCAAAGCCACAAATATTTTGTGGGAAAAAGCCACAGTGGGCTGCAGCGTGGGCTAAAACACAAATGAGGCACGTGGGGGGAAAAGCTGGCTTCGGGGGATGGGGGTACCCACACCACCAGCAGAATTTTTAAGTCGGGGGACAAATAATATAACCACCTATCTCTCTTCTAGAGTAGCCGCAGGGCCGCGGGGGTGGGGGGAAGCTCTGGAATCCCACGCGTGACAGGGCCTCTACAAGCATTTGCTGGATGAATATATCCATGAAGAGAACCTATTAAAGCAACGGAGGTGGGAAAGCCATCAAAGGGGAAAAAAAGGACGAGAGGACGATAAATCCAACGTCTGGAGCAGGAAGAGGTGGGCTCAGGCAGGCACTGGGTATTGGAGGCCCTGGGTCTCAGCGGTGGTGCTCATGGACAGGACGAATCCCCGGCCATTACTGTCCACATATTCTTTCGCATCTCATCAGCGTTTCACGGGAACATTCGCAGCGTGAACTATATGGAGTGCCTGTGAAACACCTAGATCCGTACACCTGCCTCACGCGCGTGTTTAGAAGAGTGCGTTGTCTCCTTACCATGGTTGGGGATGAATAAAATCACCACAGATATTTTTAACGGTGCCTTTTATCTATATAGCGCTCCCCACGTTGATAGCATTCATGAGTTGCATTGATGGGTTTAAACTTCAAAGTAAGGAGTACAGCCGTCCTCGGGCAGAAAATGCTAGAAACCGGAAGACCTGCCCTTCACTCACGACCCTGCCTCTTTCCAGATGCGAGACCCCAAGGAAGCCATTGAATGTCCCAGAGCCTTGGATTCCCCCCGGGAGAGTGGGAGAACATACTTGGGCTGACCATCTTGCCAGGGGACGGCCGGTTATTCTCACTGATTGGTGAGCATTCGTTGGGCTGTGTGCGGGCGCGGTCCTGAGAGCCAGGGACACAGCAGGGACACGGCAGAAGCAGCAGCTGCCTTCACAGAGTCTGCCGTCCGGGGACAGACAGTGGACAAGGCTTATGACAGCGGTACCCCCTTCCACGGAGGCAGATAAGAGAAGTGACAGCACGGGGCCCCCAAGAGAATTTACAGCAAGGGGATCCACATGGTAGAGGGTCAGCACTGCGGGCATTAATGCCTGAGCACGTTTTCATAATCTGTGGTCTGGAGAGCAAGGTAATGGGTCGACAGGATTGTTGTAAAGCCAGGAATGAAAAGGCTTTAGAGAAAATGGGGGAAAAGCAAGACCAGGAGCCAAGACCAGGAGCCCTTAGTACACACGGGACAAAGTCCTACCCTATGTTGACACTGGTTGGCAATGAGCTGTGCCTCTGGGCTCCAGTCTTCCCAACCCCAGGTGCCGGCAGCTAAAGGGGGGGATGTCTGAACCAGCGTGATGACCAATGTCCACTCTGGCTGGTCGGGGCTGGCACCCATATGTCCTTAAACCACTCGCTTTGTGCCCCTGAGTCACAGGATGGGGTTTGAAATGGCACCCCAATCTCTCCCCGCGAGCCAGCCGCACAGGCTGCGTCCTGAGCCCTCCTTCCCCACTCAAGCCGCCGCAGCAGGGGCAGGCTGTGGCTCTGGGGTCCCTGACGAAGGCATAGGGAGGGGGAAGGCCGCGTAGCTGCGTGAACAGCCAAGAAAAGTGTGTTCCTGCCCAACAGCCTGTGTGAAGGCAGCTCCAGGGGAAAGAGTTTGGACACACGGCACTGGCCCGGACAGCGAGTGGGAGCCAGCAGAAACTTGAGGCCACATGGAAGATACCGGGATCCATGCTGGGAGTGCAGGAAGTGGCCCAGCGGCGAGCCGAGACCGACGTGTGAGCCATGGAGAGTGTTCTGGCTGAGACGGGAGCAGCACCCGTGGGGCCTTGGAGGACAGGGGGAGGGGGGGCTGTCTAGTGTAAGCCAGTCCCCAGAAATGGTCGAGCCCCATCCCAGATGCACGCGTGCTATGACTATCTTCTTCGTCTGCGGCTTTCCCGTTCATTTTCTTTCTTTCTTTCTATTTTAAGATCTTATTTCTTTACTTGAGAGAGAGAGAGAGAACGAGAAAGAAAGCACAAGTGGGGATGTAGGGGTAGGGGCAGAGGGAACGGGAGAAGCAGACTCCACGCTGAGCAAGGAGCCTGATGCGGGACTCGATCCCAGGCCCCTAGGATCCTGACCTGAAGCAAAGGCAGATGCTTAACCGACTGAGCCACCCAGGCGTCCCCATCCTACTCATTTTCTTCACAGTGTCTTTGGACGAGCAGAATTTTACATCTTGGTGAAGTCCAATTTATCAAATCACCCTTTTGGGGTTACTATTGTTAATGTCCCGTCTAAGAAATCTTTTCCTGCCGCAAGGCTATGAGGATATTCCCCGGTGTTCTCTTCTAAAAATTACAGAATTCCCTTCACTCAATAATAAAAGGAAACAATCCAATCAACCCTGGGCCAAAGGCTTGAATGGGTATCTCACAAAAGAAGATATTCAAACAATAGTCAGCTGCTCAAATGCATCACCAATCAAGCAAGTGCGAGTTAAAACCACAATAAGAGGGGCGCCTGGGTGGCTCATTCGGTTAAGTGTCTGCCTTTGGCTCAGGTCATGATCCCAGGGTTCTGGGATCGAGCCCCTCACCCGGCTCCCCGCTCAGCGGAGAGCCTGATCCTCTCTCTCCAACTTCCCCTGCTTGTGTTCCCTCTCTGGCTGTGTGTGTGTCTCTCTCTATCAAATAAATAAATAAAATCTTAAAAAAAAAAAAACAAAAACACACAATAAGATGACGCCACACGGCTACAGAGGGGCTAAAATTAAAAACCTGACTGTGACCACACTACATATTGAGTGGGCTGCAGAGGACCCCAGGCTCTCACACCTAGCTAGGGGGAGATGGACCCCAGGACGACTGTTTTAGAAAACAGCATGGCGGTTCCTTATAAATTCAACGCATATATTACAACGCAATCATTTCACTCCGAAGCAGTCATCCAAGAGGAGAAAAAAAAAAAGCCCATGTCCGCGCACAGGCTTGTACTCAGATGTTCATAGTAAGTTGATTATATTGCAGCCCAAGATTGCGAACATCCAGATGCCATCCAAGGATGAATGGATAAACAATTATTTTTTGTACATACACAGACACCTCTAGGATCAAACACCATGTAGCGGTAAAATGTAATGAGGGTGGCTGGGTGACGGACACTGGGGAGGGTATGTGCTATGGCGAGTGCTGTGAAATGTGTAAGCCTGATGATTCACAGGCATGTACCCTGGGGCAAATAATACATTATAAGTTAATAAATTTAAAAAATTAAATTAAAAAAAAGTAATGAGCAACTCACGTGGGCAACAACACGGGTGAAACTCCGAACCGTTAAGCCGAGTGAAGGAAGTCCGACACAAGAGCGCGGACAGCAGAAATGGGCCATGTCTAGAAAGTTCTAGAACAGGCAGAGCTGATCGACAGTGAGACAAAGCAGATCTGCGGTTGCCTGGGAAGGAGCCGGAGGGAGCGCCATCTTGCCGGGAATGTGAATTACCTAAGTACGTACATCGTCAAAACGGAGTGGACACTTTCGATCTGTATGTCAACTGTGCCTCGATGAGGCCTGTAGTTCTTTGCGGGGGGGGGGGGGGCGGGGGGGAGAAAAAAAAGTCGCCGGGTGTATGAACAGGGGGAGCACATGGACCCAGGTGAGGGATGGAAGTGTTGAATCCCTATCTCGCACACCTGCAACAAATATAATCACACCGGGTAGTAACTAGCTGCATTTAAAAGAGAAATTTGTAAAAAAAAAAAAAAATTTATGTTGACTATTTTTTAATTAATTTTTTAAGACATGTTTCTGCTCATTTATTTTATGTATTTATATTGAAATATATTTAACTTACCCCATGGTGCGAAGGTAAGGGCCCAATACGTTGATGTGATACATTTATTTTTTATTTTTTTAAAAGATTTCATTTATTTATTTGATAGAGAGAGTGCACAAAAAGGGGGAGCAGCAGGTAGAGGGAGAAGCAGACTCCCTGATGAGCAGGGAGCCGGACGAGGGGCTTGATCCCAGCACCCTGAGATCATGACCCAAGCCGAAAGCAGATGCCCAACCTATGGAGCCACTCCGGCGCCCCAGACGGGATACATTTATAGACGGTAATATGAATAGCACTTTTATCAGCTCACATAATCATCCCTTCTTTCTCGTGGTGGAAGTAGTTATCGTCTACTGGCTACAAGTTTGTACCCTTTGATGACATCTCTTCTATTTTCCTATTTTCAAATGGAGTGGTTACCAAATAAGCAAGGGATGTGGGAGAAGAGAGAGAGGCATCACAGGCTGCTGGAAGGTTCCATTCAGTCGTCATCCCCCAGAGATCTGTCGACCCCTACTGTGTGCTATTCCAGCCTCTGAACAACGGAAGCAGGTGAGATAGCGTCCCATCCATCTAGAAGCCAACGGTCATTGTGTACGCGCGTGCGTGTGTTGCACTTCTCTAGAAGTTAGCTCCATCTTTCCCAATGACCAACAAAAAATGTTATAGCATTTAAAAAAAGAAACAGCCACTCAGCCACCTCTTGGCTCCCCCACCCCGGCCCTGGTCCTTGGGACCTGCGTCGAGGAGGCCCCGGTGGGAGGCAGGTGAGGCAGGACAGGGTGTCTAAGAGGACTCGGTGACTGTGGGCCGGCCTCCAGCAAGGCCCAGCGTGCGGATGCCGGCTAGGTTTCCCCAGCCCTCACCAGGCCTCACTGCCTCCTTCCTACAGACCGCACGGCTGGCTGGGGCCTCCAGCGTGGCCCCACGATGCCTGAGCTGCCGGTTTCTGGCCGCACTTGTTACCCTTTGCACAAACCCGGAGAGCAGCTGATCTCCTTAATGTGTGTGATAAGCCAGTCCCACCTCAGTCGCTTTCTCTTCAATGGACGGAAGAACGACACTGACCGGCCCTAACCTAAAATGCCGGCATTCCTCCGACAGGCTCAAAGACCCGCCAGAAGGCCAGAACTCTTCACTGATGTCCCCACTTGTCACTCCAGCCCCAGGAGCCTGGCGGGCTGCAGGGATTTGCTTCGCCCCATTTCGCCCCTGTTGGAAGAAGGGTTTTGAAGAGGGAGACGGAAGTCCCCAAGTCGGGGCTTCTCGCTGCCGTCCACAGGGCCGAGGGCCCTTCCTGAGAGTGAAGCATCGGGATCCCCATTTTACAAGTGGGGAAAGTAAAGCTCAGAGATCACATGATATGACCAGGGCCGCACAGCTTGCCATTCGGCAGGAACTGGATTCCAGAGCTTCAGGTTCCAAAAGGAAGTCGTAGCGCGTCATGCCATTTTCTCCTTAACGGACCTCAGAATCGTGAAGGAAATGCCTGGTTTGCTGTTAGACAGGAATGAATGAATGAATGAATGAATGAATGAATGAATGGAAGGAACAGGAGGAGGTGGGAAATGTACACAGCTTCAGGGGGCATTTGCAGAGAGCCCGAGATTATTCCCTGACTCAACCTCCCCACTCTCCCTGGAGCCCTTGCTGGGTTCAGCATCTGGCTCAAGGGGTCCCAACTAATCCAGAGTTCTGGAGGCCTGGAGCTGAGGAACAAGCAAGACCATCCAGACGTCTGGTTGCTGCACGTGTGTGTGTGTCTGTGTGTGTGTGTGTCTGCGGGGGGCGGGGAGGACACGTGCAGAGTGAGGGGACCTGCAGGAGGAGGGAGTGTGCAATGGGTGAGGACATGTGGGTGCTGAGTGGGCACGGGGATGGGCGTGTAGGAGAGGTATGGGTAGGGGTGGGAAGGTGTTGCACGGACAGGCGTGTGCAGGAGTCTGTGGGTGTGAGCAGGAGGGCTGAGTAGGTGTGCAAGTAGGCAGACGCACGGGAAGGTGTGCGGGAAGACAGTGTGCAGGAAGCCGGGGTGGGGGGCCTTTGAAGCAGTTGGAGGTGGTCTGGGTCTCAGCAAGGCCACAGTGGCGTGCTCTCCCGGGGGGACTAGTCCCAGCCTGGGGGGGTCACTGCCCCCCCAGTAAGCCTCCTCAGGATCTGACCCACTCCCTCCTGCCCACAGCCGGTAAAGAAGGGCCCTCACTGAACGCAAAAAGGGCACAGTGCTTTTCTTAGCATCTGAGCACAGCGAGGCCCGAGGAGGTTCTAGATGGTTCTGAAATTTCCACTCTCTCCCTGGCCCCATTGTAGCATCCTGGGGGTTAAGGGCTGGTCTGCTGTCTCATGAGCTGGGGTAAACCGAGGACAGAGCTAACAGGGAAACTGAGGTAGGGAGGAGGAAGGTTGAGGAGGAACATGCAAAACTAGAAGCAAAGTGAGCACAAAGGGGCTTCTCGCTGCTGAGAAAAGTGCAGGGGTCAGTCCTGGGGCAGGCTCCCGGGACAGACACAGTGGGCCTGCGGCCATCCCGAGCCCCACGGCGGCCTGACCAGGTCCTCCCTTGCCTCAGCAGGGCCCGGAGCCTGGGCCGAGCCCCACTGCCCAGACTGGACCTGAGGGCATCCGGCTGGCCTCTGCAACAATGTCCCAAGGGTCGCCCATGCCCTCTGGCCCCTGGAGAGGCAGCCACTGACCTCTGGGACAGTCGAGGCACCCTACTCTCGGTCAAACAGACGTCCACAGTCACGATCCTGAGAACCACAGACCACAGGACCGTCAGCTGAGAGCAGGACTGACGGAAGGTCTCGGCGGCCGGGCCGGCCAGTGTACGCCCGGGAGTATGTCCCTAGTGACGGCGCTTTGCGGGGGGAATGAACAAAGGAGCAGACTGACAAATGCTGGGCGGCCGGCACCGAAAACTTCCTCAGAGATCAAGCGGGCCAGCCTTCTGCCCATTTCCCAGGTGAGAAAACCGGGGCCTGGAGAGAAGATGGGACTTCTGCATCACAACCCAATGCCAAGGCTGCCGCGAGGTTCGGCCATCCCCCGCAAGGCCCCCACTTCCCTTCCGAAGGCTGGTTTACACTGAGCACTAGTGTGAACCTCACTTGGTTCTGGGGTCCAATGAAGATGGTATCTGCCGTGAAAAAGGGCTGAAGGGGAGACAGTACCTGGCTCAGCTTTGCTCCTGGCCTCGAGCGAAGGGGAGATGGGGGAGAAAGGCCCCTCTCTCTGTAAGAGGCCATTATTTGCCACCTCAGTCCGTCACAACGGGAGGCTTGTCAGCCCAGCTGGCTATGGAAACGGGACAGCCCCGGGCCATCTCCTCTGTCTTTGGTACCCTCCTTGCTCGCCCCCCTCAGAAAGAGGAATGATAGGACCCAACCCACATTTCTAGCCCCTCCTCCTCCTTCCATAGCGCTATGCTCTAAGCCACCAGAAGACACCCCGCCCCCAGGAAGTCCCCTGGTTCACACCTCTTCGGCTTTGTGCACCTCCCTCTGCCTGGGCTACCCTTTCTGCAAGGGGAAAAAATTCTTCAAGGCTCAGAACCTGTGGCAGCCTCTCCGCCCAGCCTTCCCTGGAGTCCTACCGACAGTCCGTCGTGCTCCACTCTCCAGCTCCCTGCGGGTCACCGTGCGAGGGGTGCCTCCAGCAGAGCTCCACTGTTCTTTCTCCACACAACACCCCACTGCCCTGCTCCATGGGGAGACACGGTGCTCACGCACAGCCCCCGAACTGGGGTTGGAATACAGTAGGTGCTCAATAAATGCACGGTGACTTACGCTGACACCTTCTTCCAGCTGCCTCTTCTGGAGCTGGCATAAAGAGTAGAAGGAGGGGCAAGGATGGAAGGGGAGGAATGTGGGAGGCGGGCGGCGGGGAACCACAGCGTGGTCTGTTAACAGTGGGAGAGGAGAGAGAATGAATTCATTTCCTCCCTGTAGGTAATGTGCCCGTAAATACTCACAAACCATGCAAGTTCTCTCAGCCTTCCCATTAAAGACAAATGCATAAATAAACCGGTCTACCCAGGGGCTCTGCACACAGGCTGTTGTTCCTGTCCTAGAATAGCAGGGTGACTGTTTCTTCAGTGGCACCCCTCCCCCCCGCCACAGTCCTAGAGGGCGTCCAGAAGTGGGTGACTGGGAGACCAAGCGCCAGGCTCAGCGGGAGGTGGCGGGGGTCACTCCGGAATGGAAGTGGGGTTGCCTCCAAGACCCGGGCCATTGCTGACCCCGCGGCGCAGAGACTGGAACGAGCGGCCTCATTTACCATTTACCAGGCATGAGCTTGACCCCGTGTGCTCCCCAGCCCCACACCCTGAACACCCGAACGCCCCCTGGAGGGTCCACAGGTCACACGCAGAGGCCTCTGTGCTCCCAGTGGACCCCTTGCTAAGGAGAAAACAAATGGTTCCCAGAAATGCTAGAGAGGTCTGACTTACGGAGAGGGACACAGAAGGTCTGGGACAGCCACAAGAGGGCCAGTGTCTCCGGGACAGTGGCAACCAGGGCCCGTCCTGAATAACCCACAGCTCCCTCTCAGCATCTTCTCCGAGCACACAGGGCAGGGCAACCATCTAGACGGTGCAGGCCCAAGGTGTGTGGGGCGCTCTCCCTCCCCAGCTGACCGCGCAAACTTCTGCAGCACCAACAGGGAGCTCAGGCCCGAAGCCCAATCCTGTCAACGGGCTCAGGACATGAACCAAATGCAGGAAAGCGAGGTTAGCTGGGACTCACTTAACTGACCCCCGGAAGGACAACGGCAAACCTCTCAGAGCCCTTGCCCGCCGAGGAGCTCATTTGCTTTTAATCTTCACGGCAGCCAGAGGAGACAGGGGACTATGTGTCATCTCCATTTTACAGATGGGAACACTGAGGCCCAGAAATAGAGTCTTGCAGGGAATGCAAGTGGTGTCAGGAGTCACACTGGACATTCCGGCCCTGGGGTCTAGCCACAAAGCAACCTGTGTTCGGAGGAGAGAGGTCGAGCAAAGTAGAAAGAAACTGGGGCGCAGGGGCTTGGGATCAGGGTCTGTTTGATATTCTGGGAGAATGGGGGTTGTGTGTGTCATTTTTTTTTAAGATTTTATTTATTTATTTGAGAGAGAGCATGAGCAAAGCAGGGAGAGGAGCAGAAAGGGACAAGCAGATTCCTTGCTAAGCACAGAGCCTGATGTGGGGCTTGATCCCATGACCCTGAGACCATGCCCCAAGAGTCAGATGCCCAACTGACTGAGCCACCCGGCGCCCCTATGCGTGCCATGAAAAAAATATATATATATATATATATATATATGAGGGCACTGGTGTGCAATCCACGTGCATCATTACCTCACTTCATCTCAACAGCAGCTCTGGAAGCAAAGCTTACTACGCCCAATTCACAGATCAAGAAACTGAGGCTCATGACGCCTAATGGTCCTCTGGCGGGCCACGATTCAAATCCGGGCCAATTTATCACAGCCACTTCTGCCGGCTTCAAGCCCGGCTCTTCCACTAGCTGCAGTGACAGGGACCAGGTCCTTCACCTGGCGGACCTCAATTTCCACGTCCGTCAAAGGGTGCCTTCCTGAGCCCCAGCCCGCCCAGGTGGCTGGGAAGAAAGGAAGAGAGGGCAGCCAGTGCGAAGGGCCACCGCGAAGCACACAGCCCCCGCCTCAGGCTCTCAAGTCCAAGTACCAGCTGCGAGGAGAGGACTGACATTTACAACAGCGCGGCCCGACGCCCCCCAGGAGGCTTGGCCAGCAAAGAGATTCAATTATGGTCATTATGGTGCACTTAGGAAAACCAGGGAGCAGGCTAATACATTTTAGAAAGATCTGCAACAACAGAGGTTGAATCCAAACGCGTTTTCTACTTAACCCTCAGTTAAACAGAAAATCCATTTAACCACAAGGCAAGGCTGTCTTTCCGCTCCGCAGTCAATTACTTTGTATCTTACCGCCTGCCCCATTGAGGTATATTTTTATCACCCTTAAGCCGCCTTGGAATAAAAAAATAAGTTCATTGATGGAGAGAAAGATGTCCGAAACCCCTGTGGGTCTGAGCCCTGGCTCAATACCCTCCAACCTCTTACCCCCTCCCACGGACAAGGCAGGAAGGGATTGCTTGTATTCATCACTGCTGAAGAAGCCTTGGGGTCCCTCAGAAACAGCGCCCCAGGGGGAGTGCCAATTCACACCTCACCCCCTCCCTCCCCCTGACAGAGAGCAGACCGAACCTCTGCAGCCACTGGAAGCTTCCAGAAAGAGGTTAGAGAAGGGATGTTCTTAGCATGAACCACAGAGGCTGGATTCCTTGAGCTCCGGCGGGACTACCACAGATGGGACGTACTTAAACCAAAAAAAAATCCTTCGTGGTCCACACCAAGTTCCCATTAACTGGGCAGCCTGTGGCTTTATTTGCTCCAAGGCCTGCAGCAACCCGTCCAGGGGGCACGCAGCTGACAGTGGGCAGTGGTGGGGGACCCCCAAGCCAGGGCTGCTCAGGGAGGAGTCCGCAAAAATGTTCCGCAGCGGGGGCGCGATGGGAGCGGAAAACAAGCAAGAAGCCCAACCAACCTGCTCTGAAGGTACCTCTGCGGACCACGGGCCTGACTGGGAACAAAAGCAGGAAACAATGGGCCTCTTGTCCTGGGGTGAGGAGATGGGGATCTGCATGATGTCTCTTCCCTCCTTTCCCAAGCTCTATAACATCATCGCTTTATTGTCTTAACGACATTTATTGTCTTAACAACAATAGTATGCACACGCACACCAAGGGCTCGACTTTTCTTATCTTTGGGAGTAATCAGGTGGTTTGATCAGATTTCAAGTTCATTGAAATGGAGGGGGGACACACTGAGAATTTTTCATCTCTGACTAGGAGAGGATGCTTAGTAAAGGACGGAGGGGGGGAGAAGGGGAAGGGGGCAGGGAGGGAAGGAGAGTGGGTGGACTTCTGAGGACTTCTCAGGGCCACAGGGCCTCCCCAGGCTGGGGGAGCCAGCTCTACTGCCCCAGGGGTCCTCGCTCCCCCTCTTGGGTGGGGCGGCCCCCTGCAGGCCTGGGTGCTGTTTGGACAACCGGCAGCACAAAGCCCAGCCTCGGGTCTGAGGCCCCCCTGCTCCCCAGCCTCCTTGCACTCACCCAGCATGGGGACCCACTGCAGCTCAGTGTGAGGACCCAGTGTGGCTCCCAGGGACAGGCCCCAGCAGCTCCTTGCAGGGACAGAGAGCAGATTTTGCACCCGCCCCTGCCCTCTCTCCTGGGACACACTTGCCTCTTGCTTCAAGTTCAGTTTGAACAGATGTTGTGTTCCTAAGAAGCCCTGTCTTTGAAGTCTGGGAGAAAATCTCAGCTCCAAAGGGACATTTCCTACCTTAAAGGCTCTCCGGGGAGTCTCGGCAGAAATAAAACCCAAAAGCCCTGGATTTTTATCTCTTGGTATTTATGAGATTTTTCATTAGAACGGCTGCCTCCGCAGATTGCTCTGTGGAAAAGAAACAGAAGGAGCGAGAAGGAGGGAGGGAGCACAGGGATCCCACTGAGCAGGGCTGGACACGTCCCCAGGAGGGATGCAGCCTCACAGCCACCAGGAAAACTGCACTGGAAGGATGGAGCTTTCTAGAATGCCAGACACCGTACACAGCCAGTTCTCAGAACCTGGTGGGCCAAATACCTACCCGCTCAGGTTCTGCCCCCACCTCCTGCCTCAGCCTACCCTGGACACGTGGAAGGCCCGTCTGCCCCCATCCCACCCAGACTCTACCTGGTCATACAGGGTATGACCACCGCATCTCTTCCAGAATGTTCTGTCCCCTCGCAGCCCCTCCCAGCAACACCCTCTTAGAAAACACCTCCCTATTGGTGCCCAGCGGGAGCGGCTGGGGTAAGGTATGGGTCCTAGGGGACAGATTGTCCGTAGGGTATTTAAAAACCAACAGAAAACCGACTAAAAGCTGAAGATTCTAAACAATGTCAGTGATAAATCGCTCTGCCTTGAAAAAAAGTCTTTGAAGTTCTCAACAACTGCTGTAGCCGCTGCCGTGTTCCCCTCTTTCCTAGGCAATTGGACTACTTTCCATCCCTGTAACTTATTTATTCCTAACAAGAGGTCCGTTCCTCCGAATCCCCTTCACCTATTTTGCCCATCCCCCACCCCGTCCCCGCTGGCCTCCTCTGGTTTGTTCTCCAGATTCATGAGTCTGTGGCTGCTTTTGTTTGTGTATCTGTTCTTTCATTTGTTTTTAGATTCCACGTGGAAGAGAGAACGTGCGGTGTTTTTGCTCTTCTCTGACTTCTTTCACTTGGCATAACACCCTCTAGGTTCTGCCATGTTGTTGCAGAAGGCAAGAGCTCGTTCTTTTTGCTGGCTGGGTGATAGCACATCACACACACACACACACACACACACACACACACACACACACACACACATCTTCTTTATCCATTCATCTGTCAGTAGACACCTAGGTTGCCTCCATATCTTGGCTATTGCAAACGATGCTGCTGTGAACCCAGGCGGCAGACATCTTTTCCAAGTAGTGCTTGCGTATTCTTTGGGTCAATACCCAGTAGGGCAATTACTGGACCGCACGGTATTTCTATGAGTAATTTTCTGAGGAACCTCCATAGTGTTTCCGAGAGTGGCTGCCCCAGTCTGCACTCCCCACAACAGTGCATGAGGCTTCCTCTTCCTCCACATCCTCGCTGACCCTTGTTGTTTCTTATCTTTCCGATACTAGCCATTTTGACTGGTTGTGAGCTAATGTCTCACTGTGGTTGGGATTTGCATTTCCTGGATGGTGAGTGAGGTTGAGCATCTTTTCATGTGTCCGCTGGCCATTGACACATCTTCTTTGGAAAAATGCCTGTTCAGTTTCTCTGCCCATTTTTTTTTAAATCAGAATAGTTGTTTCTCTGGTGTTCATTTTTCTAAGTTCTTTAGGTATTTTTGATATGAACGCATTATCAAATATAGTATTTGTAAATATCTTTTCTCATTCAGGAGGTTGCCCTGTTGTTTTATGGATGGTTTTCTTGGCTGTGTAAAAAAAGCTTTTTTATTTTTGTGCTGTCCCAATAGTTTTTGTTTTTGTTTCCCCTGCCTGAGGAGACAGATTCATAAAAAGAGTTGCTAAGGCCAATATCAGAGAGATTACTGCCTATGTTTTCTTTGAGGTTTATGGTTTATGGCTCACCTTTGGGTCTTTAATCCATTTTGAATTTATTTTTGTGTGTGGCATAAGAAAGTGGGCCAGTTTCATTCACTTGCATGTAGCTGTGCAGTTTTCCCAACACCATTGTTGAAGACACTGTCTTTCCCCCATTGTCTATTCTTGCCTCCTTTGCCATAGATTAATTAACCATATAAGTATGGGTTTATTTTCAGGCTCTCTATTCTTTATTTTTATTTTTTAAATTTAAACTCAATTACTTAACATATAGCATATTATGAGTTTCAGAGGTAGAGTTCAGTGATTCATCAGTTGTATATATCACCCAGTGCTCATTATATCACGTGACCTCCTTAATGCCCATCCCCCAGTTACTCCATCCCCCCACTCCCCTCCCCTCCAGCAACCCTCAGTTTATTTCCTGTGATTCAGAGTCTTTTATGGTTCGTCTCCTTCTCTGATCTCCTCTTGTTTTATTTTCCCTCTTTTTCCCAACATTCCTCTGTTTTGTTTCTTAAATTCCACACAAGAGTGAAATCATATGATAATTATCTTTCCTTGATTGACTTATTTCGCTTAGCATAATACACTCTAGTTCTGTCCATGTCATTGCAAATGGCAAGATTTCAGTTTTGACAGATCAGTAATTTTCCATTAGGTGGATAGATTAGAAGATAGATAGATACCACGTCTACTTTGTCCATTCATCTATCAGTGGACATCTGGGCTCTTTCCATAGCTTGGCTATTATGGACATTGCTGCAATAAACGTCGGGGTGCGGGTGTCCCTTCGGATCACTACATTTATTTCTTTGGGGTAAATCCCTAGTAGTGCAATTGCTGGGTCATAGGGTAGCTCTATTTTCAACTGTTTGAGGAACCTCCATACTGTTTTCCAGAGTGGCTGCACCAGCTTGCATTCCCACCAACAGTGCACGAGTGATCTCTTTTCTCTGCATCCTCTCCAACACCTGTCATTTCCTAATCATTTCTAATCCAGTCATTTCCTACTCATTCCTAATCATCCTAATCATGGTGTGAGGTGGTATCTCACTGTGGTTTTGATTTGTATTTCCCTGATGCCAAGTGATGTTGAGCATTTTTTTCACGCATCTGTTGGCCATTTGTATGACTTCTTTAGAGAAATGTCTGTCTGTGTCTTCTACCCATTTCTTAACTGGATTATTTATTCTTTAGGTGTTGAGCTTGAAACGTTCTTTGTAGATTTTGGATACATTGGGCTCTCTACTCCGCTCCACTGATCTACTTATCTATTTTTGTGCCAGTAGTATATTTTTTTGATTACACCTTTGAAGTATATCTTGAAATCTGTGATTGTAATAACTCCAGCTTTGTTCTTCCTTAAGATTGCTTTGGCCATTCAGCGTCTTTTGTGGTTCCATACGAATTTTAGCATTATTTGTTCTAGTTCTGTGAAAAATACTATTGGTGTTTTGATAGGGAATGCATTAAATCTGTAGACAGCCTTGGGTGGTATGGACATTTTAACAATATTAATTCTACCAATCCATGAGTATGGTATATCTTTCCATTTGTTTGTGTCACCTTCACTATCTTTCATCAATGTCTTAGGCGAGTTTTAACAATATGTATGGAAGCTTCAAATGAGCACAGTTTCATTACTTAGAGTTTAACAGACACTGTGTTTACATGGAAGTTAGTTCAAAGAACACCACTTATAGAGCCAGACCCAAGGCAAGCTGATTCTGCTAAGCACATTCATTTCAAGAATAAGGATTCAGAATCTCTGGAGTTTTCATCTCCAGCCCCTATGCCACTAGTTATTCTCCCACGTAAACAGTAGGTTTGAACTAGCCAATGATAGCGCAGTGATTGTGAGGATGAAGACGAAGAAATTGGCTCCATCACCAGCGCTGCCATGTCTGCACAGGTAGGTCATCCTCTAAACTGTGTGGAGTACACTCTCCTGGAACCTTCCTTGAGTGTGTCTTTATTTTTTCAAAATATCCATTAATGTCATTAAAAAGTACGAACCCATTACTTTTTCCTTTTTTGTGCTCTACCGTTTCTTTGTCAACCGGCCTGGTTACCTATGTGAAGTCCGCTAAAAGGAAAGTTTCAATCTCCGTGTTTCTTGTCCAGCCATTATGAGAATTAATTTTATTTCATTGGTATTACCAAAAAATAATTTTGTGGCCTATAGGAGGCAAGTACCAAAAAAAAAAAAAAAAATTAGTGGCAAAAACCCAGCTGCCGTTTTATTTTATGTCAGGCACTGACAGCTTTATAGTGCTTTCCTTCAGAGCAGTCACTATGCCCAGGTCTTACTCTCGGAGCTACCATCTCTTCTTCATTCTGTGCCACTCAACAGCTCCCAGGACACGGCAAAAATAAGATCCGTCTGTCCTAGTGTCCGGGATGGGCCACCCACTGGGCGGCTCCAGATAGCTACCAATGGGCAACTTCCCCAGGTCTCCAAAGACCCTGCATCCCCCATCATCTTCTCCATCTACACTCACTCCCTAGATGATCTCATTAAGGCCTGGGGTTTGAAATACTCTCTACAATAAACTATGACTTCCAAATTTGTCTCTCCACCCTGACCTCACCCTGCACTCCAGGTCTGTACCTCCATCCACATTCTTGCCACCTCCATTTGGATGGCTAATGAATGCTTCAACCTAAAATGCCCCCAAACAGAAGTCAGTATGTTCTCCCTCCTCCTCCAGCCAAAGCCTAGCCCACCCAAGGCTCCCATCTAGAGGCACTCAATGGTCATTCTTGATTCCTCCCCCACCCCATCCGACGCATCAGTGGCTCTGTCAGCTCTTTCAAAATACATCCCAAGTGCTTGGGCTTCTCAGCACCTCTGTCGCCATCTTGTCTTTCCAGATCACTTCCTCTCATGCCTGGATTCTAACATCAACCTCCCCTCTGGTCTCCCCGTCCCTATGGCCTGTTCTCCACCCAGCAGCCAGAGTGATCTGGTAACATGTCAATTTCATTCCGTCTCTTCTGCGCGTACTGGCTTCCCATCACACAGGATCAAAATGCAAAGCCCTCACCCTGGCTAGAGTTCCTCTGCTTCCACGCCAGCCTCACTCCAGCACGCTGTCCTCTCGCTGGTGCTCCAACATGTCAGCCACCCACCTGCCTAATGCCCTGACTCTTGCTGTTCCCTTCACCAGGAAGGCTTCTCCCCAAGACGCAAGTCAAGGCTTCACTGACATCTGATCAGGAAAGCCTTTCCAGGGCCCCTTACCTGAAACAGCAAACCCCTGGCCACTCTTTCCCTTCCTGCCTCTCATTCTGCCTGACTTTTGGTTTATTGGTTTGGTCTCTCTCTCTCCCCAAATAGAAGATAAGCACCACAAGGATGGAAACTTCACCATCTTGTTCACTACGATATTCTCAGCATGTAGAACAGTACCGGGCGCACAATAGGGGCTGAATGTGTACTTGCTGAATCAATGAATGTGGGCTCACATTCGCTATTTGCCTTCAAACTACCTCTGGATGAGGTATTGTCACACGCCCGTCCTGCAGATATGGAAGCTAAGAAGCAGAGAACAGGAGGGATTTACCCTCATGATCCCTCAAGAGAGATCTACAATCAAAACAAGGGCTCCATAGAACAGGAAATCAGTAGAGAAAATCAACAAAACCAAGAGCTGGTTCTTTGAGAAGATTGATAAAATCGACAAGCCTCTAGCCCGGCTGACTAAGAAAAAAAGGGAGAAGACACAAATTACTAATATCAAAACTGAAAGAGGGCATATCACCAGGGCTCCTATGAATATCAGAAGGTTAAGAAAAGAATACAATTACTAATTCTAGGTCCATAAATTTGATAACTTGGATGAAATAGACCAAGTCCTGGAAAGACACAATCGCCCCAAACTCATACAAGAACAGACAACTTAATAGGCCTGGATCTATTAAATAAATTGAATCAATAACGAATAACCTTTCAAAACAGAACACAGGCCAGATTCACTGATGAGTTCTACCAAACGTATAAGGAAGAATGCATACCAATTCTCAAAAATCTCTTCCAGAAGAGACAAGCAGAGGGAATGCATTCTAACTCAATCTATGAAACCAGCAGTAATCTCATACCAAATCCAGACAGAGAAAAGAAACTTGTGGACCCAAACCTACATATAGATGTTTAGGGCAGCTTTATTCTTCCTTTGGAAGCAACCAAGATGTCCTTCGGCAGGTGCATGGATAAATAAACTGTGGGTACATCCAGATACTGAAATACTATTCAGCGTGAAAATTCAGACACCTGCTACAGCACGGATAGACATTGAGGACATTACGCAAAGTGAAATAAGCCAGCGACACACACACCTGCACACACACACACAAAATAACCCCAAAACACAAATACTGTATGATTCCATTTATATAAGGTATACTCAGAGGACTCCAAATCATAGAGACAGGAAGAAGAAGGGGTGTTGCCAGGGGCTGGGAGGAAAAGGGGAGCAGGGCGTTAGTGTTTAATGGGGATAGAGTTTCAGTTTTACAAGAGGAAAGGAGTCAAGGGGATGGATGGCGGGAATGGCCGCACGACAATGTGAATCTATTTAACACATCTGAACTATATACTTAAAAATGGTGAAAGCAGTAAATGATATGTATATTTTACCAAAATAAAAAACTTGGGGAAATGAACAATTGAGTCATGAGAAGACACGGAGGGAGCTTAAAGCATATTTCTTTCTCTCTCTCTCTCTTTTTTTAAGATTTATTTATTAGAGAGAGAGAGAGTGCTCTCACGCAAGCGAGTAACCGCCAGAAGTGGGGAGGGGCAGAGGGAGAGGGAGAGAATCCTCCAGCAGGCTCCCCGCTGAGCTGAGAGTTGGATGTGGGGCTCAATCTCAGGACCCCGAGATCACAACCTGAGCCAAAATCAGGAGTTGGACACTTAACCGACTGAGCCACCCAGGTGCCCCTTAAATGCGTATTTCTAAGTGAAAAAAGTAATTCTGAAAAGGCTGCATCCTGTATGATTCCAACGATTGGACATTCTGGAAAAGGCAAAAGTATGGAGACAGTAAAAAGATCGGTGGCGTAGTGGGGAGGGAGGGATGAATTGGCGGGGCACAGAGGATTCGCAGGGCAGTGTAAACGATTCTGTAGGACACAATCGCGGTGGTTACGTGACACATTTATACATTTGTCCAAACCCACAGAATGAACTGGAACGTAAACTACAGGCTTCGGGAGATCAGAACGTGTCAATGGGGCTTCTGTGGTGTGGGCTCTCAATAGTGGGGAAGCTGTAGGGGAGTGAAGACGTGGAGAGTGTCAGAAGTCTCTGCACTTTGCCTCAACTTTGCTGTGAACCCTAAACTGCTCTAGAAAATAAAGTCTATTAAAAAAAAAAAAAAGCTTCAGGGTCTAGAGCTCGCTCTCCTCCCTCCATCCCACAGGGCCCTTCATCCTAACAGAACCCCGCCCAGACCCCAGGGAGGGAGACACCTTGGAGACCCCCAAGGCCCAAGGGGAGGACGTCACTCATTTCTTCTCACATCGGCAGCTCTGGGCGGGTCATTAAACCAAACCCCGACTAACAATAGCACTGCCGGCTCATCTGGGCTTTTCCCTTTATTTTTAGGCTGTTAATGAGAAGATATTATTTCATACTCTTAACTAATAAAAGAGGCAGCCGGATCAGCAGAGTGACCAACAGACCCGATGGGAAGAAGAACGACATACCTAATAGCTGTGTGACCTTGACATACCTGATACCTAATAGCTGTGTGACCTTGAGCAAGTCACGTTCCCTCTCTGTTGCTGACAGGCGTCTGATAACGGTGTTCCGGTGTTCCTACTCCTCCCTCTTCGCCACACCTGGCAGTTTGAAAGTGTTTCAGGTGTGATTCACAGTGTGAATAGAAGTCATTACTAAAACAACAACAATAATAATAATAAGGCCTCTTCAGGGCACGTTCTGCTCAGTTTTGCGACGGGAGCCGAAAAGCAATGATTTGCTCCGTCTTTAGACAAGGAAAATGAAGACTTATCAGTACCTCTCCATGATGTCGAGGACCAGTCACCCCACAGAATGAACGGGTCTGTCTGGCCTAGCTCTCACAGCCCACAGTGTCAGGGAGAGGGAGCGTCTCCCGGGGAGAAGCTCCACAGGCTTTGTCTCCTCCTGGGGACAAGGTTGCATCCGGCCCTCAGATGAACCTTCTTGTGTAAATTTCAAACACTTGCAAAAGAAAGGAAGGAAAAGGTTTGGGATGGAAAGGATCCAAGAGGGCAGAAAAAGACCAGGTTGCTGTCAGGAGTTACATACGGACACAGGGCTGGCCCGAGGCCAGAAAGTTCTGGCAGGCGTTGGGTGGAGTGAGCAGGAAACTGGGGTGGTGAGAACCTGTCATCGTGTCCCCTCACACACGTGTCCCGGCCAGAGCGTGACGGGGAAGCCAGGGGGGAGAGGAGGCCCGGGGGCTGAAACTCGGGGCTCATGCCCCACCTTGCACCCCATAATGATACCCGCCCTTTCTGGAATGTTGCCTCCTTCCTGGGTGACGGGCTACACACCTGATATTCATCATCTCATTGAATCTTAACCACGACGCCCGCAATTGCAACAACTGTCTTCTTACATTAGGAGAATAAGCGGAGTTCATCTGCCCGAGCTCAAAAGTAGCTAAATAACAGCCCCAAAGTTCATCTAGTGCCAAAGCTATGCTCTCCCTCCTGCATGAAACTGCCCCCCGATTTCTCAATGCTAGCTGGAAAATGATGCATATAGCAAGAGTGAATCCTTTTTCTATCCAGCCAACAAAAAGATGAGAGCTTGACTCCAACCAGAATCACCAGACCCCATGCTGCGTTGGCTGCATGAATAGAAGTATAAGGTCTGGACCGAGGGAGGCACTGGTCCCACCCACCTTGGCTGGGGTCAGAACACAGCCGAGCTCTGGCCTCGGCTCTGAGGGTTGAACTGTGAAAATGCCCAGTTCAGGCTACAGTCCCCCCAGAGGAGGGTCAGGGGAACAGGAAGTCAGGAGTGCACCGAGACCTGCATCCTTGGAGGGAGGCAGAGGTAGCGATGACCTTTCAGCAGCAAAGGGTAAAGTGTGTGAAGTGGGGATGCCCGAGAGCAGCCTGGAGGGAAGGGGGTGATGCCTCTTCTCTGCGGGCAAGCAAACGGAGGGTAGCAGAAAATTCATTTCGGCTCAGCAGAATAAGACCCTTGAACCTGTCACAGCCTGCCGCAGGGCAGCCCAAGGCAGCACAAGCAGCAATGGAGGTCATGTGCCCCAAGTCCGCAGAGAGAGGTGGGCAGGAAACTGACAGCTATTTGCCAGGTCCCGTGGGCTGAAGATTCTGCCAAGCATTCAGTTGTCTTCAAGCCCCTCTCAGCCTTTGCAGAGCTGACCCTCGCTCAACCCCCTGCTCCTGGTGCAATGAGAGGCTTAGTGATGTACCTGCCTGAGGTCACACAGGGGAGCGAAGCTGTGGCTAGGACCCAGGTCTTGCTCCAGATCATCCTGGGGGTGGGTAGGAGATTCATCAAACTCAGCTGAACCACTGGCTTCCACTCTCACCTTTGGCATCTCCAAGTTCTTCCCAGGATTGGGGAGGATTGGAACATCTCCCTTACTGACTTCCCTCAATTCCATCACGATCTCTTTACCCCAATAACCACAGCTTTCCTTCAAGGCGGCATCCTCTTCATGCTGCACTGTTCTAGATCATTCTGGAAGTCTCCCAGCCGCCCTCATCTTCCTCTTAAAATCCAGGGACATTACGAGGTACGCTAGGATCACCAGGGAGCTTTAGAATAGACTAGGACTCCTCCAAAAGTTACACATAAAGCTATAGGAATCAAAAAAGCATGGTATAGGCTTAAGGATACACACATAGACCAACGGAATAGAACTGAGAGCCCCAAAACAAACCTAGACCCCATGACAGGTTGATTTTCCATAAGAGTGCCAAGACTATTCAATGGGAGACCAGTCCTTCCAACAAGTGCTGGAAGAACTGGATAATCACATACCCAAGAACGAAGTTGGACCCCTACCTCACACCATATACACAAGTTACCTCAAAATGAACCCATGACCTACATATAAGAACTAAAAACCATAAAACCCCTAGAAGAAAACAAAGGGGAAAATCTTTATGACCTTAGATTTGGCCATGGATTTTTAGGCCTGACACCCAAAAGCATGAGCAACAAAAGAGAAAGGAGATAAACTGGAACCCGGGTACAGGTTCTCCTGGGGCAGCCAGGCTTCTGTCACCCCATCCCTGCCACCAGCTTCTTGCTGTCAGATCCCAGGAACAGGAAGATCCCCACGCTTCCTAGAAACTGCTTTCACTAGCGTGCTCAGCCTGCTGCAGAGGGCTGGCTGGGGGGATTAAAACCATCAGGACACTTCCTTTTTTCCCTGAGCTCTGAATTCCACGCAAGGCGGTGGAGAATGCAGGACGAGGGCCACGACGAGTGTCACGGGGTGATGCCCTGAGTCCTGCGAGGGCCCTTGTGGATGCTGTGGGTGCCTCTGAGGGTACTCTGGAGGGTCACGGAGGGTGTACGGGTGCTGTCACTGGCAACATGGGAGGCCACCGCAGTGCTGCGGGGTGTGGCTGCAGACCTCGTAGGTACAGAAGGGTGCCCGCCACATGGGGTAGCTTTGAGGGCGCTGTGGGTGCTGGGGGGTGCGGTGGGGGTGTTGCGGCCAGCACAGTGTCCTTGGGACAGGAGCCCTGTGTTTAGGTCCCAGACTGACTGCTTTTTGGACATGAAACCCGGAATAATTTACAACTTCTCTGACTCCCAGCTACCCTCACCTATAAAGAGCTTATTAATACCTACATCTGGGGTATGGGGAAGATCAGCGATTATCTACAGGAAGAGTCCAGTAAATGTCGTCGGGAGGGAAGTGTAAACCACGAGATAAAGGCTCAGGAAGGCCTGTTTGCATCCAAGGTGGCCCCACAGCCCAGGGTGTCAGAAAAGAGAGCTGACACAACCCAGGTCCCCCTCACGGCCCTTTTATAGACCACGCGCGGAAAGAGGTATGTGTCTCCATGGTGACCTCCCTGTTTGGTCACAAACACCCGGCTCGACCATCCCAAGAGCCCCAGCCTCTTCCAGGGGGTCACCTTGGGAGGCCACATGATCCCGGGGGCTTCCGTCGTTCAAAGCAGGCAGGAGGGTCCTCCCCTCGTAGCCACCCAGTGAGGCGCAGGCTATCTGCCCATTTGACAGATGAGCAAACTGAGACCCTGGACACCAGATCACTCCTCCGGGGTCAAAGAGCTCCCGAAGAGCAGAGTTGGGACCCAGCCTCCAGCAGTCTGGGCCCCAAAGCCCAGCAGACATTTCCCACATTGGCCCGTGCCATCTGCCTCCCGCTGGCAGTCCTCTCTGTATTTTCCCGGGGACTCCACACTGATCCGTTTCTCAGCTAACGAGGGGCGGGAGGGTGAGGCCGAATCGCTTTGCTCCCCTTAAGCCCTCCTGAAGGTAAACCAAGAACGAAAGCACCCTTGCTGCTTTTCTCGGTGCTTAAAGAGATTCCTGCCTCTCACACACCAAGGCCCATGGTTTTCCCCGATGGAGAAACATCCCCAGCAGAAAAGTCCTGGGGAAGTTAAGCTTTTCCTGACTTGCTTCAGCGCCTTCTCCTGATTAAGAAAAGCTTGTGGGATCCTGGCTCTGCGATAAGGCCGCGGCTTCCTGTGGGGAGTGGGGCCAGCTTCCAGGAGGCTGTGGGTGAGAGTCTGACCCAGGCAGCTGGCTGGGTGGGGTGAGCCACACGACACGGGGGCCTCACGCTCCAGCCACTGGCTACCCAGGGCCCAGCCTGGCCTTGCGTTACGTTCCCCTGGGAGCCAGCCACTGTGCCGCGGATTCTGACCCGAGACATGCCGGCGGGCTGGCGGCACACTCCAGGAGTGAAAAGATGAGGGGGGTGTCAGCTCGGTGACTGGGAGAGTGACCCAGTGCTTCCCAAACACGGTGCCAGTGGCAGCTGGAACCACACGTGCCATCACATGGCGGGGCGTGGCACCCCACATTGTGTACACCCCATTGACCGTCACAGCAGCAATCTTGGGGTGGGAAGGTGGAGGGCGGGGTAGGGAAGGGTCTGTACCCCCCTGATGTTGCCTTCTCCCCAGAACAGCCCTCTGGGGAGAGTCATGCTCCCATTTTACAGATCAGAAAACCAAGACCTGCAGAGACCTCACGATGAGCCCCAAGTTTCAAAGCCAAAAATCTAGAATAAGGAAACAAATCCTTTTTATATCCTTTCCAGCAATGTGATTTCAAGAGATGATCTGGCTTAAAGGATTTGGTTAACCTTAAGATTCAAGTCGCGGAGGCACTCAAAGGAAAATGCACGAGAACTGTAGGGTCTTTCAGACGGGGCTTCAAAACTCTGTCATATCTCACTCGCTGCTGTGTGACCTTGGGCAAGTCACTTCACATCTCTGAGGCCCGGTTCTCTCCTCTCTAAGATGGAGGTGACTGTGGTGCCAAGACCGCAGGGCCGTTATGAGGACTGAATGGACGGTGCGGGGCCAGTGCTGAGCACAGCGCCAAGCATGCAGAAGACCTCAGTCGGTGTTGGTTGATCCGAGGCTTCTGTCAGCCGGGGCTCAAACTCAGTCCGCGTGCCTCTCAGAGTCTGTGGTCTTTCCACAGACGGTCTGAGGCAGCCTTTGGCCAACACTGGCAGTCAAATCTCCTCAGAGCTTCCAATATCCCTCCTCTCCACAGCCTTCCCCAAGCCCCCACCCCCTCTCTGCTTCCCTGCTGCCTCACCATACCCATCACTTCCTCTGGTTCACCCCAGGGCTGAGAACCTCAGAAACTGAAGCCATAAGGCCTGGGACAGAGACTCAAGTCACTACCGCCCATTCTACTGGTGAGAAAATGAGGCCCTGTGAGAGAAATGGCTTCTGAGGACCCTTGAGGGACAAAGGTGATCCAGACTGGGCCAGGGGACAGATGCCCTGGCTCTTCATTCAGGAACCTTCCATGAGGCCACACAGCCCATCACCAGTCCTGGGATTGTGGGCAGCCCAAGAAGCTTCCGGAACCCAAGAAGCAAACCAAGACTTTTCCTTTGTCATTTCCATCCTGGAATGGGAACTGTATCCAAAATAGAGTCTTAAGATAGAGAGTGGGGGAGTCATTCTAGAAAGGTCTTTTCTTCTCACAATCCCAAGACTATGGTGGGTGTGAAAGTGGGGAGAGGGGAAGCACTCCGCCTTCCCTGGGAGGGCTCACTGCCTCCCGTGCTTCAACCCTCACTCCCTGGACCGACCCTGAGGAGCGACCATGATGGGCGGCCCACTCGTGGGGCAGCCGCCAGCCCCAGTGAGACCCCCCCTTGGCGCCAGCCTCTCTCTCCTCACACCTCAGCCGTGCTCCCCAACTCTGAAGAAATGTCTGGGGTGGGGACAAGAGGGAAGCCATCCTTTGCTTGCCCTGCACTCGGGCACCAGCTGAAAGCTCTCTCACTTGGCCATGGAGGGTTTGTTGAGTAGAAAGAGAAGAGGAGAGAAGATCAGACTCTTATTTGAAGATGCCGCCATGTTGCCATGTGGCCAAATCATACCTGTTTCAACTGGTATCTGCTCCTTCCAGGAGACCCAGGATTCTCTTGAGGTGTCTTTCTGAGGGCTTCAGGATAAA
Organism: Nasua narica; assembly: GCA_028533885.1. NCBI lineage: Eukaryota > Metazoa > Chordata > Mammalia > Carnivora > Procyonidae > Nasua > Nasua narica. Next base: position 13,523,116 of record CM052815.1, read on the forward strand.
CTCTAGAAGGAGAAAAGAGAGACATAAATTTTAAAAAAGCAGCATCTCGTGGGGCCTGTGGCTGCTGGGGGCCACCTCAGTTCAGGCGTGCCCCGGCCCCTAGGTTCCTGCTCTCTCCTTCTCTCTCTGCAGGTGCTGAAGCCAGATGGGGAAGCAAGAATGACAGAACTAAGCACCCAGCCCCACGGAGGCTTCCAGGAGGGGTCCCCAGAGCCTACGGACCGGCACATATTTTCAGTCTTCCGGAATCGGCCCAGGAGCCTGTATGATGTGGCGTGATGACGTCACACACGCTAATCACAATATCACATCACGTGTCTTTGCTTCTGGCTAGAACATTACCAACCCGTCCTGGAAACTCCACTCTCCTTGGGCGGAAAAAAAAAAAAAAAGGCTTTCTGAGTAACAGTGAAAACGCGAAGGAGAATTAATCATGGCTTAATGAATGCAGGCTTTGGGGGCAGACCAACATTTTCCAGATCTGGTATCCACGAAGAGATAAAGAAGAAGAGGAGAGGTCTTCGGTAGTGAAAAAAACAACTCAGCCCCCGAGGGCAGGGGCCAGAAGCCCAGCCTCTCCCCCGCTTCCTCCCCGTCAGTTTGATGGACAGCCCCTGGGTCACAGGACACGGATCAAATTCGCCACGTCCAGGCCACATACCTGCCAGCCCAGGCCGAGGTCAGCCCTGGGGGACCGGCTTATTCCCATGCACCGCCGAGGAACAAGAGAGCAAAGCTGACAGCACAGATGGGATAGCCGTGTCCCCTGACCCCAAATCTCCCAGACCTCACCCTTCCAGGACCGGCCGCGCAGTAGAAGCCCCGGTCGAGTTTCACGCTGTCTCAGATGCTGATGTTCGACGATCGCACGAGACAGTGTCCGCGCTTTGGGGATGAGGGCCACAAACCCAGGGGAGTTAAATAACTTGCCCAAGGTCGTAATGCCGAACTGGGGCAGAGCCGGGACTAGAAGGCAGCTCTGTGGGAGGTCAAACCTGGCGTCAGTACCACGTCCACGGAGGGAGGAGAGATGCGGGCATGAGAGCAACGAGCTCTAGGTCCGCTCCAGGGATCCTAGCTCAGTGCACGCCGCGCAGAGAGGAGCTTCTCAGGACTCCCTGCAGACTGATGGGGGACACGGCATGGCCAGAGGACGTGACCCCAGTTGGCTATCTTTGCCTCCAAAGTCCACCCAGGCAGAGTCGACCCAGAGAACTTAACATCTCATGGAGCAGACCAAGGCTACGATCAAAGGAATTCATGATAGATACCCATCCACATACCATATCCGTCCCTAGACAAAGGCATGTAGCTATGGGTAGGGACACAGAGGGGTACGTACATAACTGACCGTAACTACAAAAATGAATGTTCTTCCTTATGCATCCATCGAACTTCACAGGACCATTGCAAAATCACTGTAATGTGACCCTCTAGGCTTTCGTCTCTGTAACTATTTGTGTGTGTGTGTGTGTGTGTGTGTGTGTGTGAGCACATGTGCCTATGTGGGCCCCCACAGAGACAGTGGGATTCACACATACTTTCCACAAGTGGGATCTTACCACACACGTTCTGCATCCCCAGCCAGCAGTTGCCATGATGTCTACCCATGGATCTGAGAATATATAGACCTTCCGGAATCTTCCACCTCCTCGTAGGTGTGAACCATCATTTATTTAGCTCTCCCACCTTAGATATGAGGGATATTTCCATTCCCAGCCATTGCAAACTTGTTGCCACCATCCCCTTCCTGCTTACATCACCATGTGGGAATGTTCCAGCAAGTCCACAGCCTGGATGCTTGGAAGCGGAATGGCTCTGCACATTTCACATTTGAATGGCTTCTGACGAACCACTTTCCCCAAACAGTGGACCGATTCTCCCCAGAGAGCAGGACAGAAGGAGCCCCCTCTACTTGGATGTAAATTTACACCCTGGGCTCTTCTGCCTGCCGAGCTGTCTTTCTGGTCACCTTCGGGTAGCCGGGAAGGCCAAGGCCCCTGGACCAAGGGAGCCATTCATCTCTCAGCTCCCGCAAGACGGCTGCCGCTCCACTGCCTAAGGACGTGTCTGAGGAACTCGGGCCCACCTGAGCCGGGAACTACACATACGGGCTCGGAACTGATAATGAGCTTCCATGAGCTCTGGGGACCACGAGGAACACGTATTAATGTCAAGCACGCCCATCAGCCACGAAGCCTGGGTGAATGTCACACATTAACGAAATTAAAGGCTGCAGCCACGTCGGGAGGAGGCTGCGGGCGGCATGTCAGGCGGTGTGGGCCGGGCCTGTCAGTAATAAAATTACTTTCTAGGCTTTGCACTCCTGAGCCTGAAGCTGTCTCTCCTCTTCGATGGAATTCTGCCTTGCTGCAGCCTGAGAGGAGATTAGCTTATGACCAGTGTGCCAGGAAAGGCAAAACCCAGCACTAATCCTAATTCCCATTTAAGCAAATCTGCATTATGTGAAGGAAACCAGCTGGGCTCAGAATTTCTTCCCCCCTTCCCCTGAGATCTCATTCCAGCCCTCACTTCTCCGGGGAGGGAGATGGGGGGGGGTCACCACAGATGTCAGAGCGGGAGCCCTCCTGGGAGCGGGAAAAGAATCCCAGGGTTTAGGGCCAAGAGGGGGAAAGGCCTGGGTAACAAGAAGCTGCTTGGGAAGATGGGGGCTGGGAGACGGTGCTCACCACTGACCGGGCTGTCTCCGCCTGCGGGGAGGCAAAGCCACCACCTTCCCAGCCCGGGGCTCGCTCTCGCCTTGAACAAAGATGCCTCGAGAGCCTCTGATGGGCTCCGTCACTATGAGCACGTGACCTCCCTGCTTCAGGCCTCAAGTCCTCATCTGGGAAACCGCGACCGACAGCGGATAGCTCGTACGATGTTCCGAGGATCACATGAGAGATGGACGGACAGACAAGACCCCGGAGAGGCCGGCACACACTGCCCGTTTCCTTAATTCAGACTCTTGGGATGATAACGGCATCATCATTCGGCTGCCTCGCTTAGTGAATTATGACACGACACTTTGTGTAGGACACATCCTGGTTCTGGAGACCTTAAAATAGAAAACAAATCCAAGAAAGGGTCCCTTAAAATCCATGAAATGAGGAAGCGCTCAGTCAAGGGCAAGAAAGCTGACGACTAGGAGCCCAGTTGTGCTGCTGTCTGTGGTCTAGCTCAAAGCACTGATGTTCTTCTTCCTTCGGAACACAGCAAAGCTGCTCTGTGTGCGGGAAACCAGCCCTCGGTTTGTGAGGAAGATCCTGAGAAGGAACTTCAGTGACCTGGATGAGACCCAGCCGGGACGGTGATGTCTCCCGCTCTGGTTTTAAACCGAAATGGATCGCACGTACCCAGGTGCGCGCGCGAGCCGTGAGGACACAGCCTTCCGAGTCTTCACAAACAGGGCACCCAGATCACAGACTCCTCTCCGGTTTCCCAGCCATTGTTTCTCTGGTATCTCACATGTCCCAAGTCACCCATGACCCTCCTCCTCCATGGTCCCTGCCTGTCCCTGTCGGGGCTGAGCCTTGGCATTGCCCATCAGCTTGCTGTGGACAGGCTCCTGACGGTCCGCTAGGCGGCGGCCTCGTTCCCTCCAAACCGTCCCCTCGTTTGCTGTCAGACGGAACCCAGAGATATGTCTCTCTCCTGTGTCAGTGGGTCCCCTGGCTTCCCTTTGCCTACACACGAGGAACACGAGGCCTTTGATCATTTGAGCCCCACCTGTCTTTTCCAGGGGCCTTTGGGTCTTCACAATACGCACAGACCCCACAGTCAAACTGAACTCACCGGGACCCACATGCTCCCCCCACCCCCGAATGCTTGGCCCAACCTCACTGCTGTTCACTCCACCTGGCAGCCCATTCTTCCTTTCCTAACCTTGAACTCTACCTCTCCTCCCACTTTCCAAAACCCCCGGCAAACTCCTACTCACCCTTCAAAACCTTCCTTCAGTATCTCCTCTGAGAAACCTCCCCAGACCTGCACGAGCATGATTAGTCACTATTCTCTGGGCTCCGCTAACAATTTGTGTGTCTAGGTGGTCAAGTCAGCATCACAGTGCAGTGCCGTGTTTTGTTCCGTATGGTTTTTCTCATCTACCAGACTGAGTTCCTCGAGGATAGGGAGGGTCTCTTACTTCCTCTGTGGTCTCAGTTCCTGACTCAGCAAATAAAGCTGGATGGATGGATAGCCGCTAGGAGAGATGGATGGATGGAAGAGGAGAGAAATGGGTCTATAAAAGAGCTTAAATGGTGGGAGGGAGGAAATGGGTCATAGTTGATTGCAGGGATGGATGAAAAATAGCAGGGATGGAAGGATGAATGGATGGATGGATGGATAGACAGACACATGCATGGAAGGAGGGATGGATGGATGGATGGATGGAAGGAGGGATGGATGGATGGATGGATACATGCATGGATGGATAGATGGATGGATGAACAGACACATGCATGGAAGGAGGGATGGATGGACGGATGGACACATGCATGCAGGGATGGAGGGATGGATGGGTGGATGGACAGACAGACGGACACATGCATGGAGGGATGGATAACAGCAGGGCAGATGAAGGCAGGGATGGATCTATAAAAGGATCTATAAAAGGATGAGTGAAATGAACAGTGGGAAGACGGAACTAGGTTAATGGGAGGAGAGAGGGAATAAATGACTCAACCACTTTTATAATCTTCTGAGGACCCCGGGGGCCTGAGCCTCTTGCAGCCAAGGGTGATGCCTTGCTTTCTCCCTCTGGAGTTTATGGGTCTGTGCAGAGAGCACTTGATGGAACACTGGCAGCCCCCAGCTCTGCCCCATCTCCCCTCACCGCCTAACTGTGGACCCACAAGACGAGGCCTCAGGAAGGAGGGGTCAGAGTTACGTCTTATTTTGGTCTTGATCCAGGCGGCGAAGACCTGGACTCCTACAAGGAGATCGCAGTTTCCCTGTGCTTGAGTCCAGCCCAGCCGGTGGGGCCGGTCCGTGACAGGCCACCTGCTTGGTCCGGAGCAGGCAGCTGCGGATGGGGTGCCGCGCTCCCTTGCAAAGATGCCACTTGGGAGACCCCAAAATGGCAGAAGGGCCAGGCCACGTGGACGGCAGGGCACCCTTTGGGTGGTTACCCGTGAGAATTCTTCTGGCAGAGCAGACGTGCGTCTGGAGCCTGCTGTCTGTCTGCGGTGTGGGGCGGGCCAGGCGGTGGGTGGGGGCCGTCAGCACCGAACGGTGGGCCACAGACTAGGCTGCATGGTCCATAGGCCTGGGTTTCCATCTCAGCTACGCCACTCGCCCCCTGTGGGACCTTGGCGAAATTCCCTCCAAACCAGAGGTGATTCACCTGCAGAATGAATCCCACTGGCCTGAGCTGGGGGTCAGGGGAGCCAACGGGCTGCAAGTGATTCCCACGGGGGCCGGGCCTAGCAGGTGCTCGATTAACAGAGGACGTGGGAATTACATAAAACACAATCTGCTGCCACTTTCTGTGGAAGGGGCAGTGGCCATGATCAGCGGTTCCAAGTTCTACTCTCCAGACCCTTCCCTGTCTCCCTCGGGGGCCCGCACAATGAACGGATGGGCTCTAGGCTTCATACACGCCCTGAGACTTAGCTCACGACAGCCTGGCTCGCTCATATTTTATACATTACATTCCCACGTGATGCTGAACAACACTGATTAAGAGCTGATGTCCCAGAACCCCAAGTCAGTAGGATTCTAGGGGAGGTGAAAGGGAGGTCTTCCTGGAAGAGGCAGCAAGGATAGAAGGGAGGGAGGGAGGAAGGTGATCAGCCCAAGGATGAGTCTTTTTCTCATTAGCTCCTGCCCTCAGTGCCTTTCTCCTGTGCTGTACGCTCCCCTCACTTGCTCTCTCTCTCTCTCCCTCTCCACTCCTTCCCTCGCCTCTGCCCCTCTCTGCCTCTCTCTGCCTGCCCCCTATGTCAGCCACCCTACATCTCTAACTGGTTCCTAGGGGGAGCAGCCATCCTTCTGAGCCCCGCGACCTCAAAAACTCTTGGTCACATGCTCCAAGCAGGGGCAGCGTCAGCAGGAGCCCGGAGGCCAGCGCAGCCTTGGCCCCTCTCCCCACAACGATGCCAGCCTGGGCCACTGCCAGCCAGATGTATCACTTGTTGACAGAGAAAAGTGCTGCACTTTCGGGCCCCAAAGCAAAGCCAGGGCTTTGTTTTGTTGTATTGTAAATTGGCAAGGCAGGGGGTGGCGTGGGGGCCTGCTGGGTTCTGACTGACCACAGTCATCACCCCACCCCTACCCAGCACTGCCCGCCCTAGCTGCCCCAGCTCGCTTCCCTCCCTAGCTGGCTCTGTCTCTGGGTCTCTACCTCCTTTCCACCTGCCCTCGACTCCCTGCGGGAGGGAGAGCGCTGCTCTGCACTGCCCGCCCTTGTCGTTCAGCCCCATCGCTGTCTGTCCCCATAATGAGTCCCAGACACCGGCTAAGGGTGCCCCAGGGTCACAGTGGGGGTGAGGTGGGAGCCCTGACATCCTCAGAAAGACTGGGATTTTTGTTTGTTTGTTTGTTTCTTTGCTCGGGGAGTAGAGGGCCACTCCCTGCACGGAATCGGGCACAGTGTAGAAGGCGCTGGCACCGCTGGCAAGGTCTCTGGAGGGTCCACCCAGCTGGGAAGGACTCTGAGTGAGTCTGAGCCCACGAGCTCTGGGGAGCTTGGGGATGGCAGTAGGGCCAGGGAAGAGGGCCCAGGCAACCCCACAAATGAGCACGCGAAGCTGCTCGTTCTCCGTGCCACCATCGCTAGCAATCATCGTCTCTCCTGTCCCCACGTTCCCATCACTTCTGGGGGTTCCCGAAGATGGGGGAGCCTGGGTCTCCCGTGCCTTCCCCGGTAGCACCTTGGGATCCGGACTCTTCCGTGATGCTCAGCTGAGCGTCAAGAACGTGTGGCCTCTGGGAGCCCGAGACCCTCTCGTCTCCAGGGGGCCTGGCCCTGCACGTGCCCCCTCTTTGTCCTGTCTGGAAGCATTTTCTCATCACCCGAAGGAGGCAGGGACAAAGGCTGTCCATCCCCTAGGGCTCTCTTTCCTTTGGTCTTTGCTCTTCCTCCTACACTCTTCCCATTTCTCAGATGAGGAAAGGGAGCCTGAATTCCCACAGCTTTACGTAAGTCAACATGGGTGCACTGCTCGTGGAAAAAGGAGAACAGAAAAGTATAAGTGATTCTAGCAAGCGGGTCTGCCCAGAAAGGCTCACTCAGTCTCAGGGCAGGTCCCCAGCACCCCTGCCAGGCGAGTGCCCAGCATCCTGGACCCGGGTGTGTGGCACCATGGGGACCCGGAGGAACCTGATGGTTTAAGGGACCTCTCTCTGGGGGTTGGGGGAGCCCGGCCGGCCATCCTCCCACCCCACCTGGCTCCACTGTGCCATCTGCATGAAGAAAAAAGGAAAGATGTGAACTCTCTAACTCGTCCACCAAGAGGCCGGCGTCCCCCTCCTCCTCCCTAGCAAAGGAAGGACGCAGCTCAAGAACGACACTGTCTTAGGGCTGAAGTTGGCTTTGTGTCTCCATGTGTTTCAGACCTTGAACTCAACGTGGATCCACTGTGCAGTCTCACGCATCCAGGAGCACCTGTCCAGGATGTTCTGCCTCAGAGAGGAGCAGTTTTCAAAAGCCACACGCGACAGTAATAGGGATGTCTCCAAAGTGGCCACCGTGCAGCTAGCGAGGAAGCCGGCAGCTGAGAACTCGTAACTGGAGCCGAGGGAAGGGGCCCACCCCACAACCTATAGCAGCTTCCCTCCGAAACCTGGGGCTCCGGGGGGCTTGCCACTCAGACTTGATAGCCCTCCAGGCTTGCTTGCAGTGAGATCCCAGGGAAAGGGGACCCCCACGTCTCTGCAATTCTTCCCCCACTCAAGTCCATGTAAATATATTCTAATGCTGACAAGGGTCTGCGGGAGGTAAGACCGCAGAGCCATTAGCATTTTGATGGCTTTTCCCAACACGGGAAGAAGAGCAGTTTAAAATTCATAGAGTGGAGATTAATCCCAGGCACGCCTCTCCCTCCCCAGCTTGAGGTGGCCAAGAACTTCTTACCCCTTGAAGACCTTGATTAGGAAAGCAAGCTAAGCACTCAGTCATGGGAGTCCTAAGGAAAAGAACCAAGACGGTTTTCTGGACTGCCCGTGGAAGGCCTTCTAAACACAGTTATTTGACAGAATCAGGGATAAGGGCAGAGGAAGTGCTATGACACTGCATGGACATTGGGTTCTTCCAGAAGGACCCAGCCAAGCCCAGGGGAAGGGGCCCTGCTTGTTCCTAAAGGCATAGGACAGGCCTCTTACCATCAATGTTCACTCACTCAGCAGGCTTCCCCAAAGAATCACCATGCCCCATACAGCAGGTGCTTAGAGGGGAAGGAGCGGGAGGACAGTAAACTCAGCAAATCCCTGGCTGCAAGAAATTCTAGATGGAGAGAGAAAAAGTCTAGATGGAGAGAGAGACAGAGAGATGGGGATGAATCCAAGAAAATGTAATGAAGGAGGGCACAAGAGCAGCTGTCCTGGGACCCCAAGGTGGAGGGAGCCTCCGCCAGCTGGGCCGGAGAGCAGGGCACACCCTTTGGGGGCATTCCTGTCCTTCCTCAAAACTTTCCTTTGACAGCGGATGCGATGTTGCAACAGGTGCCGAGGGAAAGATGTGCAAAGATACCAATATTGTTAACACGAAATGATGCAAAAGTGGAAAACCAGGCAAGGAGAGGCCTGTCTTTCCAACATCATTATGGAGTCCTGTTTAGGGGACCCGCCTACGGATTCTTTAATTCTCCACAGCAGAGGATTCTAGAAAAATCTAACTTCGACTCATGCGAAGTTACTTGTGAACTTGGGAGTAGATTTTTGGGGGTCTCGTACAGAAACTAGCACCCTAAGTTTATGATTTTATTGGCCCAAAGGGCATTTGCCAGTTTTCTATCCAACCTAGCCACTAGTGCTCCAATGCTTACATAATTGCCTTTTGTCTAATTCTCCGGAGACCCGGCCTCCCCATCTCGCTGGCTCCCCGGCTCATGAGTTAAATCAATCTTTGACCCATGTTCATTGCAGATTTGGGTGAGATCTTAGAGGATTTCTGGCTTTTAGGAAATTATACTTTGGCAGCACATGCCCGATCACACACACACACACCACATACACACACACTGCACGGGGTAAAAACCGGAAAGAAACATAGCAAAACATTACCCATGGATCTCTTTCAGGAGCTGGCATAGGTATGCGAGTGAGTTTCCTAATCAGACTAAAAAGTGATGAACGCCATTTTTAAAATGGAGACACACACACACACACACACACACACACGCACACTCCTCCGAGATTACCCAATCAATTGCTAATGCAAATTGCTTGCCTAGCCCATCTACGGGCACGGCTTTCAGCACTTTATGCGAGATTATCTCACTGAGGCCTCCCCACTACCTGAGGAGAAAGGGGCCATCGCTACCTCATTCTACAGATCAGGAGATGGCAGCCCAAGAAGTTACGAGCCTCAGCGCCCAGGTATAGGCCCCCCAGAGCTGGATCTATTCCCCAGGCAGCCGGCCCCAGGGCTGCTCCTGTTTAATCACCCGGCCAGACTTCTGCCTCCCAAGTGGAAAAGGAAGAAATAAACACATATGCCAGGCGGCCGGGGTCGGGCCTGGAGAAGACGGCGTTCCCACCCACTCCCAGAGCGCCCAGCGCGCTGGGAAGCCAGGCCCAGGCCTCGCCAGCCTTGAATTGAATTAACATGTGTCTACTCCACACTTGCAGGGTGGGAACCAGTCTTCTCCAGGCTCAGGCCTCCCATCACCCCGGGAGGGGGCAAATGTAAGCCAACCCCTCTCAATGCTCTGATAGCATCCCCTCTATCAAAACAAGTTTCTGCACTTGAAGAGCCGGCTGCTAATAAAGAGGTCCCTCCACCCCTCTCTTCGCCCACGCAGGTCCTACCGAAGAGCTTCCTTACCTAGATCAGAGAGTGAAGGGCAGCCAGGTTTCAGCAAATAGGGGGTTCGGGGTGTCGGAAAGGACTTCCAGGAGCCCGAGAGGCCACGGACTCTGCCTCAAAGTCACTGCGTGACCTTGGGCAAGTCACCAAGCCTCCTCCCTGGGCCATGTCGCCTCGCCTTGCAAACGGGCAGGGGGACCCACCGTGCTCCAATGTCCCGGATGTTTGACCAGCATCCCTCTTGCTCTCGCTGCCGGAGTGTTTTACATTTGGGAGACGTGAAGCCCACACCAGGAACCCATGCCTATTGATTCCCACTAAAGCTCTCCACGTGGCAAGTCACCACGGCTAAGTCTGGGCGGAAATCAGGTTTAGAGGGAGAAAGACCATGGGATCTCTGAAGACCGAATTCAGCTGCAAAAGTGGGGATGTAGCAGGTGGGGGGGAGAGATGCTTCATTTAAATAGGACTCTTGAGAGCCCCTATGGACCACGGCGTCCGTTGATTCCTGCTGGTCACTCTTTCTTTATTTGGGTCAAACACATTTCCCTAGGCTTCCAAACACCTGCCAACTCAGGCAAGATTATTTGAGTAAACCCTGTGTTTCAAAGGCTTCCAAATAAAAAGGCCCATTTTCCTTGATTTAGCAATAAATACCCGTCCAGCCTTTACCTATGGCTTGTGAGGAAGGGAGGGGACAGAATAAGTCAGAAATGTCAGCTGCTTAGCCAGTGTCAGTATTGAAAGATGAGTCTCTAAGTGAATTAATTAAGACGGATGGATGAAAGAAACACAGGCGAGCTCTCTTCCAAAGACAGAAGATGATCCCACTAATGCAAATAATTTAGCAGATGTGCCTGCTTCTGATTCCCGCATGCGTTACTGCCCCTTTCGGGGTCTCAGGGTCGTTATCTACTACCTACTGGCCTGTGATTGTCAAAATGGGGTTTCCCAGGGCCTCAGAAGCTACCAAAGTGAAGGGTGGAGGTGGGGAGGGTGGAGGTGGGCAAGGCGGGGCAGCCCCCCAAGGCCCCTCCAACAGGGGAGCTCTAGTTTGAAATGATCTCTCAGAGGTTCCATGTCGAACTTTCTTTGAGTTCTGTGACTACAAGGAAGTTGAATGCCACTGGACTAAATCATCCCAGGGCCTTCTCACTTTCGTCTCGGTAATGCCCAAGATGGTACCTTGGTCAAGAAACCCCAAGGTATTCCAGAAGCATCATGGGAAACCATGGACAACATTGCCTGGGGATGGAATGACTCCAACTCTGGAAGGGGGGACTCTCCATGCCAGGCAAGAAGCCTCCATCCCAGGCCAAAGGGTGTGCCAAGACAGATCCTAAATCTACAATAAGAGCTGGCACAAATGGGGACCCTGGTGTGGCCCCAGGTGCTTTACCCCTCCGGCCTCACGCCATAGGTGTTGATCTTCTCTCCATGGCTCGGACAGTGAAGCACAGGCTCCGGAGGCAGAATTGAACCCCAGCACCCTGACTCTTAGTCCCTGCCTGAAGTATCCTGCCCCGCAAAACCACAGAATACCACGCTGACCGCGGACTTGGGGACCCACTGGTCCCTCGCTTCCATTTTTAAACGGGCAACTGAGGCCCAGAGAGGGTGAGGGACTTGCCCGAGGTACAAAGAATGAGTCTGTGACAGAGTAGAACTAAAACTCAGACTCTGTCTTGAGATCTCATCTTCCCACCACGCCTTGGCACCATGAGGCCACTCGGGACAGCACGGTTCGGTGATCAAAGCTCAGCTCGAGTGAGGACTCACCTCTGCCACCAACACACCCTATGACGCCTCATAGGACCCCAGTTCACTATCCCTACAATGGGAACGACATTCGCGCTTGACCTGTAGGCCTACTTCAAGGATTCCGTAGCTCAGGGTACGCCATGTGGTGTGTTCTCAATGAATTCTAGCTCTCTTTGTCCACGAAGCCTGGGGCAGGGTGACAGGGGGACACAGAATGAAAGGGATCCTTCTGGAGGGTTGAGCGCAGGAAACGTAGGGTGTCTGCCCTGATTCCACCAGCCCTCCGCCATTAGCAGTGCCAAACTGACCGCTGCGCCCCCCCCCATTTCCCCAGTCACCCCTGCCAGGGACATCGGGAGGAAGTTAAAGGAATGACTCCAAGGGAGATGCCACGACACTATGTCTCCTTTAAGTCAAGAGGGAATCATCCTCTTGAACTTTCTATTTTCTCCTGACCTTGCGTTGATTCCCAGCTCCAACGTCTCTTCAGTACCAGGAAAAGGCTACAGAGTAATTTCAGGTCAGCACACAGGCTGTGGAAGGAGCCTGAATCCACTCAACGGCATCGTCCATCGTCGGCGAAGTTAAGATGCAGAAGGAGCCTTATCTCAGAGCATCTGAGATAACGCCTAAGAAAATGCTGACCTCTCTAAGCCCACACTGGCAGCTTTCTTGGCCTCTGCTGGGAAGCAGGAAACTAACTAAGGCCCAGAGATGTTGAGTACTGGACCCATGACACACAGCCGTGGAACCAGGTGGTATAAAAGAGGCAGAGCGAGCACCAGGTCCCCTGCCCTCACGGCTCTGCTGGGGGGAGGGAGGGACCCGGAGGCGGGGGAGGCCGGGAGTGAGAAGGAGAGGCCGCAGTTGAGCAAGCGTCTGAGGTAGAGGGAAACACATCCGGGTCATCGGAAGTGCCCCCTGGCCTTTACCTGGGTGTGAAAAGATGAGTGTGAACAAGTGTGAGGGAGGGTGAGGGAACAAGAGGGGTGGGGGCGGGGCGAGAGCGAGGACATCGGCGTGCTGGAGAGAGAGAACCAGAGGGAAAACATTTGGGCCATTTTCAAGTTCCCACAGTTGAATAAATCAAAACAGATTGCTCCGAGACAAAGAGGCCGTTTCAAACCACATCCTTTACCCCAGAGTCAACCCCCAATGGCCCACTCGGTGCTTTCGCGTGGCCTGGAAGGACAGCCCCAGGAAGAGGTACGACCGCAGCCAGGACTGCGGAGCCCCGGGGATGACCCAGGTGTGGCCAGCTCCCACTTTCCAGATAGGGCTCCTGAACCCGGGTCCACAGACCTCCCTGCCCCGGGGATCTCCGGGAGGCGGCGTCCGAGAGGGCCACGCACCCCCCCACCCCAGGCCGGGCTGCCCTGCTGCTGCCAGCCGACAGAGAAGGAAGGAGCAGGGACTGACGACAGCATGTCCCCGACACCAGCTGCCCCACGAGGCTAAGCACGTGCCCGTCTGTCCCGGAGTCCCGGCGCCGGACCCACAGTACTCGCTGTGGTCCTCAGCGCGCCTGCACACCTGGCCCTCCCCGGCCAGAGGAAGGCACCTGCCCTTCCAAGTGAGGGGGACACCGGCGCACAGTGTGGGCCAGGGAGGAGGGCACTGCTGGGGCCCCAGAGAACGGGTTTCCCATCTCCCGCCCCAACATTAGCAAAGGGATCGCTGTGGCCCCACCTCGAATCTACCACGTCTCTCCTCCCCGCAGCAGGAGGGGGGCAGTACCAGGTCGGCGGGGTGGGGGCGGCCGGGGCACAAATGCGGGGCTGCAGGCCCCCAGAGCCACCAGGCAGGCGGTGCCTTCATGAACCATGGTCTTGTCCTAACCCCAAAACAGCCCTTGGATGTCGGTGTTACCCTTCCCACTTTACCAATGGCTAAACTGAGGCTCAGAGAGACTAAATAACACCCAAGGTCACCAAGACAATAAATTTAGAGACAGAATCGCACCCCAGCATAATCAGGACACTTTCCAGTCCTTTCTAACTCACCCATCACTCGCAAAGCTCTTCTCTCTGATCATTTTCTTATGGGTTCCAAATGCAAATCCCAACAAAAACCCTGCTCACCTCAGGTCACTCTTGCTACATGGGCGCCTGGGCTCTCAGAGCAGCCCATTTATAAAGAAAAGCAGAAATCTGGAGCTATAAGCTACATCTCTCAGTATTTCAACGGGTTAGAATCCATCGAATGTCTTCTGTTAATAGAGTTTTAAAAATTGAAACAGAACATTTACACGGCAAAGTACAGATCTGAAGTGAACAGCTGCGATGACTATGCACAAACTGAACGTACCTATGAAAGTACCAACCAGAATAGGGGCACAAACAGAAGCCCCCCAGTAGCCCCTCATGCTGCTTCCAGGCACTCCCCAACTCCCGCCCAAAGGTTATCACTATTGTGACTTCTAACACAGAGCGTCCTTTGGCTGACCTTGAACTTCATATAAATGGAGTTGCACTGTGTAGACTCTTCCACATCTGGTGTCTTTTATTCCATACTGGGATTCTGAGGCTCTTCCAAGTCGCGGCCAGCAACAGGACATTATCTGCTGCAGGGTATTCTCCCGCGGGACGAGAGCCATTCTACTTTGGAGACATTTGTATCGTTTCCAGGTATTGCCTGTCTTGGACAGTGAAGTTGGGAACATTCTTATACGTGCCCTTTGGGAAAATGCATGCATACGTGGGCATTTCTGTTGGGTATATACCTAAGGGTGGAGCTGTCGGGTCGTAAGGTCAGTGTATATTGTACATTTCCCAATATGTCAATGTTGGGTGAATTTCATGCACCCAACATGAAATTCACTGGATGAATTGGATGTGGCTTACAGGTCACTGTTTTGCACCTTTGATCTGTGTGCTTTGTTCCTCTTAGACACTAACCAGACCATCTTCCTTGAGAACATATTGGCATGTCACAAATTAATGTAATAGTGGGGGGGGGCGGATTCTTCTCCCCTCCCCAAACTGATGAGTGAAATGAGGCTGTCCTTTAGTGAGTGCTCCTCTATCAGGATAAAATTACATTAAAGTCACTTGAGCAGCCTCTTCAAAATACACATGCCCAGCACTGTGCTCGTCCAATTGCCCTGGACCATCCAGACTTTCTGAGGATGAACACACCCAGGGATAATTATTTTGAAATCTAGCTCAATGGTGAGCCATCGCCTTCGGTCATATGGCAATCAAGCCCGTGAAAGCAGAGGACCTCGGTTCCCCAGTTCCCACCCCAGAGCTCCCCAAATCTCCCCTGTGTGCCAGCTCTCCACCCTCCTCCCATCACAACAAACGTCCTGTCTCACCCTTCTCCTGGACTCGACCAGGTCCTACCAATCAACCAGAGGTGGCATTCGGGATGAAAATTATT
The DNA here is from genome assembly GCA_028533885.1 of Nasua narica. Classification (NCBI taxonomy): domain Eukaryota; kingdom Metazoa; phylum Chordata; class Mammalia; order Carnivora; family Procyonidae; genus Nasua; species Nasua narica. The sequence goes on from CM052815.1 coordinate 13,538,225, forward strand.
TGCCATCCAGGGACCCACAACACGCTGCTCCTGCTACTCAGTGCTGGCCCAGGAAACCCTTGCTACTCTAAGTGGCTCAGTCTTCTCACTCTCAGGACGGTGATAGAAAAACAGAAAGGACCAAACCCAAGCCTGGCCTCATTCTTTGGTTTATTTGAATCTGATCCCCCCACACCCGCACCACAAAGCTAGCTGTGAAAATAATTTGTCTCTGCACTGGGGCGTTTTTGCTTGGTCGGTTTTGGGCTCTGCCCTGGGCTTAGAGACAAACAAGCCCAGAGAGGGCCAGCGCCTTGCCCAAGGTCACACAGCGAGGCTGCACCAACGCTAGAATCCGAACCACCTCCCCATTTCTAATCGGGGGTTCTTTCTCTCTATTCCAGTGGGCCTTTTATAACCAATGAGGAACCACCAGAAAAAGCAGACACATGATGGTAACCTCTTTCAGCTCAAACCGATCACATCTGTTTCGCTTCTTCGCCGCTAAGCAGTAAACAGTGGGGACAGCGCCCAGGCGGGCTGTGGGCTGGGATCTCAGCACACAGACAAGGGCCGCAGCCAAGAGCAGGGCGGGCGAGTTCTCTTGCTGGTCCCTGGGCTCTAAGAAAGAGACTTTCCCCAATGCAGCTGAGAGCGGAGATCTGCCAGAGCGGAGAACTGCCCTTTTCCGAAGCGATAATGTACACAAGCCCAGGGAGGAGCGGCCACGTGGCCGTGTTTCCAGCCACCCAGGAGGCCCCCGGCTGTCTTACTGCGATCCGTCTTTATTAACATTTGCACAGAAACTCACAGGGCCTCTCGGCGCACATGAAAACCAAGCAATCTCATTCTCTCCCCTCAACCAGGCCACAGGGCTCCTTCTTGTTCCTCGCCCTTCCCTCATTCTAAACCCCCCAAAAGTGGGGGGGCTCAAAAATACCAAAAGTTCCTTAACATCCACAAATCTGCCTTCTGAGGCCATTTTCAGAAACATGTGCCTGAAACTGGGTCCAGCAGTACTTGCTCCCTGGGGAACAGCTTTGTCTTCACCTCGAGTCTTTCTCCTCTATGGAGCTTTAAGCCTTTGTGGGGGGGCGGGGGGCGGAGGAAGCCCCTCCCGCACCCCCGTCCACCGTCCAGGCTCACCGCCCCAGGCAGGCCTCCAGACATGGCTGAAGGGGCCGCGCGTCCACTCCCTTCCTTTAGCCGCCTACCCACCTCACCGCTGAGAGCCAGATTCCATGGAAAGGAAAGGAAGAAACCAGAAGGTGGCAGGGCCGGAAGCCACCCAGGAGGGCCGCCCCCTAGGCCCCCAGCTCTGACCACCGCTGCACGCGGCTCTCTTCCCACTACCCGCTGAACTGGCGGGGACAGGCCTTGACCCAACCCTGTTTCTTTTCATCCCAAAGGTATAGCCCTTCAGCCCTTGGTGCGGCCGTAAGGTTTAGGTCCTGCAGAATGCACACAAGCACACAAGCACACACACACATCACGGGCTCCTGAATTCTCTGCGTCAGGGTGAGGGGGGGCGAGGAGTGCTCCTTCTATTCACAGCCTCCTGTTAACCGACAGGAGGGACAAGAAGACGGAGGGGCGGGGGGTCTCCAGGTGAGACCGAGACTTAGCAGAAACTCTGTGTCCCCAGAAGGAGGGACAGAGGGGCCCTGAGCCTGGGGAGGAGCTTGGGAGGGCCCAGCCCCGGCCAGAGAGTTCCTCGTGGTGGCTACAGCTCGGGGCTTGAAGACCCAGGTGAGGCCCAGTTGCACAGTCCTGCCCGGGTGGCTGGCTGCGGTCAGCCGCCAATCTTCGGGAAAAGTCTAGGGGACACACAAGGAAGGAAAGAAGGAAGGAATGCACGCCTCCCCCAAGCCCTTTTCTGCATTCCGCAGACCTCACAGCAACACTCCCCTTGGGATGGGAAGGGCCAGGCCTTGTGGGATGGTTCAGATAAACCCTCCCGTTCCTCTATCCCCCCACCTCCACGACTGGGCCATCTCTGGAATTCCATAATCTCGTCGCCTTGGGCTTTCCTTCCATGCAATGGGAATTACAAATCTCCCTGCAGTGGGTTGGGCTGGGCATCGATGGGATCCTGTCTATGGGTCCCGTGTGTACCTGGAAAAATTCTGCCGTGCTCCTGGAGAGAAAAGGGAAGGGAAGACAGCCCACGTGGTCGGTCGGCCCACAGCCAACGCCAGATGAATCTCCTAATTGGGCCTGTGCCTGGCCTTTTTTCCAGATGAGAAAACAGAGGCTCCGTTAGGACCAAAAAAAAAAAAAAACCTTGCCACCCATCATGCAGCTGCTGAGAGTCGGAATTTGAACTCCGATCCAGGGAACCCAGAAGCCAGAATTCCCACTCACTCACTCCCTCACTCAGACAGCCCCGGTTCCAAGGCCGTGCAGACACCACGGCTGCCCTTGGAACTCTTTGTTCTGAAAGGGTGGTTAATTTTAATCTCGTACATTTCGACCCAGCAGACGTGCATGAACTCAGGCACACGACTTTAAATATACTATTAGCATTATTATTGTTTTGCCAAAAAGATTCTATCAGCGCGCTCTTTCTCTCCCCGCATACTCACGTACCGCTCAAATAGGTTTGGGCGGACCCTTGTGAGCGGTGGGGCTACTTAGAAACAAAAATTGCCCATTATTTAAATTCGATTACATAGCAACCACTTTTTAAAAAGAATATTTTTATTTGAGCTCATTGTGTAACCAAGCCTCAGACACTTTTCTTTCTTCAAACTACTTCGAGAAGGAAAAATTATCAAATGAAAGGAAGGAAATGTTATGCATATCATCCCAGCAATTGCAAATAATGCTGATGGGTTTTCCTCTTGAGGCTCTTAATTTATTTAAACAACACCCCACTTCCATCAACAACCAGGCCTCGGCTTCCTGAGTGCTTTTCTCCAGGGGATTCGAGGCTTTTTGGTCATATTCCCCAGTGGAGACTCTGAGAGGAGACTGTGGAGTCGGAGGAAAACCCAGAAAAAAGCAGCACCCACTCCCCAGTCTGCGGATGAGACGTCAGAAGTCCACGGTGGGACAGAGAGCTGGTTTGAGCCAAAGTAGGACTAGACCCCAGGCTCCTTCTCTGGACTCCCAGTCCAGTGCTCTCTCTGCCTCTTCAGTTGGGGGACAGAGGAGACAATGATGTTTTACCCAGCAGGGTGGGGGGTGGGCTTCAGTCCAGTGTTCCTGGTGCCCCCACCCTGCCCCCCACTTCCATGGCAATACCACATTCCAAGGTCTCCTGAGATGCACCGGGCTCCACACTCGGCCCCCAGTGTCCCCATCTGGTCTCTGGGCCACGACGGGGGAAGAGCCCCGGGCAGCGGCCACCTGCCGCCCCAGCTCCAACCTCTCTGCCCCGGGACCTCCAGCTCATCCAGCCTCTCCACGAGCAAGCGAGCCGGCAATGGCTTCAGAGGTCCTCTGTTTGCCTTGGCTCCCGACCCACTTGCCCAGCAAGAAGCGGCTGGAAAAGAAAAGAAAACAACAACAAAAAGCCCTTTGATCTGCCACGATGGCTGCCTCCAACCCTCGGGGAAGGTGGCAATCACCCTCTGTCATGACCTGCTGGCCTCCCTCCCACAGGTCCTATCCGAAGGGCCCAGGGCTCTTCCACAGACCCCCACCTAGCCTGGGCTCCTGGACCCCGTGAGATGAAAGCGTCACAGCGACATCTGTGGGGACCAAGTGGGGGAGGGGGCAGGGGCAGCAAGAGGCCAGAGAGGGCCAAGCCACTCTGGGGGAGAGCCGATGGCCATCGGCCCAGCTGGCCACCACACCGCAGGCGCTTCCCACAGATTTCCACTTGGTGGGGCGTCAGGAAAGGGGGGGGCGAGAGGACTGTCACTGGAAGGGTCCCCGGTTGCCCCCAGCAGTGGGCTACCCAGCACATCTTTTATTGACTCTCCTCCCTTCCCCGCCCATTCACCTCTCCGGGGCCAACCCCGTATGTAAACGATTTGCACCCCAATCTTTGCCCAGGGTCGGCTTGGAGAGCCGCCCAGCTAAGACAAGGCAGAAGCGCATGCGCTAAGACAGAACCAGCCCGGGAGGCAGAGCGGCAGGGACGGGGTGCCCCCGGGGACGGGCGACGGAGGGTGCGGTGCACACACGCGTGCCCGTTTGCCTTGCCGACAATTCAAGAGAAGCAAGAAGCTAGTGACCTGGGGGTCTCCGGGTGAGGAGTCTGAGTTGAGACCCGGAGTCCGTTTCCGCGGAATAGACCCTTCTTCCGGCTGTTACACCCTTATTTCGTTGACTCTGATGATTTTGCCATCTTGCACCAGTAAAAGATGTTTGCACCTTTTTTTTTTTTTGGCCCAAATTCATTTTTATTAATAGAAAATAAACACCTATTCCTGTTTCAGCTGTTATACTGGAAGCTGCCAACAACAACAACAAAAAAAGAATTTAAAATAATCACTTAATTCTCTTGTTTCGACCAAGACAGTGAAGCTTGTGGCTCGAGAAAAATTTCAGCACCATTTGCTCATAGGTCTTTCAGAATTTGTTCTTAAAGTTTCTGGAACTTTCCTGTCTGATAGGAATTATTGAGCTACCAGAGGAAGTCTCTCTGGAGACAACCAATGAGAAGTTAAGTTAAGCGGTGTCAGAAAAGGAATCTCTGTATGTTCGGTTCGGTGACCTGGACTACACAACGATCCCCTCCCCTCCAGCTCAGGAGGGACCCGCCTCAAAGCACCGAGGGATGAAGAATCAGACTGTGATTCGCTGTCAGAATTAACTAATAACAGTACATCTCTGGCACAGATGCTACTGGTCCTTAGTATCCTGTGATTTTAGGAACTTCTGTAAATAGTCTGGATTTACTTCAATGTATTCAGTAACTAAACCTGTTTATAAGGTTCACTACTCTGCCAGAGTATCTGCTGCTTTAGTATCCTTAGAAAATACATGTAATACGTGTAGGTAAATCCTATCTTAAAGTATACTTAGAATACTGTGTTATTCCAACCAAACCCTATTTTAACCTTTGAAGTTTGCACCTTCGAAGAACTTCTGAGAGCCCCTGGAAAATCAGATCAACAAACTATGGAGAGGGAGCAAACCCGGGACTGATAATCCCCCTCGCTCCCTGAGACCCTCTCCCTTCCTTCCCACCCCTTCGTGCCCTTGCCTCTCTCTTAGCCTGGGAACAGGAGGACAGGTCCCCATTCGGGTAGCAGCCATGGAACCAGGGATTAAGGACTGCAAGGGTACAAAGGGCCAAGGGAGAGACCTCTGAGACTCCTGGCCCCTGATATCTTCCCTGCTCTGGCTATTGAGACACAGGCTGGCTGCAGGAGGCAAGACCCCTGGTGTCCCCCGAGAGGGGCACAGCCAGGAAACAGACCATCTAATGCTTGAGAGTGGGCTGGCGGCTCGGACCGCTTGGCTTTGCATTTCTATGCCTCTGCTCACCAGCTGTGTGACCTTGGGCTAGTGACTTAACCTCTCTGTGCCCCAGTTTCCTCGGCCATAAAACAGGGGGCAACCATAATACTGAATTAGAAGGTATTATGGGCTAACGTGTGTCCCCCCAAAATTCATGTTGAAACCCTAACCCCCTGTACCCCAGAACACAATTGTATACGGAGATAAGGTCTTCAAATGGTAATGAAGTGAACCTGGAGACTAGTGGGGTGGGTCTTAATCCAATTTGAGAGGAGACCTGGACACACAGGAAGCAGCGGGGAGGCCCACGTGCAGAAGAAAGGGCACGTGAGGACAGGAAGGCAGCCCTCGGGAGCCGAGGGGAGAGACCTCAGAACTAACCAAACCAGCTGATGCCTCGGTCATGAAATTCTAGCCTCCCAGACTGAGAAAATAAACTGGACATGAATCAACTGAATTATCCTCACAACAGCTCAATAAATGAGATGTTATTTTTAGTCCCATTTTATGGGTGTGAAGATGAGGCACAGAGGGGCTGCGTAAGTTGCCCGAGGCTGTGGGGTTAGTAACGGGCAGCGCTGGGAGTGAAAACCACGATTCTACTGGATGAGGTCAGAGGCGTGAGCGCCTGGCGCGCCGCGAGAGATCGATACACGTTACCCAAAACAGCCCAGAAAAGCCTGGCTGCCGAGGAGAAAATGAAGAGAGGCACCAGCTATCCAGCCCGTGCCCAGAGGTCTGGGATGCAGCGTTGAGCAAGGGCGGGGGTGGGGGGTGTGGGGGGGTTGTGCCTGCCCTCGGGGAGCTTGCACTAGAGTTGGGGAGGCAGACATTAAAGAATGACAGGGACAAAGTCAACGATGGCCGGATCTGAGCCAACCGGAAGGGAATTTGGCCCACTCGGGAGTCAAGGAGGGCTTTCTGGAGGAGGTAATGCAGGGGTTGGGTTCCAAAGGATGAGGAGGAGTCTCATAGCTAAAGAGGGAGAAAAAGGCATTGCAGGGAGGGGGCAGTGCCATACAGAGGGGCCTGTTGCAAGTGGGGGCGACAGAAGGAAGCAAGATGGCAGGTGGGCTGGAGAAGAGAGGCCGGCTTGGGGTGGGAGGGGGCAGGGGCTGTGGGAAAGCCCTCGAACACAATTGAGAATCTACTGAAGGGTCACAAGCAAGGTAGCCAATGCCATCACGTTGCACAACAGATGTTTTTCCTAACAAAGTGTGGAAGTCGAGCTTCCGTAAATTGAGTTTTATTTTTAAGGCAGTGGGGGGCAATGGGAATCCGAGAGCTAATCTGTCTGGAAATTGAATGAGGGGCCCCTGATCCAGCTGGCATTTTCACAGATCCGGGCTGCCTCGAGTGAGGTGCACCTGTTAGGTAAAAATCCCAGAGGAGGGGCACCTGGCCCTCCTCAGTCGGTAGAACGTTTGACTCCTGATCTCGGGGTCGGGGTCGTAAGTTCAAGCCCCGTGTTGGAGGTAGAGTTTACTTAAAAACAAAAACAAAAATTAGTCTGGGGGGTGGGGGGCCCCTGGGGGAGTGTCTTTGCTTGCCATATGAACCCTGGATACTGTAAATGTGGCTCTCCCCGCTGGGCCCCCACACAACTTGCCTCCTGGGGTGACCACAACCTTCCAGGCCCCCCTTCCCCGGTATTTCCCCATCTCCCCTTCCCCAAGCTTCAACTTGTGCTTGACTCCATGAGGAGGCCTGTGCTGCCCCTGCTCCGAGATGTAAGTGCCTTTCCTGAGTTTTCCCCACCCAAGGATCCCCACTGGATTTTTTCCCATGGTATCGTCGGTGCTCCCATGTACGAGGGGCTTAGGGCTAGAGTGATCGCAGAGAAGCTGGGACGAAGAATTCACCATTCACTCCTTCATGCAGCACGTATATATTGAGCACTGATTCAACCCCAGACGCCGAGCTACACCCCATGGGGTCTCCCCACCTTTACTCCATTGATGGAAGCGGACAATAAAATACCTAGAATAATTCTAGCATTCACTGAATCCTTTTGAAGTATCCCATTCAGTCCTCAGAGATACATTTGTGCATCCTAATCTTATCTTCGTAAAACTCTGGGAGGTGAAACGGTAGCACAGAAAGTTAAGTAACTTGTCAAAGGCCAAACAAAGGCCACGGTATGTGCATGAATTGGGATTTGAACCCAGGCCCTCGTGTTCAGAAGCTGGACTCCCCACCTTTGATCGCTGGGCTGGAAGAATGTCACTGGCATCTTCCATTCAATCATTTCAAATCATTATTTCTAGAAAACATCCTCCTTGCAACTGTATGTTGCATCACGAGTGTCCATGCTCCTTGAGTCCAGACCCGACCCCCCCCCCGTCCCGAGAGCACCATCTTTGAGGTGCTTAGCTGCGGACTCAGTGCGCTCGAATACAAACATTTACCCCCTCTCTGCTCCTCGCCGGGCTAGGAGGTGGCTGTAAAGCCCCCCTTCCTGCTCAGAAAACTGAAATGTACCAAGACCGATTTACCGGTCACTTGCCAGTGGCACGGTTGTGGGAATCTGGGCCAATCCTCTGACCTCTCAGGTATAAAATGGGGCAATCCTAGTACCCACTTATTACGGGTTGGATGGGGTAACCCCAAAAAGATACGTGGAAGTCCTCACCCCCGGGACCTGCAAATGTGTCCCTATTGGGAAATAGGGTCTTTCCAGATGTAATCAAGTTAGGGTGAGGTCCTCAAGCCCTAAGCCAGTAGGACTGCTGTCCCCATAAGGAGAGCAAAGACGGATGCGGGGGACACCGCACGGTGTTGGGACAGACGCCGGGACACCAAGGATTGCCGACAGCCACCGAGCTCTAGGAGAGGGCCATACCTTAACTCGGGGCTTGGCGAAGAACTATCTGTGGCTTCCAGGTCTCATCTGTGGTCCCTTGTCACAGCCGCCCTAGGAAACCAGCCACCTGTTAGGGCCCTCGAGCAGCTCGGAGGCCCCCTTCGCGTGTTCCAGGTGCCAGAGCCGCCGAAGCCGGGTCTGGGGGCAGCAGTGAATGAGGCGCGCTTGAGGGACCCCGCAGTGCCCAACCCCGGGCTCTGTGTCCCCATGCCCACCGGCGCTTCTCCGAGAAGCAGGAGGCAGCTTGACTCCCTAGAATCGTGGCGGCAGCTTTGGCAGAAGGCCACTCTCCTCAGCCCCCGGGTGCAAGCGTCCACTATGCCCAGGGCTGGGGGGGTGCCCTCAAAATCCTGTCTTGAGGAACCACTCTCTTCCTAACCAAAGACGCTTCCACTCCAGTGTCCAGCCCACCGGCTACTCCTTAGAGGGGGACACTTACTCTGCATTATTCTGAAAGGTGTTTACGTTGGGGCTGGAGAAGCGAGTCCTTTCCCTACGGGCTCAAACCCGCAGCGGACGAGTGCCGGGCCTGCTCTGCCGGCAGGGGCCCGAAACGTCAGGCACCAGGTGGCGGGGGTGCCGCCCACCCAGTAGGCCGAGGCGCACTGCCAGAGGGAGTGGCCCTGCCAGGGACAGTGTTGTCATCGGGCCCAGCCAGGAAGGCAGCAATGCGGGAGGGGGTGCCCAGCAGCACCCCAGGCCCCACCCCTGCATGGTAATTAGACTCCAAGAGACAGGCCCAAATCCAAGAGCCAGAGCTTCAAGTTCTTGTCCCATTGCCAATGGAAGCCACATTTAGTTCAACGGGAGAGCAGAGGCTGAGGCCACGGGGGGTTGGGGAGTAAGTTGAGGGGGACATCACCTCCATATCCAAGAGGGGGCAGTTACAGGCCAGGGTGGTGGGCCCACTTCTAGCCTCTCCTGGGTGCTGATCCTTTGCAAAGGCCTCTCTTCCTTCCTACTCAAGTGGCAGACAGGAGATACACAAACATGTTGATCCTATGACATGCCGGGCTGGATTAGCCTACGGCTTCCCATAGACTCCCCATTTTGCAGACAAGAAAGCTGAGGATCCGGAGAATGAATGAGCACTAAGTGAAGGGTCAGGAGTCGAACCTGGGTCCGACTGTGTCCTGCTGGCAGGAGATCAGGGCTGGAGGGCCCCTCTCATTCCCTGCCCAACCCCACAAAGGAGCCCAAGGGCCACTGCGGGGCTGCACAGGTGGGACAGGAACCACAGGTAACAATGTATGTCACGGGGGTGGGGTGGGGGTGGGCAAAGCTTAAGAACTCCAAAGTAACTCCCAAAGCAGTGTGTGTGTGTTGCCTTCAGCTTTGACTGGGAATACCTCCAACTACGGTTTCCCTCACCTCACGCCCCCAGCCTTCTCCCTCAGCATCCAGATAGTTCCTGCAGTCTCCCCTCCGTGCCGTTAGCATCTGGGAGAAGGAGCTATCAGAGGCAGGTTCTGGAAGATCCTGGAAGAAGTTCGCAGGGCAGTAAATTTCAGTAAGCCAAAGGAAGCCATGGGAGCGTTGGGCTGAATGAAGGTCAAGGGCCCAGCTTAGCATCCTTGCTATGTACTCACAAGTCCCTTGGCCCCTCTGCGTGCCACCTCCCTCCAGGGCATTATGGGCACTACGATCTCCCCTGTGATCTCTTCCACGTCCACGGTCTGAAATCTATAAGGAGTAACGCATACCATGGATTCTTAGGGAATGGAAGCGTCCGTGTCATACGGGCAGACGACAGACCAGGTCTCCGCTAGAAGCTTTAAATGCACCATCTCAGTCCGTCCTCAAAGTACTCTCTTTGGGAAATGTAAATGGACAGTTAGTGCCCAGCACATCTCCACGCGCTTCCTGGCATTCCCATCGTCCCTTGCAGCTGGCTGGGGACCACGGGACAGTTCTGACCCACACACGAGCTGGTGTGACGGGGGTCACCTTCTGGCCGAGGCGGCTGGGCGTCCGAGAGCCTCCCCCACCTCTCTCTGCCCCTCCGCACATAACTACGGATGCCACATGTTCTAGAAGGTGCCACTACCAAGATGGCAGAGTCGCCATCCTCCTGGGCCCCGGAGTAACCGTGTGGAGCAGAGAGCCGCCCCAGACGAGTCCCGCGAGCAGGAAGTACAGCCACGCTGTTAAGCCACCGGGAGTCTGGAGTCCTCTGTGGCCGCACCTGATACTCGGCTGAACGGCGTTATTGCCATATTGTCACTCTTCTGCTTTTCCCAGATAAGGAAGCCAAGGCCATAAAGCCAGACAGGGGCAGAAACGGGGTTCAAATTCACCTCTGTGACTCCAACACGCATCCTCTTCCAGGAACAATCTGCTGTTGCTCAGTAAGGTCACTGACCTCCCAGAAGCAGCCTTGGCTCCCCAAATTCCCCCTCCAGCCCTCTGTGTCCCTAGGACGGCTGAGAAATGGGCGCAGGAGAAAAGAGGGAACCGCAGAAGGCACTGAGCCCCGAAGCCAGAGAAAGCAGGGAGGAGAGGGCCTGATGGAATCTCGAAGCTAGCATTCCTTGGACTTTGGGGCTCACAGGAGGTTCAGTCTGCTACTGTACACAAGGAGGAAATCTCACACAGGGGTGTAGAGCCCCGGATGGGCCGACGGATCGACCTTGATTCAAATCCCGGTACCACCACTTTCTCACTTAATTTTTTCAGAGCCTTACTTTAACATCTGTAAAAGGGGTACAAGGTCTAAACCAGCCTCACGGGTGCAGATGGGACGAAGCCTGGTCTACTGCCCACAGCGTGAGCCACCGCAAAGATCACCCCAGCCATGGCTCGGAGCGCCAGCCTCGCCAGGTGCGGGCGAGGCAGGGGGGCAGCAGGAAGAGGCTGCCCCAGCCAGGGTGGCGATAAATCCCAGAACATACTCCAGGCCCGGCCCCCTGTGTCCACAGCACACCAAGGGACAGAAGACAAAGAAGGAAGCAGGGCCGCCCGGACATAATGTGACAGAGCAAAGAAGCCAGATTATTTATTTTAAAGTCACAAGAGTCTTCTAGCAAGAGGGCCTTTTATTTGGGTGAATCTGGGGGTTGTTTATCAGCTTAAACTCATTATCCGCACATATGGTCTTCATACTCTGGTTCAGGGCGGGAAACAAAGGATGGAAAGGAGAGAGGACGGGCAAACACTAGCGGAGGAAATATCATCCCTCAAGTGCCAGCAACCGGGATATTTTCGGTGACGTCACACTGGGCTCCCTGCCACGGGGATGGGGCTATCATGAGAATATGCACAAGGTTTTAACTCGGGCGTCCCTTAGTGAGGGAGGGAAAAGAAGAAAAGAAGAAGAAGAAAAAAAAGCAATTTATTTTATTCATTCGTGTCTTCCATTCTCAAAGCAAACTGTTCTCAAACCTCACACACATTCAAACCCGGGCTGCCTAACCACCACCCAACGCTGCCGCTGAGGAAATAGAAAAGCAGACTCAGAGAGGGGCAGTGACTTACTTGAGGTCGCACAGCTCCATCTACAAGAGAATCAGGGCTCAAACGCAAGTCTCTTCTTCACTCAGAGTTCGGGGACCTTCCCCCCCAACCCATTGCCTCTCAGTCCAGACGCACACGCGGGGGACCCGTGAACACGCTTCTGCTCGTCTCCGAGTTGTTCGATTCGTTAACAGAAGCAGCCGTTTTGGGGGAAGACAAGGGACAAGGGTTGGACCTTAAGATAATCAGTGCGGACATGAAAGACCTACTTTGCCAGCAGGAAACACCGGGGCTCATCATCTCACCCTCTCTTTTCCAAAAGACTTTCCTTATCTGCACACCCCTCCACCCCCCTACCCGCCACCCCCCGCTGCGGGATCCAAGTGCTGATTCGGGTCCAAAGTGGCAGCCCGCATAGCAGGAGGAGCCCAAGCTGGCAGCTCTCCTTCATTGCATCAGGTTGCAGAAATATTCGATCGACCGATCATCTGCTCCGGGGGACCAGAGTGCTGGGTTCCAAGGCCCCCTCCCTTTGCCATGTACCAGCTGAGCACGAACAAATGTTCCTGATTTTTCTAGCCCTCTGGAAGGAGGGGTCCCTCGAAGGGACAGCCCAGCCACCAACACGGGCTCTCTTTAGGGAAGGGGACGTAGGGCTAGACAAGCATCCAGAGACAGGCACCAGGGAAGCCTGCAGACACACTTACGGCTCCCAGAAGGCACCGGTCACTGACATTACCTTCTCTGTCCAAAACGGCAGTTCGATGTTGTGCAGGGCTGGGGCGTGGTGAGGCAAGACAGCGGGAGAGGTGCCCTCCACCGGACTCAAGGCAGAGCAAGAGCTACCTACTGCCCTAGAGGTTATACCTTCCTGCCTTTCAGCGGCAAGCCCACTCAGATCTCCTGGGCCAACGCGTTCAGTTTACAGACTGGGGAAGCGGGTTTAAGGCTGAAAGTGACTTGCCCAAAGCCGCAGGGATGATTAAGAAAAGTTAATTTCAAAGCAGCCCCCACTGAGCCCCCAAACCTTGCTGTCTCCTTCCCTCTTTGACCCCTCTCACAAATCCCTGCCATAATTCCTTGCCTCGAAACCCCTTCCCCACCTGTGGGAGATACCTCCCCCACGACACTAAAACCTCATCCAGGAACCCAGTAGCTCTTTCCAGGCTGATGTGGAATTTTTCTTAAGGAGGAGGGGCTACTTTCTAGATGGCCCAACGTATCCTAACTCCAACTCCAGATGAACTTTTGCTTCTAGAAAGTGCCCCAACAGACGGCCATTTCGGCCTCGGGTTGGGATAAAGATGTCCCGAGGGCCAGCATTGAAATGGATTGAGGGATGGGGAGATAAGGAGACTGAATTTCCAAGACTTGAAATTTTGCTGAATCAGAGATCTTGGAGTTTATACCGGGTCCGCACGTGGTAAGCTACCCAAACACAAACACCTGGGAGGTCTCAATTCCCTCTTCTCCTTGGGGCAGATGGGGTGGGTCATGGTGGGGCACAGAAAGAAGGAGCCCCTGCCGGCCCTCAGGGGCCCTGTGCTCACACCCAGGCCCCAGGGTCCGGGCTGCGCCGGGCAGGCTTTCTTCCCCAGAGAAACAAGAACCACGAGAAACAAAACACAACCCCAAACTCCTTTTGTTTTCAGGCCCCATGGAATGTCTTGAAGACATATCCAGAGACATCCATCGGGCCTCTTCACCCTTTCCTCTGTCCCCTGCCCCCACCCCTTCTGTTCAAAATAAAAATAACGCTGATCTTTTTGGGACCTCTGCCCGACGGCATTTTGGTAACATCCAGCAAAAACACGCGGTGGGCTCTATGGAAAGTCAGAACCTCAACTCAACCTCTTTCAGGGACCGCCCCCATTTCCATGACCTTTGCAGGGGACTTGGGGACACAGGAGGGGGAGGGGCTGTCCAGCGAGCACACACTCTGGCCAAGGGACATAAGAAAACTTCCCACAGCCCATTTGTCCTCTCTTGAGGTGCAGGGAGGAGGGAGGGAGTTAAAAAGAGAGACAAGGCAAGAGTCCCTTCAGTCGGCGTTCAATGGCCAGCAGGCCCGCAAAGGACAAAGCTGATGCTCTTTAAAGATGTTAGCGGCAGTCCTGCGCCCCCCCCCCCAGGCCTGCGCACAGATACACGCATACATACAGACTCCACGCAGGGGGGCCCGGAGGTCAGAAAACGGGACATATCGCAGGTGTCTACCAACGGCTGTGAAATGCCGGGATGAAAGTGGCCTGTAGACGCAGACCCAGGAGCGGACGGACCCTTGTCGCAGGCTGAGAAATCCACCAGTTCAGCCTGGACTGCTGAAATCTCTAAGGGGCCCTCATGACCCCGGTCCCGTGCCTGCCCCCTTACTTGTGCCCAGAGAGAGGACAAATAAGAAGAGTACCCCAAGACGGTCGCCCAGCCCATACCATCTGGCCACGTCCAGGAAACAAAGGTACAACTTTTACAAGAAGGGTGCATTCAGCGTTTAGGCTGCAGACTCCAGAGAAACCTTGACAAGTTGATCCTCTCATCCCCTTTCTCGACACGGATTCGCTGTTAATGTCAAGTTTCTCTCGTTTTACTGGGGGTGAATATTTTAATCACCCATACACCTTGCCTGCTCCCCAAGAAAAGCCACCTCCTAACTACCAAGCTTTCCCACACACGGTGCACCCCAGCTGCACGCGCGGACCTCTCCCGCGCCCGGGGCGGGGGGTGCTCCTCCGCGCGGACTCCCGCGCCTGTTGGAGGGTCTGTGGTTGTAGGTCCTGGATTTCCCTGCGTTTGTCTCTGTCTCGCAGGAACCAGGACTCGCCTTCCTGTGGGTGAAAGGGCCGGGGAAGGGCTCCCCCTGGCGGGGGCCAACTCACCTCGACCTAGCGGGGATCCAAAGCTGGCGCGAGCCCACGCGAGCCAAAACAACCCTTCCGGAGGACTCCTATTATACCCCCTAAATCTGGACGTGCCGGAGAGGTTCGGAACCCACCGAGCACCCACCGAGTCTCCGCTTCGTTTCCCCAAACCGCGCGCACCACGCACGGGATAAGGGGGACCCGGGAGGAAAGCGTGGCGCCCCTGCCCCGCCCGCCGCGCCCCGCCCGGCTGCTGGGACCCCAAAGGTGGCTCGCCCTCGGTGCCCCGGCTGGGCCCAACAATCCTCCCGGCTAGGATCCTCGCTCCTAATCCCTAGTTTCTACCTGGCCTCCTACAGAGTGCCGCGCGCGCACCCCCGCCCTCAGGGCGCAGCCCCCGCTGAGACCCCAACCTTGTTAACCACACCTGCTACCCCCTGCCATCCTCCTGACGCCCCCGACTCACCCACCCAGAGCGCCCAGCGCCGACTGGGACTGCACCTGTCCGGAGGGAAGCCTCTAGTCTGCGGATTCGGGGCAGGGATCCGGGGCAGGGATCCGGGGCGGGGATCAGGGCGAGCATATCTCCCCTGCCCCCTCCCCAGGCTAGTTTAAGTAGAACTTGGTTTCTGGGCTTCCCTGGGACCGTCCTGGGATCCCTCCCCCATTCCATCCCCACCCCCGACCATGCCCAACAGTCGCCGGGGGGAGCGCGCCTGGGGTCTCCAAGTCCCCGGGGGCGCAGCAGCTGGGCGCTCGGAGGGCGCGGAGGTGCGGAGCCCCCTACCTTCCAGCAGCAGCAGCAACGGGACCCTGCGCCAACTCCCGCCGGCGGCCGCGGGGGAAACTTTCCCCGGGCGGAGAGGCGCGCTCGCAACTTGCTCGGCGCCGGCTGCCTTCCTGGCGGTGGCGGCGGCGGCGTGTCCAGGGACCCGGTGGCGCGAGGCGGCGGTGGCGTCGGCTCGGGACTTAGGGCTCCGGGCCGAGGCCGGGGCCGAGGTTCGGGCGGCCTCGCGCGGCTCCGCTGTGGATCGCTCGGCGCAGCGTCCGCCCCGCAGCCTGGAGCCCCCGAGACGCCGGCGGCAGCTGCAGCCGCCTGCCCGCCCGCCCGCCGGCCCCACCTCCCAGCCACCGCTCCGTCCCTCCCTCTCCCCCGCGCTCCCTCCCTTCCCCAAACCTCCTCCCCGCCTGTCTCCAGTCGCCGCCGCCACCGCTGCCTTGGCGGCCGCCGAGAAAGCACGTCTCCTCCGGCGGGCTGCCCCTCGCCTCCTCCCTGCCTCGGTCTCCGCCTGCGGTGCGGCCTCCAGGCCTTGTTTCGGGGCCCCGGGGCCACCCTCTGCCCTGCTCCCGTCCTTCACCCCCTGCCCGCCTTCGCGCTCTGCTCCCGGGCCCTTTCGTCTGAATTCGGGAAATCTGCTGGGGACGTGGGACAGTGGCATGCTAGACCCAGAGTATTTATTCGGGGAAACTTTCACGCTGGCCCCCCATAACCGACTGCAGGGTTGGAGGGGGGATGACTGCCCCTCGGACCTCGCTGCTTCTCCTGGGCTTCCTGCTCCCCGGGGAGTACCTGTGGAAAGCCGGAAAGATTCACCCTGCTGCTCAGGCTGGCTGTAATAGGGTCCGCTGGCGGGGGTGCGGAGGGGACGGGGCTGACCCCAGACCAGATGCAAATGACTTGATTGCGTGAGGCCGGCGCTGTGTCTCCAATCTCAGGACTTATCTTTTCATCTTTGTTCCCTGGCCAAAGCCACACACACTCTCCCCAGCCCCTGACACATGACTTCACTGAGACACTTAACCTCTGAACCTTCTCAGTGAAGCAGTTTCCTACCCCTCCTGCCCCAGACGAAATGAGCAAGCAGGCAGATGGAAAGGGACAGCCCAAATAGAAGTGCTTGGCACCCCCCAGATGAGAGGGGCTCTCAAAGCCCACTCCTCTTCCCTGGGGAGCTCTTTTTTGAGTCCCCTCTCTGAAGCTTCCCCATGCAGTGCCTGATGGCCCTGGACAGTCACAGGAGCACTGCAGAGGGCCCCTTGGTCAGCTGATTCGCACTAAAGAGTGAGTGACTGATAGGCTTTGACCCTATTCCAGTCTTGGGTATGAGGGTTGGTAATGTAAGGCCCCAGGGCAGAGTTTCCAGGGGCAGGAAATCTCTGCCTTTCCTTACCCCCATTCCAGGAAAAGGATTTTGAGGGTATCTGGTCTTTTCAACCCATTCACTGAGTCCTGGGGTATGTTGAGAAGGGGCTGATAGGATAGAGGTGAGACTAGGGGAGAGAAACCTGGTCCACCTTTTCAAATGGACCCTGAGCCAGCAGTGCTTAACCCCAGGGAAGAAAATCTCCCATATTGCAATTTCTGTAAAACAAGGACAAGGAAAACCCTATAGGGATTCGGCCTCCACGTTCACCCCTTCCACTGCCAAAACAGGGTTGGGGGAGGTTGACCCTTTGCGCCGAGAAACCCCACAGGCTCTGTGTTCATGGAATGCTGTTGGAAGAGGCTGTCTGTGTGGGCCTCCTTGGACGCGAGGCGCCACATAAATTTAAAGAGGGAAAAGGCTCAGCCCCTAGTGAGGGTGCTGGGGGCCTAGGAGGTGGAGGCCAGAGACAGCAGGAGCAGTGGATGGAGTTTCGGGGGGTCTGGGGGATTGGCAGAAGTCGGCAGGGGGGCGTGGGGGAGGGGAGCACCGCTGGGTGGGGGGTGGGGGGGAGGGTAGCACTCCGGCCAGTTGGACCACTCAGCCGCCCAGCTGGGAGGATAGGTCCAGCTCCAAGTCAGAGTTTCCCAGACCTCAGCCATTCTGCTTCCATCGAGAATCCATGCACCAGATAAGGCCGTTTGCTTAATAGCTTTCTTTAAATCAACTGTTGTTTCGTTTTGTTGTGTTTTTTTTTTTAACTTAAATGTGCTTGTTTTTACAAAGAAATGTTATATCATTCCCATAAATGGAAAACCAGCATCACATTACCATAAATAGAAGGTCCCATAAAAATAAATACAATGAAAATAAAACAGTGTTATTAAATTCTAACAATGTATATTTAACCACAATAAAAAAAAAAAAATCTCCAGCAAAATACGGCTGCCCGAGGGAGGTGCTGAGCCCAAGGCCCCACTCCCTTGTAAAGGGAGATTAACGAGGGCTAGAAAGGTATTAAAGACACCTTAGCAACGAACTGAGACTCCAAGCTGTGATCGAAAGGGTTGAAAGGGAACAGAAAGGGAAGCCCCAACTCCAGGTCCTCGAAGGCCAGCAGAGAGACTGAAGGCCCATGGATGAGCTCTTTAAATCTCCTTGAAGACTTCTGATGCCCCAGGAAACCCAATTCTAAGTGTGCAAGCAAAAAGTACTTGTTGGCAAAAGTTAAGGACCCCAGGGGCTTAGTGCTAAAAAGGAGGAGGTGATCCTGGTGGCAGAAAGCGGGCCTCCCCCTCCCACGGTGACCCTGGGGGAATCTTCCCTTCTCTGGCCTCAGTGTCTCCACTCGCACAGCGAGAGGCTTGGACAAATGGTCTCCGGGATCCTGTTTGCTATTCTTCAAGGAAAGCAAGAAAGGCACCGGGTCACGGCTTATCAGGAAATTGAGGAGAGGGTTTCACCCAGGAGAGGGGAGGGGAGGGGAGGGGGAGGTTTGGGGAGGGAGAGAACGTTGAGCGGGGCATGGACAAGGGTCAGCACTCCCCGGGAGGGAGTGAATGAGGAGTTAGGGCCACTGTTGAGGGACTGGAGTTTAGGTCGTCCCAAATCCATAGGTGGGCCAGCCCAGAACATTCTAGATTCCTCATTTGTCCACCTTGGAAGGAGCCTTGGAGAATCCCTTGTAATCCAACCACTTCATTGAACAGATGGGGAAACTGAGGAAGCACCACAGACTAGACCCTAGTCATGGTTGGAGAGCTGGGCGTCGAACTGAGGCCCTTTTGACTTTCCCCGTGTTTGGGATAGTAGTAGAAATAGTTCTTTTGAAAATACTCACCTCTCTTCCGCGGGGCTCTTAGACTTCATTTTTCTCTGACAGCTGGGAAAAATTGATGAAATGGCCCAAAAGCCCCAAACTCGCCAGAGTGCGGCCAGTGTCGGGCAAACCGTGTCACCGGACAAAGGACACTGGAAGTGAGCATCCGCGTGCCGGCATCCTGGGGACCCTAATGCAGAGCAAACGGCCCCAAACGAGGAGTCCACGGGCCCAGGTTCCACGGGCCATCTCGGCAATTCCCTTCCCGTCCTTCCTAGGCCTCCATGTTCCCATCTGTAAAGTGACACATTTGGGTGCTCTCAGTGGCTCTGGAGTTGGGCCGGGAGTCCCATCTCCAGGCGCCCAAGGACTGGGGGACAGAGGGGGAGGCTCCTTCCATCGTCTGCCAGAAGCGGTTCCCTTTTCATCTGTTTTGTATGACGGTGTCTTACGTGAGACAGTTGCTTTCACTTACAAAGAATGTGAAGTCACTGGAAGTCATGACCTCTTCTTGCTCCTAACCTTTATAAATTTAGGGCTGATTAGATTGGGAGCTTCTCAAGGACAGGGCCCTGCCTTGTTCATGTCTGGGTCTCTAGGACTTTCTAGAGTCGGCGCTCAGAGGGACGTTGGAAGCCACTTCCTCACTGTGCCGCCTTGGGCCAGCCGCTTAAACTCTCTGAGCCTCAGCGGATGCAGGTTTGTTTTTTTCCCCCCCAAATATGTTTATATTATTTTTTTTCAGTGTTCCAAGATTCATTGTTCATGCACCACACCCAGCGCTCCAAGCAGTACCTGCCCTCCTCAATACCCACCACCAGGCTCAGGTTTAAATGGGACCTGGAACCACACTCCTAGCATTGGGGGGCTGGGAGTTTCTCAGGGGAAGCACATAGTAAGTGCTCAATGAAGTGCAGACTCATGTGTGAATGGACGAATGAAGGCTGTTAGAAGGGCCAGGTCCGTTCCCCAGGAGGCGTCTCAACCTTACAACCTCGCTTTTCCAAGGGACCCTGCATATTAAATATTCGATCATTGCCTCCCTGATTTTTTTTTTCCGAATTGTTTCTTTTTATGTGTAATTTGCAATCATTTCCCCCCAAATGACAGTTCATTAAATGTACAACTGAGTGTGATTGGATCTGTTTATCTTTGTGATGATTTTCATAGAATAAACTTAAAAATCCTAGGAATGTCCTTTGGGGGTTTGAAGAATATGGGCTAGATCGTCTAGGGGCTGGACCAGCTGCAGGGACTGTCCCGCCTTCCCTCTCGGTACCCCTGCCCCGGCTGCCCACAGCCCCGGCTGCCCACAGCCACGACCAGCCTCTCCGAGTGTCCCCTGGCGCCAAGGGCTTACCTGTCAAGGCCCTCCTGCATCCCCAGGAATGCCGCCGACCGGGAGCCAGAAGAGAGGGGCGAAGCTCCCCTCTTCCCCCCAGGCTCCGTAGGAAAAGAGGTAGACTCACTGTTTTAATGAACTGCTTGTAATAATACAACACTAATCACCGCCATCAGGGAGTGCTTTCTAGGGTAGAAGCTCAGGTTGTGAGGGTAGATAAACCCAGGTCCAAAGCCTGGTTCCTTTATTCATCAGCTGTGTGGCTTCGGGCAAGGCACTTTGCCTCTCTGTGCTTTAGACTCTTAATCTTTAACATAGGAAACAAGTACCACGCCAGGCACTGCGATGAGGCCTTTAGAACACAGACTTGCTTGAGCCTTCTAACGACTCCATTAGGTACGGGTGGCCAGGGATCCTGTTTTATAGAGACAGAAATCAGAGATCCACCCAAGTTCACCTAGCAAATAAAGAACGCAAGTTCAAACATTTCTCTTTTCCCTTCTGTGACAGCCCGAGAGAGCAGTGGGCAGGAGCAGGTCAGAAGACTTGGGGCCAGCCTGGCATTGACCTTTCCAGCTGTTGGTGTTGGCCAAGTGGCCTGGCTCCTGGGAGCCACCCTCCTCTTCCTCCTCTCAAGGGAGATGCCCGACAGGACAGTTGTAAACATCAAAGGAAAGGACATCTGCAAAGGGGCTTTGATAAACAGAAAGCACGTAATGAATGTAACTTCTTTCTCTCTTCTAAATCACCCTTAGCATGCATGTAGAACGGCTGAGAGGACAAGTTTGGAACTCCGCGTTCTCCCCAGTACGGTTCAGTCGTGCACTACATATTTGGGAAGGTACCGTATTTGGGAACTCGCTCCACACCCCGACACCCAAACCGGAGGCCAAAGAAGGAATACATGTGGTCCCTCCTCATCTGGATGGTGGATGGGGAAACGGCCAATACGACCAGAGAATTTTTTTTTTTTATTTGACCGACACAGAGAGAGAGAGAGAGATCACAAGTAGGCAGAAAGGCAGGCAGAGAGAGAGGGGGAAGCAGGCTCCCTACCAAACAGAAGAGCCCGACGTGGGGCTCAATCCCAGAACGCTGAGATCATGACCTGAGCTGAAGGCAGAGGCTTTAACCCACTGAGCCACCCAGGCGCCCCCGACCAGAGAATTTTTAAATTTAAGATTCATCTTGTGCAACTGCTCCCCCCTTTTACAGATGAAAACACCGAGGGTAAGCTGGGGATTGGGCTCGGGCCACTTATCCAAGATCTGCCAGCAAGTTGACTTCGGGGTTTAGGGGAGTTTGGATCCTGCTTCCCAAATCAGTGTTCTTCTGGCCAAATGTCTTGCCTCATTTTCTGCGCTCCAAGTTTCGGTCGCTCAAGGCTACCCTCTCCGCTCTGTGAGATATGAGTGCCTGCATCTCTGCCCCCCAACATGGAGCCTGTTGAGTCTACTCTTCTGCACTCCCATGCCAACGACTCCCCAAGAGGAGGAATGGGAGGGCAAATTACATCCAGGGGTTGCCCCAGAAGACCCTAGAGCTGGGTCCATGGCCAAGGGCTCGCCTGCCTGCGCGCAGTGGACACCTTGTCCAGGCGGCTAAATCCATCCAGGGAAGTAAAGGTGGGACTAAGGCCAGCTTCTCGGCAGTGCTGGAACATCACGGTTTTTGGACTCTGGGACAGAGGAGCCCTGGGCTGAAATATTAGCCCGCTGAGACCCTGGGCAAGTCATTTAGCCTCGCTGAGGCTCAGGGTCGGCCTCTGCAAAATGGAGGTAGTGTCAGCCTCTACGGGAGTGGAAAGGTTGATGGAGCGAACACACGGAAAGTGCTCGCAGAAGTCACCAGGCAGATCTGGGAGACTATTGTGCCTGTTTTCCTTGCAGGCCAAGTGCCACGGATCCATGAAGCTTTGAGAGCCTACAGCGGGCTTTGGGGAAGCAAAGTCACAAAGGCCACCAGCCAAGAATCTTCTGAGCTCGAAATCCCCAGCACTTTGCTCGCCACTATACCTGTATTAATTCCTGCCAACAATCTTATGAGGAAGCACCCATTACTGCCCCCATTTACAGGGGGGGAAACTGAGGCTCGGGGGGATTGTTATGTGGCCTCAGTTGCTCAGCGGGTGAGTGCAGAGCTGGAATTTAACCCAGACCATCATGTTCCAGAGCCCACGATTCTGTGTCCTGACTCACACTACTTCGTGTCCATTATCCCTCTGTTCGTCCAAACAGCCCAGAGATGATTAGCATCATCCCCATTTTACAGATGAGCAAAGAGGAGAAGTGAGGTTCAGACAGGTGGGGAGACTCACCGCGCAGGGCAAGGGCAGAGCTAAGAAGGCCCCAGATGCACTTCGATGGCTCTGATTCTCAAGACTGGGTGACCGTTTCCCTCCAACCAGGAAGGGCTCTCTCTTCGGAACTAAGTGACCCCACGGGGAGTCATCTCAGGACGCTGGGATGTGCGCTGGGCATGGCTACAGGAAAGCCAGTCCCCCTCCTGGTCATTGATTCCAATGGCCATTCCGGGGCACCAGGCAGCAGCAGAGAGCAGAGCAGAGGAACCTGGCCCCGTGCCCGGCTGGTCCCGGCTGTGTCCCGGCTTGGTTGGAGGACAGAGCTAGCTGCACGCGCCCGGCTGCCACCGTGACGGGGGCTGCTGCTCCCTTGCTGCCTCCAGCCTCCTCCCGCTGCCCCACCCCCTTCCTTCCCTCTCCCTCCTTTAGGGGTTCAAAAGTGTTCCCCCGAAAGATACGAGCACCCTAACCTCCACCGCCTGTAGACAGGGGCTTGCTCAGAGAGAGGATCTCTGTAGGTGATTAAGGTAATACGAGTTCATTAGGGTGGGCCAAATCCTATAAGATTGGTGTCCTCATTTAAAAAAAAAAAAAAGAAAAAGGTGGGGGCCTGGGGAGAGTCTGCACCCCGAGACGGACGGGAGGGAAGACACACAAAGGTGGCCTGACAGTGGCCACTGCTGATTGGTTGCGGCTGTAAACTGGGGCTCACGGGCCACCAGCAGAAGCTGGTGAGAGTTCAAGAAGAGGCTACCCAGAATCTCCAAAGAAAGCAGTGCCGTCCACACCTTGATGTCAGACTTGCAGGCTCCAGAAGGAGAGACAGGCGCCCGAGGAAACACACAGCCTCTCGCTTACGCTCGTTCTTTGCCTCCGTCTTCCACACGCACTGCAACGTGGCCGAGCTCAAAACTAAAGATCCTGCCTGTGTCACGTTCTCACCGGCAGCTGTGCGCTGTGCCCGCTGTCCCCAGGATGGGCGCACACAAGCGTAGGACTCCAGAGGCTTCTCCTCCTCCTCGGAAACGGGCTCCTCGTTTACCTAATAGTACAGAGCCCTTGTTGGATGGCAGGTGTATTTCTAAGTGCCGTCCACATGTTCACTACCGTCCTTATCCCCGTTTCGCGGAGGGGAACAGTGAGGACAGAATGGCTCAGGACTTTGACCCGTGCTGCACTTGGGCAGTCAGGCTCCAGGACCCGAGCTCTTCCTCGCTTTCTCTCTCTGCCTCTAATTATCCTCTTCTATCTACCAGCCGCTCTGTTAAATGGGAATGTACGCTCGGAGGAAGAAAATCAGGCTCTCTTCCCGGCACGCGGATCTCAGTTCCTGCTGTGGAGCTCCCGGGGCCCTGACCGCGGAAGGGACAGTGCTGATTGGCTAGTCCCCTGCTTGAGTGTGTGAGTGTGTGTGCTTACGGGTGTACAAGTAAGGGACATGTCAGTGCACGCGTGTGTGAATGTGTGTGTCTATACTTGTGTGTGCACATGTGTATAGAAGTGTAAATGTCATGGCATATGTCTGTGTGTGTATGAGAGAGTGGGGGATACGTCCCTGCTTGTGCGTGTGTGTATGTGTGTGTGCACACGCGTGCGAGTGCTGCTACACATCCACGCTGCTTAATGGCATCTCCTTTGTGTATTTTCCCCCAGAGTGAGGCTGATTCGCTTATTCAAATGAATGTTCGCATCGTGACTGACTCATTTAATGGGAACAGCTAGTTCCTGTGCCAGCGTGGGAACTGACCCTCCAGACCCTTTCGCCAAAAAAATACGGACTGTGTCTTGTTCTCGAGCTAACACATGCTGTTGGCCAAGGATCACTTGCTTTCCCCCACGATGCCTGCTGGCCTCGGCTAGCGTTCTGACAGAAAGGGGGACCTGTGAGAGCTTGGGAAGGAAGGCAGCGAAGAAGGACCCCCAGAGGACAGTCGCTCAATTGATCACAAGTGAGTTTGCCCCATGGACTGTGTTTGCAGAGGCGGGAGCCCACAGATCGAGGCGGGAGACGGCAGCCAAGGTCATCCGCCGACTTGCGGCAGACCCGGGGCCAAGGTCCGTTTATCCAGCTGTCCTCGTCTCTCCTTCTAGTGTTTCTTCTTCCCAGGTGTCCGCCTTTTCTGCACCGCCTGCCTGATTCCTTGCTTTTTATTTCAACTATGTAAGCCTCTAATAAACCCAGAGACAAGCTGATGCCTGATTTATCCCCAGTTACGGCGGAGGCAGAGCCAGTTATGAGGTGGATAAAAGGCCCCGTGTGCAGGTTTTAGAACTGCTTCCCCGGCATAAACAGCTTAACTCCATAAAGTCCCCCCAGAATGTTCGCTCAGTGGTTCCATTTTTTAAGAGGCTGACCTTTGCTACCAGGCCTTGTCTCCACTCAGATGCTCGCAGCGTAGCGGGTCCCAGGGCTGACCACCGCGTGTACACAAACCAGTCACTTTGGGACAGCCTTGTCCAGCGTTGAATTCACAGAACCTGGCACCAGGGAGGGGTTCGAGAAATACCTAGTGAATGGAGGCATCAGTTAAATAATCATTAGTATTAGCTTGTGCAAAACAGAACTAGATGAAATCCTCTGAAGGGAAAAATATCAGAGAGCCTATCCTCCTTCTCCAAAAAAGACCTCGTTCTTCTGATCATCTGGGCGGCCACCAAGCACCCTGTTACCGGAGAGACTGTGCTGCGTTCTGGGGCATGACCCCTCAAAGCAGAGGTCCCAGCCGGCGGGTGGGTGGTTTGGAGTTCCGCCTGGGTGTGGGCAACGAGTCTGGGTAAACACTTGGCAGAAGATGGGAAATCCGACAGATGGGGCCCCTGCTTTGATGGTGCTCCCAGGTCCCGGGCAAGGTTGTCTACCTTGGGATTTACTTGGCTTGAAGCTGCCCTACTAATGAGGAAGTGGCCCCAGTCCCTGCCTGGCATCCTGAGGCAGGGAAAGACTGGTGCAGGCTGGCTTATGGGAATAGAGGGTGACTCTTTCCCCGTTTAAGGAGTCCACAGCGGGGGGGTGGGGGGGCGGGTAACAGCGCTTTATTGGAGATAAAAACCCACTGAATAATCCATACTCTACTTGTTCTAGCCTGGATCCACTGCCTCTAAAATAAAGGAACTAACAAGAACTCAAGGGAACAGCTAAGCCAAGAGAGAGAGGGAGAGAGAGAGAGAGAGAGAGCTCCCTGCACCTGCTGGCCGCCACTGGGGCATGGGGGATGGGGGTGGGGGCGGGGGCAGGGTCTGACCCCACCCAACATCAGCAGTTGGAGATTCCGGTTCCTGCTTTGCCGGTGACATCCTGGTGGCCTGGAGAAGGCCCAGCCCTTTCTGAGTGGTCCGGGTTGGAGGAGATGAACCAGGAGTCCCTTTTGGCTCACGCTTTCTGCAGCTCTGATAAATACCTCTCTCTTCTCCCTGCCCTCCCTGCCTGTCTGCCTGCCGTCCCTCCATGTGGGACAGTGCTCATGGGGGGGATCGTCCCGTGTCATTCTCAGGAGTGTGCCCTCACCCTCCAAAACGAGTTTCCTAGGGTGCCCCTGGCCATAGGGTACACAGAAGACTCGGCCAAGCCCAGGCCTGGGAGGGACCCCAGCTTACGCTACTGGGCTCAGAAGTGAGAAGGTAAAAATGCCGGGTGCCGGTGGTCCTGGGGCTCAGGGAGTACGTGGATTTGTCCTTGTTGTTTTCAGAGGAAAAGCTGAAGTTCCAACAATGACCCACCAGGCCCAGCCTCACATGTCCCCCACCCTTTGCCTCGTCTCACCTCCCATCTCCCACCTCCCGTATTCCCATCTCCCACCTTGCTCACTGTTCTCCAACCATATCAGTCATTCCTCTAACACCGGCATGCAGATGTTACCATCCCCAGGGCCTTTGCACTCACTGTTCCCACTCCCTGGAATCTTGCCCCAGATAGCGACAAGACCCACACGGTCTCAACTCATGGCTCGCAAGCAGCAAGGATTACCCTGGCCAGCCTGTTTAAAACTGCAGTCCTAATACCATGAATCCTGTCCTAATTTTCATTGGACTTCAGGTCTGCTAAGGTTCTGTATCACGTACTTACTCGTAATGTGGGAAGATAAGCTCGGTGTGGACGGGGGTCCTTGTGTTGCTTACCGCTGCGTCCGTGTACCTAGAACAAAGCCTAGCACAAAGGAGACACAAAATGGGGAACGTGTGGATGATGGGAACCTTGGACTGGGACTCTCTGAGAGCAGAGGCAGCGTTTTTAGCATCTGTGTTTCCACGAGGCAGGCCCTGGCTGGGGACAGCAGATGCAACCAGAAAGACCAAGAAAGTCTTTTCATGACAAGTGATGTTCATTGGGGTTTTAAAGGATGTATAGGAGTTTGCCAGCTGAACAAAGGGGGAGGATGTTCCAAGTCAAAGGGTTGAGGGTGAGAAAGAGTGTGAGAACCCTCTGGGAATTGTGAAGGGTTCATATGTTGAAATCATGGGATACCCAGAGGGAAAAGGGTAGGAAGCCAAGCCAGAGAACTAGGTAGCCGCCCCCGAGATGCTAAGCTAAAGAATTTTGGCTTTATGAGTTCTGAAGGCTGGGGGTTTAAGTAGCATAGTGAATTTATTCATTTATTCGACAGACATTTTGAAAATGTTTGCTATGGAACAGGCACAGGCCCATGTTCTGGGATGCGTGAGCTTTAAAGCTCACACCTAGGAGATACAGAAAGGGCCTGGCTTAAATCCTGACTCACATCTCACATCAGAGGTCAACTGCTAATAGAACGAATGAATGAATGAACGAACGAACTTCATTCCTCTACCTAGCTCCCTGGGAATGAAACTTTGAAATATTGCATGGAAGCTCTGCACCCTGTTCCTCCAAACCGTCCTCTGCCCAACCCCGGCAAAGGAATGACAGAGAGAGAGACCCACTGGGACCCGGGTAGCCTTCTAGGGACCATCACCAAGTGCAAATGCCTCCCCCCTCCCCTCCCGCACTCAGGTCGATCACTGGCACCGGCCCAGGGAGGCAGCCTGGCCCCAGCCCCTTCTCCCCACCTGGGCTCAAATCCCCGATACAGTAAATCACAAGACGGAGAAGATGGGACAGTGAGCTGGCTTGTTCATGGGAGGCTCCTTTGTGAGAGGGGCTTGGCAATGGGATTAATTCCCTTTAAATCTTCTTCTGTCTGCCCTTTGGCTTCAAATTTCTTCTAGTTCCTCTTGTGTTTACAGAGGTCTGTTAGAGCCACCTGGGGACACTGGGAGGCTCCTGAGAGGGAGTGAGTCGCGCATGCACATGTTTATTGTATACGGGGCACCGTGCTGGATGTCACGCCAGAGGGCAGCCCCGGGGGACACCAGTGACCCTCACAATGATCAGAACCGGCTCTCAGCCGGGAGCCCTGCTCCTAGGGGTGTGTTTCAGCTCATTCAATCTGCAGACGGCTCCCTTCAACTACTCCTGCTGTTATAGCCCACTTCGCAGAAGGGGAAGCCGTAGCTCTGAAGGGAGTCTTAGCTGTCCGAGGGACATGCTCTTGACCGTGACTCTGAGATAGTGACCAGAGCTGAAGGCTGACCCTTAACCGACTGAGCCACCCAGGTGCCCCTAGCGATGCCCTTCTAACAAATAGAATGTGGCAAAAGTGGCCACGTGGGACTTCTGGGACTAGATCATGAAAGGCACTTCAGCTGCTGCCTTCCTTTCTCTGGCTCCATCTGTCTCCGTCTGTCTGTCTCTTTCATGCCTCGCTCTGGGGAACCCAGGTCCTAGCCAGGGGGGGAGGGCAAGGGAACGTGGGAAAGGTCCACCCGGGGTCTCGAGGCACAACCTGGGAGTCCCACCATGAATTCCATTCACAGCCTTTTGGTCAGAACTTGGCAGTGGCCACGTGCAGGTGCAGAGAAGGACGGGAATCCAGCCGCCTCCGCAGCCGAGTACACACCTGCAGTTGTGTTACTGTGGCGGAAGAGGACAGGGATTCGGGGGACCACCAGCAGCATCTGCCACAGGGGGATGGGTACTGGGTGAGGCTTGGCCCAATAGAGGAGCTACTGCAAGCGTCATCCAGACTGCCCCCTTTACTTAACCTTTTCAAGGTAAGGAACGTCTTTGAGGACCTTGAGAAAGCTGAGGACCCCCTCCCCAGAAAAATACGTCTACGTATAATTGTGGTGGATAGAATGTTTGTGTTCCCCCCTCTCCCCGCCAAATGCCTACGTTGAAGCCCTAACCTCCCGTTATGCCGGTATCTGGAGGTGGGGCCTTTGGGAGGTGATTAGAAGGTGACGTCTTAAGGGTAAGACCCCTAAGATGGGGGTCAGTGCACTTACCAGGAGAGAAAGTGACACCAGAGCTTCCTCTCTCCACCATGTGAGGATCCAGCAAAAAAGCAGCCATTTGCAAATCTGCTGGGACCTTGACCTCAGACTTCTCACCTTCCAGAACTGTGCAGAATAAACGTATGTCATTGTAGACACCCGGCCAATGGTGCTTTGTTATGGCAGCTGGAGCCTACTAAGACAATAATTTTGCATAAAAGTTGGGGAGTTCTACGAAGGCTTTGGCATCCATGCCCTTCAAGTGAAGAATCCGCAGATTAGACACTATAAATGCATCCATCATTGCAATTCAGATCTGAGCTTCCCAGCAGCCAAAGCGAAAAGGAGGTCCTGGGTTCTCTAGCTTTCTTTTGTTTTGGCCGGGGAAGCCTATGGAGTTATTTAAAAGAGAAAAGTTGCTTTCCTGGCGCCATCGTCTGGGGAGGAATTTATCTTTTGGTGGCAAAACAGCAGAGCTTAATTTTCGCTCAGCTGGAGTGCAGGTTGCCTGAGAATCCCAACCTGGCAAGACGGCAACACCACCTTGAAAGGCAAAGCACTGCCAACTTCCTTTCCCCAAGGAGAGGCCACCCCCCAGTCACCCTCCACTCCGGGTGTAAACGAGGCTCCCATTGTGCAGCGACAGGTTGCTAAACATATGCACAGGGACATATGGAAGACCCAGGGTGCGGGGTGCAGCCACCACCAGGAAACCTGTGGGCCGCCTCCTGCTGCTGCAGGCACTGTTCCTTGTGGTCCCCACCCAAGAGCCCAGACCCACGCCTCTGGGCCCCAGGGACACCCTGCCTGGCTACTGTCCTGGGCAGAGACCAGGGCCAGAGTCCTGATGACCCGTCCTGGAGCAGACAAGGGCTGTCCCACCCTGTCTGATCTCCTCGCATCAGTCTCACTCTCTTCTTCCTGTCGCCCCATCCCCCTCATCTCTCATTAACCCTTTCCTCTTGTCTGTCCACCTCCCTGTGGGTCTCTCTGTCTCTTTTTCTGTCTTCTGTGAGGACTTTCCCTGACTCTCCTCCTCTCTTCCTGTCCTGCTCTCTGTGCTTTCTCCATCCAACTGCCCCACTCCTTCCTTCCCTCCCCTTCCCCTCCCTCCTGCTCTTCTTTCCCCCTGGCTCTCCCCCTCTACCATCCCTCCCCCTCCCTCCCCTTCCCTCCAACCTTTCTCTCTCTCTCCCACCTCCTCCCTCTCTCCCCTCCCTCCCCCCTCAT
This sequence comes from Nasua narica, assembly GCA_028533885.1. Classification (NCBI taxonomy): domain Eukaryota; kingdom Metazoa; phylum Chordata; class Mammalia; order Carnivora; family Procyonidae; genus Nasua; species Nasua narica. The sequence goes on from CM052815.1 coordinate 13,567,918, forward strand.
TCCTCCCTCCCTGCCCCTTTCTCTTTCCCTCTCCCCTCCCCTTCCCTCCTCCAGTCTGTCCCTCCCTCTCACCTCATCCTCCCTCCCATCCTTCCTCCCCTCTACCCTTCTTCCCCTCCCCACTCCCTCCCATCCATTCCTTCCTCCCACCTCTCTCCTCCCTCCTTCTCCCCTAACCTCTCTTCCAACATCCTCTTGTCACCTACCCTCCCTCCTTCTCCCCCCTCCTTCTCTCCCTCCCTCCCAGTGCCTTTTTCCTTCCTACTCTCTCTCTCCCTCCCACCTCCTTCCCTCTCCTCCTCTCAGCATTTTGGCTCAGTGCATCTCCTTCTCTGTTCCCAGTGTCAGTCTCTATCTCCATGTTTCTTACTCTACCTTCCCTTCTTGAAGCTCAGAGAAGGGGCCTGGGGCCCAGAGCACACTCGTGTGAAACACAAGGACAGTGAATCAGCTCAGACCCCGAATCTGTGCCTTACACATCCCCCCTTCCCCACAGCCAGTTCGCTCTGGTCTCTGGGACACCCCCACATGGCCCCTGGCCCCCCACCCCAACACACACACACACACACACACACACACACACACACACACACACACACACAGAGTAGCCCCGGAGCACAGCCTGGCTCTGGCTCCCTTCCCCTCCCAGCGGGAGTTCCTGGTTGCCATGGTTACCCAGCTGTCCTCAGAGGCCACAGGGGAAGGCTGGCACTGGTGGCTTGGACTAATTTCCCTGGCTTCTGTTTCCCCCTCAGCAGGCCTCTCTCCCCACCTCCCAGGGATTCCAGCCTGGAGAACCCACCATATTTCTCTAGGAGGCCATACAACCTTCAAAAGGACATTTGAAGGCCTTCCTTCAAAAGCAGTTAGACCTACTGCTACCTCATTTCCGCTGGGTTCATGACCAGGACACCACGGGCCAAGGGTGGATTAAAGCCACAGAGTCCTGGCTAACGCTCATGCGCACAATCATTCAGTCATTGCCTCATTCAAGCGTTTGGAGATAAAGGGCTGAATAAAGATAGGTCTCTACCTTGGAGAAGCCCCCACAGATGAGAGGGACGGAGGACTCTGGAAAACACCAACCTGCCTGAGCCTTGGGCCTCCAAAACATCTCCCAGAGGACAGGCTAATGGCTGGGCCTAGAAGGTGAATAGGGATAGGAGAAAGAGAGTGACTGGGATTTGCGTGCAAATGGCTCCACTTGTGCAAAGGCACTGGGGTTGAAGACAATGTCACAGGGCGGGTAACAGGAGCTCCATGAAAGGCAGTAGCCTCCATGCCTCATTCAGGGCCAGGCAGGTGACCTGGTAAACAAATGCTGAGGGACTGAATGAAGGGATGAATGAAGGAGCTCCAGGAGGCTCGGCTGCAGAGGCTGGAGGCACAAGGCATGTGGAGGGGTCAGGACAGAAGGACTGCGAAAAAGTTTCCTGGCAGGTTTTATTAAAGACGCTTCCGCCCATGCCAAAGAGTTGGAACTTCACGCCTCGGCCAACTAAGGGTTTCATTTGTTGACTTGCTTTTTAAAGAAACAAAACTCTGGCAGCCATTTGGAGGGCGAGCAGGGGCTTGACGTTGTAAGATTCACATGTCCAGAGCGGGTCTTCCCCACCGACCCCCACCAAAGCCCCAAGAAGCAGGAAGAGCCGTGGCCTTCTCCGGCCAGCTGACAGCAACTCCATCCTCTGGTTGCTCAGGCTAAATGCCCTGACGTCATCCTTGACTCACCCCTTTCCCTCACCCCTGCCTCTGATGGGGCAGGAAATCCTGTCAGCTGCACTTTCAAAACGTGCCTGGAATCCAGCCGCTTCTCCCCACCTCCACCTCCCCCGGCCTCGTCCAAGACACCCTCTCCTCTTGCCCCCACCCACACCCCCACCTACTGCCACAGCCCCGAACCTTCTGCTTCCCTCTGCCCGTGCCTCGCCCTCCCCTCGGTCTCCTCTTCTCCAGCAGCCACAGAGATCCTGTTAAAACGGGAGTCCCATCTTGTCACTCTTCATCTCCAAGCTCCAAGATGGTTCCCTCTGATGCTGGGTAAAAGTTAAAAGTTTCCCTCTGTGAAATGGCCCAAGGGCCTTGCAGGATCTACCCTCTCACCCATCACGTCCCCGATCGCCTGTCCTACAAGTCTGCACCCCCTCACTTACTACACTCTGGCCTCCTTCCTCTTTTTCAAATGCCTCAGGCAGCCACCTGCCTCAGGGCCTTTGCACCAGAGGTTCCCACTACCTGGCGCGCTCTGTCCCCAGAAGGCCTCATTGCCTTCACCTCTACTTCGCTTAAAAGTCACCTTCTCAACGAGCCCCACCTGGCACTATGTTAGTCTCCTAGGGCTAACGAAGTGGCACAAACGAGGGGGCTTAAACGACAGAAATCTGTTATCTCATAGCTCTGGAGTCCTAAATCTGCCTTCCTCTTCCACAGGGCGCTCTCCCCATGTGTGGGTCGGGGTCCAGATTGTCCCTTTTCATAAGGACGCAGGAGGGGCCCACCCTAGCCCAGGATGACCTCATTCAGACTAAACGAATTAGAACAAGGTCACGTGCTTGTTCACTCCAGTACGAATGAAATTTGTGGGGGAGACACAATTTGACCCATAACAGCCCCCAGATTTAAAAATGAACCCCCTCCTCAGCCCTCCCCATCCCGATCTCTCTCTCTGTATTTTCACAAAGTGCAATGATCACCATTCACACCTACGTAGCTCACCTGTGACCGCTGTGGTTTGTGGCTTCCCCTCCCCCTACACGAATGTGAGCTCCAAGAGGACAGGACTGAACTATCCCGGTGCCCGTCTTGCCTGACACATCCCGGGATCTGGAGAACTTCGCCGGGCGAAAGGGGACGGACAGGAACACAGGGAGCCCTCGGGAGGCTGTCGTGGTACCCAGGCCTTTGCAGCCCAGTCCGAGGCCATGCAGGAGGGCTGACAAGCAGGGCATAAACTGAGAGGACACTCTGTGCACAGGATTTGGTGGCTTTAAAGGATTTAAAAGTGGGGGTGGGCGGAAGCAGGTAAAGAGAGAAGACATTCCAGACTTTTCTAATCTTTTTCTGGCTTTTCAGCTCTGGTGGCAGATAACTGTTGGTTGGCTTCCCCCGAATCGTGCCCAACACCCACCTTGGCACCAGAAGGGAGAAGTCAAGGGCTCGGAGAGGCTGGCCGCTTGGACCGCCATGACCTTTTTCATGATGTGAACCCAACACCAGGCACCCCCCCAGACATCTTGATTTGTGGAAAGCGTAAACCCCTACAGGCCTAACTTCCTGTCAGCTGATGTGACAGAGTCTCGGGCTCTCTCAATATCCCTCCTAGGGGGCCAAGTTGGAGGGCTGAAATACAAGAGTCCCAGACTCCTCTGCGGCTGGGATTCCAGGGCATGAGGTTCTGCAGGTCAGCGCGCCCGCCCGAGTGTGGAGGCAACAAGAGAGGGGGCGTAGGATTCAGAGAGTTTCCTACTTCCTGCCCTGAACCTGCAGGGCCGGGTCCTATGTCGACTCCCTTGCTGTTCTCTCCTGTCCCCCCTCCTGCAGGCTGGAGAATTCCTTCGGGCTGGAGGCATGGGTGGAGAGCATCTTTTTGTCACCCCTGTGCTCCTGTCCCCCTGTCCCCGTAGATCTGCCACCACAGGGCTTGAGCGCCCCCCTCCCTTACGAGACTTTCCAAGTCCAGAGTCCATCCATTTTGGGTTCTCTGCTCCCTCCAGGGCCTCCTGGCTGAAGGCATGGCCTCGCTTTGTTCTCAAGGCTCCAGATAGACTCTCTTCCACATTCCCCTTCTCTAGACTGAACTTCCCCCGAAGTATTTTCTGTGTAAGGGGTGTGAACGGGATTCTTAGCAGAGAACTAAAGTGACCGCTTTCCAGGGTGCGTGGGAGAGTGGAAAAACCACAGGCTCTGAATCTAGAGAGGTCTGGGGGCAGCTGCTTATTGTGGAAAAGTGACCTTGCCACTCTGACCCTCGGTTCCCTCTTCTGGGCCAGGGTGCGTCTGACGAGGAGGGTTGCACGGGTGAAGGAAGCGAGATGCACAGTGGGCACCGGGTCAATCACAACCGTGAGGATGGTCACCATCTCCGGCTCACTTCTGGAAGCCCAGCCGAGCGCCCCTCTCAGGTCAGCGAGGTTGACACAGTGAGGAGAGAGCAAGGGGGCCTGGGGGGCTATGCGGGGAACACATGGGGACCCTTCCCCTGAATTCCGACCCTGCCTGTGGGGCTCTTGGATTTCAATCTGCTACATCATACACGTGAATGTGCATTAGGGGAAACTGAGGCTCATGGATTGGAGACAGCCTCGCCCATCCATGCTTAGCTGCCCCAACTCTGGTCAAGTCCTGGCTCTCCCTGAGCCCGTGATCACTTCCATCAGGTGTCCACTTCCGGGCCCTTCCCTCCTCGCCTCCTTTGGCAGCTAGGAGGCTGCAAATTTTCAGATTACAGGGATCGTGTCCCACCCAAAATGTCAGGGCCAAGGCAGCCTGACCCAGCTCCGAGGGCTTGAACTTTGGCGTGAAAAGAGGGGAACTGAGTCTCAGCAACCCTACTCACTTGTGTGATCTGGGATAAGTCTCCACCTGTCTGAGCTTCAGCTGTGACCAGGGCCTCCCTCCATCCCTGGTGCTGAATCAGTGCCGATATGAAGAACAAGGAGCCCAACAAAAAGTAGCCTAAAGTCTAGGGGAATTTTATTTCCTTATATAAATAGAAGTCTAGAAAGAGAGTGGGCCCCTTCCTCCTGCTGTTCCTTTTGAAGGGGCAGAAGAACCTTCTAGAAGCAATCCATTCATTGGATGGAATTGCCCATAGGCTGCCCTAATAAAGTGCCGCAGACTGACTGACTCAAACAATAGAAATTTATTTTCTTACAATTCTGGAGGCGAGACCTCCAAGATCACAGTGTGGGGAGGGTTTCTTCTGAGGCCTCTGCCCTTGGTTGGTCGATGGCCGCCTCTCCCCGTGTCCTCACATGGTCTGTGCTCGTCTATGTCCTAATCTCCTGTTCCTACAAGGACATCAATCGTATTGGATCAGGGCCCACCCTAATAACCTATTTTTACATTAATTACCTCTGTAAAGACTCTATCTTTAAATACGGTCCCATCATGAGGTCCTGCAGGCTGGGACTTCAACACGAATTTCAACAGGACACACTGGAGGCCGTGACGCCTGGTGAGAGCTCCATAAATGTGAGCTCTTGGTTATCTGTACTCCCATTTGTGTTGTTTTATTACTGTGTTCTCCGCCTCTATAGTGGAAACTGAAGTCTCTGCTCTACCGAAGTGAATTGTTTACACAGCATCAAAAGACCATATAAGAGATCTCACTTTACAAAAGGAAATCCTAATCCAGAGGGGAGTCACCGCCAGTAGGACTCAGGGAGGCTGTCCTTGGGAGGACAGGGAACGGGCCTTGGGCTCCTGGCTCCTGCCTGCTTCACTGGGTAAAGCCTGGAGGCCTGGCTGGTGGTGGTGCCCTGCGGTCCCTGGCTTGAAGGTCTTGCCTACCAGATGGTATCTCAACTGGGAGTGAGGACAGCCGAATGGGCCATTGGTAGCAAGGGAATTAGCAGCTCCTAGAGGCGAGGGAAGCTGGTGGGATGGACCGATCTCTGGGCAGGCACCAGGCATGGAAGGTGATGGCAGCCAGGGCTGCCTGGTGGAAGGCACCAGAGCAGTTTCTGCCATTTGGGGGCCGACTGCATCTTTGCTCTAAGTGTCAACAGGGGAATTTCTTTTTAGCTATTTCCAGAGGATTCCTTCTTACCTCGATCAGGCTCTCAGAGGGAGAAGGCAAAGAGTGGAGAAGTGCAGCCACAATGAACAGGAGGTCAGAGATGCCTTTCATAGCTGTGCCCCCGGTTGGTCATATGCTTTCTTTCATTCATTCATTCATTCATTCACTCACTCATTCACTCATTCATTCTTTCTTTCAACAAACAGTTGAGTGCCTTTACCTAGGTCAGGCGTTATTCTGGGTCCAGTGATTTGAGGGTGGACAGAACAATCCCTGGCCTCATGGAGTTTACAATCTGGTGAGGGAGATGGACAGAAAATCAATGCATAAGCCAGTGTTCATAGAATGTCACATCAGGTGTTACGACGGCCAGAGAAGCAGGGAAAGGGAATAGAAAATGAGAGAGAGCGGTATCTGAAATAGGATCCAGGAAGGCCTCTCCGGGAGATGACCCTTGAGCAGAAACCTGCATGAGGCTAGAGAGAGAGCCATGACCCGGGAATGGGATTCTAGGCCAGGGGGGATGGGGTGGGGGGACCAGGTACACCGGAGCCCAAGAGAAGAATGTGCTCAGTGCGCTTCAGAAAGAGCCAGAAGCCACTGTGGCTGGAAGGAAGTGAGTGGGGAGATGGACCCCGCAGGTCCCCCAAGGCCAGGGACAAGGCTCTGGCTTTCACCTCCAGTGGGAGGGGAAACCATTGTCAAGTTCGAGGAAGGGTGTGGTTTGCTGTGGGTAGAAGAGAAGGCTCACACCACAAGAGCTTGCAAGACTATGAAAAGACCTACAGAAAGTGCCGCGTGAGGCTCTACATCATTATTCTTGTTGTTACCCATTTTACAGAAGAGGAAACTGAGGCTTTGAGTGTTAACTTGCCCAAGGTCAACCACTAGGGTGAGGTGGGAGCCAGTCTTTTATGAGAGTCTGGGCTCGGCAGCACTGTGGGTTGGAGCTTCAGCAAACTCACATCCACGTCTTGGCACATATTAGCTGTGACTTTGGGTGACTAACTTCCCGTGGCTCCTTTTCTGCATCTATAAACCAGGGGTGTGGCCGATGGCCTCAAAGACAGCACCCATGGTCCAGTCCCTGGTGCTCATGGCCTTGTGCCTTCCCCTCCACCGCGTAACCGGCTCCTAACCAAGAGGATACAACGCCGAAGGATATCATTGCTCCAATCAGGTTACGAAAGCTTGTGACTTCCATCCTGCGAGGAGACTCTCTTGCCTTCTGGGCTTGCCGGCTTTGGGGAAGCGGGCAGCTGTGCGGGACAGGCCCGCGTGGCAAAGAACCGAGGACAGCCCCCGGCCTCGGGCCGCAGGGAACACATGGCTGCCGGCAACCCCGAACGAGCCGGGAAATGGAACCGCGCATGGTCGAGCCTTCAGATGGGACTGCAGTCCCGGCAGACAGTGTGGCCGCAGCCCGGGCCAGATCCTGGAGCAGAGGGAGCAGCTGGGCCATGCCCGGGCCCCTGATGCACCGATGACAAGTGTCCCCTTACACAGCTCAGATTTGGAGTAAGTTGCTACACGGCGAGAGAAGCTAATACGAAGCCAGTACTTGTGTCTACCACTGACAGCTAGTTGGGCACCAAACACAAGGTTTGGTATAAGACACGTAGCCTCGTGCTTGACACAAAGTGAGTTTTAAAAGTAACTGTTTTTGCTTTAATGATTAGGTCTTCCCAGAGGGTAAACAAGAAGCCTCTACTCCCGGAACTTTGGGTCTAAACAGGGCTTGGGATTTGCTTTTGCTAAGATCGGGATCTAGAAAGGCCAGGCATGAACCATCTACCCCAAGGTCAGGGCTACCCCTGGCCGATTCACTTTGCCCCTGCCGAGGGCCCCAGGCAGGCTGATGTCCGTGACATGGTGGGTCCCAGGCTGAACCGCGGCCCCGCTCTGCTTCCCGGCTTCAACTTCAGGGTGACCCCAGGGTTGGCACTCCCGCTCCCCCTGCTCTCCTCCAGAAACCTGCCCATCGCAGAGAGGGGACCTTCCTCCCTGAGCCCGGAGAGGAAGGGGTCAGTGCGTGGGAGGAGGGCACAGCCCAGCGAGAGGCTCAGAGGTGGGCCCGGCCAGGCCTCTCCTTTGGGGAGCAGCGCCTCTGCGTCAAAAGGCCTCCAGCGGCCACGGGCCCCCAGAGCTCCGGCGTTTTGTCCTTGGAGCCATTGCTGTCTGTGTGGGCCGTACCCCCCACCACGAGTGCACAGTCAGCAGTCTCCCGCCATGAGTCATCGGCCCCCAAGGCCATGGCCATGACTATTTGTCCTGAAGACGTTGGGAGCCAGGCATCTGTCCACGCTCTCCCAGGCGGGACGTGCCGCGTTCGGGCGCATGTGCTCTGACCTCCCCAATGCGCGCCTGCGCCTGGAACGGGGTCTCGGGACGGCTCACCCTCTGTCTCTGTGTCTCTGTCGTGTTGCCTTGTGTCTCTCTCCCTCATGTCCTCACTTCTCCGTCTGTCCGTCTGTCTCCCTCTCTGTCTCCCCCACCCCCTCACGGTTGCTTCCTCACTCTCCCTGTGCCCTCCTTGGTGTCAGGGAGGCTCCCTTCCTACCTGTCCCACTACTTGTCATGCTGAGCTTTCCCTCCTGTGCATCTCCTGCGATAGCTGAGCCCGCCCCTCAGCCTACTGCCATCTCCCCTTAGTCAAGTCCTGGCTCGGGGTCACCTCCTCCGTGAAGCCCCCCTCATTGCCTCCTCATCCCCTCCCCCGCCACGAAGAGCTCACTCCCTCCAAGTCCCAGGAGTTGACCTCTCTCTTTCTACCTGCTGTCGTGTGACCTGTGCACAGGCCCCTGCTCCCCTCTCCCCCCTTCTCATCTACTGGCACACCAGGCTCAGCCATCCTCAAGGGCACGGGCAAACGTCAGACCTGGCTCAGGCCAGTGTTCAGGAAGCCCAGAAAGGGAGGTGGGAAGAAGGAAGAAGGGAGAGGAGACAGATATGAATATAAAGACGCCAAAGGAATTTATGAAGTGCTTCCTAAGTGCCAGGCTTTGTCCTGCCTGCTAGCCAGGATGGAATCATCAGTGGCCTCAGAGAGCTGGGGGACGGAAGCAAGCTGGAGGTAGAACCGCGACTAAGGGCCACAAAAGGGAAGACCAGGGCCATGGGGGTCCGTGGGG